>CM021108.1:386007070-386549903 GCA_007115665.2 Sequoiadendron giganteum
CATAATGTATTCCATGTTTCTTTGTTGAAACCATACCATCGTGATGCATCTCATATTCTTGATTGGCGTTCATTACAGGTACAGGATCCAGGGGTGGTGCTAGTGGAGCCCATCTGAATCCTAGACAGGCATAGCATTAAGCTACATAATAGGGATAGTACTCAGTACAAGGTCCAGTGGGACCAGTATACTAAGGATAGTGCTACATGGGAGGATTCTGAGATGATTGACCGTCATTTTCCTCATTTGTTTTCATAGATTAGTATTTACTTTATGTGGAGATACTTGATACTCTGGTTTTTGATTCACATGTTGTGAACTTTGATAGCATTGAGGCTACTATGATCTGTTTATGCTTATGTTTTTGAGAACTATGCTAATAGTTATTGTTGCATTGTGATTGAGATACTATGCTTTACATATTTGAGATACTATGTTTTATTGACTGAGATGCTATGCTTATTGAATGATTAATAAGACATCGAGATGATGTCTCTTCCAAAAGGAGAAGGATGTCACGTATTGATTTTGTCGATTATTTAAATACAATTATAAATCATGAGATTGTTAATTATTATGTTAAAAGATTATTTAAATTGAAGTGAAATTGAAATTGAAATTGAAAGTGGAATGTAAATGTAAATTTAAATTTAAATGCAAATGAAATGATTTGAAATGCATTTTTATTAAATTTGGGGTTTGTTGCTGATGAAAATTCAAGTGCAAGTGAACGCAGGAACAGGTGAACGTGAATGAAGGCGAGAACATCAATCAGGTAGAGTTGTTTTAGCCATTAAACGTTTATGAGGATGATGGAATCTCACACACACAGTTAGTTGTTATTTTAATGTATTTTTGTGATGATTATGCTTGCAAATTTAAATTAAGTTTAATTGATTTTTCAAAATATATGTGAAATAGTATATGTTTGCTTTAAATGACGATTTGATTATTTTGTAAGGAAATTGATCTTATTTAAATAATTAAATTCCTTATGTCAATATTTTATTATTATTTAAAAATAATGATGCTTTTATTTCAAATTAATGGAATAGAGTTTTAATTGTGAAAAATTATTAAAATATAAAATAGTGTTATTTGATGTAATTGTATTTTTCTCATTTGATAAATAAGAAAAATAAATATAAATGTTTAAATAATCAAATATCAAAACTGAGTTATTGAAAACATATTGGAAAAACAAATTACGTTCAAATTTGGAATTGAATTCAAACAGTAGTTATCAAATTTAAGAAAATATCTTTCAATTAATTGAAGGCAATCAAAATTTAGAACCTGGAGTTGAAAATTTAAACTGGAGATCAAAGCTAAGAAATTGGATCTTGCTTTGTGAATAACTCCACCAATTGCATGAGTAAAAAAAAACAATGAGAGAAAGAAATTTGAATTGCAAGAAGGAGAACAAAAATCCGTTTTTGTTTTTTAACAGAAAAAAAAGACACAGTATTATTGGTTTTGATAGGGTATTCATTTGATTTTGGGAGGCATAGGGAGTGAGTTTCCTTTTTGAATTTGTTGATTGCTCACACATTCCACGTGTGGCCAAAAGAAGAAGAAGCCTGTTTGAATTTTGATGTATTAACCTTCACCCACAGATACTCCATGATGCGCGACCAAGAGGGAGGCTCCACATTCCCATTCACCCACTGATCTTTCCCACGTGGCCAGAGAAGAGGAGGAATTGCTCTCCTCATTCCCTTCGCATGCAAGTAGCAGGAGTGGGGCACAACCAACAGTATAGAAGAGAAAAGACACACGCTTGGATAGGGAAGGAAGAGGCACCAGTAAGAAAGAAAGAAGGAAGGGAGTTGGGGTCTGTTCTTTTCTAAAATACAAAGGGATTGTGGAGGGCGCGAGTGGAAGGAAGAGGGGGAAAAGAGTGCAGAGGCTCAGCCAGAGAGGTGAAGAAATTTTGAACAGGGATAAAATACAAAGAGAGACCAAAGAAAATTCTAATGCCTGAGACAAATGCACAAACACAAAGGGAATTCACAGCTAATGCATAGGACAAAAAATTGACAAAGGAAGCACACAAATAATCATTTCCAGATTCAGGAAATTGCCAGGTAGGATTTATGAAAACAAATTCACAATCAATTTAATAAAGAGTTAAAATTCTTTTCCAATTCATGCATTTTAGTTTTGAACAACAAAGAAAATCTCTGTTTTTTTTATCAATTTAGGAAAAGAATAAACTCCAAATTTTATTTTTAAATTATCTATTAAAAGCATCACTATTTCCCTTGAATTTTGATTAAATTTTAAACACCAATCAGTGTTTTCCATAAAAACCAAAGTATAAGTTAGAAACATAAAATTATAGGATAAATTTGAATAGAAAAAATTCAAGACAGTTGATTTATTTTTCTGATTTGGAAAAGATTCACACAGGGAACGTTTATTTCATTCAGATTTAGAAAAACTTTAGAAAAACCAAACATCAACAGATAGATTTAAATTTCACAAAGAATTAAACAAAAAAGATAAAGATTATGATAAAATTATTTTTGTATATTAAACATGTTTGAAAAACAGAAAGTAAAACAATTAATTTAAAGATATAAATTATTTGGAAACAAAACAAATTAGAATAGGATTATTTCAAAGTGAAAATAAATTAAATGAGTAAATAAACTGAAAGAACATGCGCTCATTTATGCCTATTTAAATATGTACTTAATTTACATACTTGAGATACACCTTCTTTTTGTTATTTTAATGATTTGATTTAAATATTGATTTAATGATGTTTATGTTTTAAAACGATGAAAATATATCATTTAAACCATTTTTGCTTGAAAGGAGATTGCAGTTAAAAATGCTTGTGAAAGATTATATTTAATTGAATGGAACCATGCATGCTTGATAAATGAATGTGCATGTCATGTGTTTGGAAAGTTACCTTCCGGGACGGGTGCTGAATATGGGTTAATAGAGAGTGTAGTTTTGCTTTTCCAAAACTGCTTTTATTTGTCATGCATGACATTTTACTTGGCCAAGTAACTTAAGGACCATTGAAATAGATGAAATGAATGAACTCTCTACCATATCCTAGTATCAAACTTGCTTGTTTCTTAAATGAATTAGAAAAATGAAAATGCTTGTGGTTTTACTAGTTATACTAGGCACGCACCAGATTCCATCTTGCTTATCGACTGCTTTTTGCTAAGCGATTCATGCAGGGTCAAGTATTCTCTGATTGACTAAGGAATTTTGGGGAAGCGTAAGCTTTGAGGTTGGGCGAAAAAAGCGTTTGATTCTTATTCTCGTCTTCATTATTGAAGATAAGCTATGGATTGAAGATCAAAGGATGATATCTTCATTTATGTATTATTGTATTCTTTAAATTATGTAATGTAGAGCTTGAGGCGACAAAATGCCTAAGTCTCAAATTGTAAACTTATATTACAATTACTTTTGTATTATTATCAATGTCGTGTAAGACGACACGTGTTTGAATTTAAAATGGAAATATTATAAATCTATTTATCGACTCAAGTCATTGTTTTGGAATCATTTGAATTTTATGATGTCTAATGAATGAAGTGTCGAGTTTCATTGGAATATTTCTGAGGGTGGAGATCTGAGGAGGTTGATTCTAGAGGAAGTACATGATGCACCTTATTCAAGGCATCCGAGAGTTACGAAGATGGTAGAAGAGATGAAGGCTTTGTATTTTTGGCCTAAGCTCAAGAAAGATGTTATGGAGTATGTGGCTAGATGTTTGGAATGCTAGTGAGTTAAAGCTAAGCATGTGCATCCAGCAAGACTGTTGTATCCCCATGATATACCTGAGTATAAGTGGCAAGTAATCAGTATGGATTTTATCCAAGGATTACCTTTGAGCAGGAATAGGCATGATACCATCTTAGTAGTTGTTGATAAGCTAACGAAGGTTTCACATTTTATACCTGAGAATCTGAAAGATGGATCATTGACTCTTGCGAAGAAATTTGTGCAAGAGATATTCCGATTGCATGGTGTACTAGAGACCATTATTTCTGATAGGGACACCAGGATGACATCTAGGTTCTGGACTACACTGAATGCATCTTTAGGAACTAAATTGAATTTTAGTTCTTCATATCACCCACAAACTGATGGCCAAACGGAAAGGGTCAATCAAGTTGTTGAGGATTTGCTGAGAATGTATTGCATGGATCAGCAATACAAGTGGGAGGAATATTTTCCATTGGTTGAGTTTGCCTACAACAACTCATTTCATGCATCTTTGGGTATGGCACCTTTTGAGGCACTTTATGGACGAAAATGTCGCACACCCATGAATTGGGACAGGATGGAAGATAGGATCATCATTGGTCCGGATATGCTCAAGGAAATGGATGAGCAAATGAAGTTGATTAAGGGTAGGTTGAAGGAAGCAACTGATAGATAGAAGATCTATGACAGGAACAGGACTTTCAGATAGTTTCTGCGGGAGATAGAGTCTTTTTGAGGGTTAAGCCTCATAAGAGCTCTATCTCATTTGGGAAATCATCAAAGTTGGCACCGAGATTTGTGGGACCCTTTCATGTACTGGAAGTTATTAATCCAGTTGTTGATAGACTAGCATTACCACCTGCTCTAGCTCGACTCCATAATGTATTCCATGTTTCTTTGTTGAAACCATACCATCGTGATGCATCTCATATTATTGATTGGTGTTCATTACAGGTACAAGATCCAGGGGTGGTGCTAGTGGAGCCCATTTGAATCCTAGACGGGCGTAGCATTCTGTCGCCTCAAGCTCTACATTACATAGTTTAAAGAATACAATAATACATAAATGAAGATAACATCCTTTGATCTTCAATCCATAGCTTATCTTCAATAATGAAGACAAGAACAAGAATCAGGCACTTTTTCCACCCAACCTCGAAGCTTACGCTTCCCCAAAATTCCTTAGTCAATCAAAGAATACCCGACCTTGCACGAATCACTTAGCAAAAAGCAGTTGACAAGCAAGATGGAATCTGGTGCGTGCCTAGTATAACTAGTAAAACCACAAGCATTTTCATTTTTCTAATTCATTTAAGAAACAAGCAAGTTCGATACTAGGATATGGTAGAGAGTTCATTCATTCCATCTATTTCAATGGTCCTTAAGTTACTTGGCCAAGTAAAATGTCATGCACGACAAATAAAAGCAGTTTTGGAAAAGAAAAACTACACTCTCTATAAACCCATATTTGGCACCCGTCCCAGAAGGTAACTTTCCAAACACGACATTCACATTCATTTATCAAGCATACATGGTTCCATTCAATTAAATATAATCTTTCACAATCACTTTTAACTGCAATCTCCTTTCAAGCAAAAATGGTTTAAATGATGTATTTTCATTGTTTTAAAACATAAACATCATTAAATTAATATTTAAATCGAATAATTAAAATAACAAAAAGAAGGTGTATGTCAAGTATGTAAATTAAGTACATATTTAAATAGTCATAAATGAGCACACGTTCTTTCGGTTTATTTACTCATTTAATTTATTTTCACTTTGAAATAATCTTGTTTTAATTCGTTTTGTTTCCAAATAATTTATATCTTTTTAATTGATTTACTTTTTGTTTTTTAAACACGTTTAATATACAAAAATAATTTTATCATAATCTTTATCTTTTCTGTTTAATTCTTTGTGAAATTTAAATCTATCTGTTGATGTTTGGTTTTTCTAAAGTTTTTCTAAATCTGAATGAAATAAACGTTCCCTGTGTGAATCTTTTCCAAATCAGAAAAATAAATCAACTGTCTTGAATTTTTTCTATTCAAATTTATCCTACAATTTTATGTTTCTAACTTATACTTTGGTTTTTATGGAAAACACTGATTGGTGTTTAAAATTTAATCAAAATTCAAGGGAAACAGTGATGCTTTTAATAGATAATTTAAAAATAAAATTTGGAGTTTATTCTTTTCCTAAATTGATAAAAAAAAGAAAGAGATTTTCTTTGTTGTTCAAAACTAAAATGCATTAATTGGAAAAGAATTTTAATTCTTTATTAAACTGATTGTGAATTTGTTTTCATAAATCCTACCTGGCAATTTCCTAAATCTAGAAACGATTATTTGTGTGCTTCCTTTGTCAATTTTTTGTCCTATGCATTGGCTGTGAATTCCCTTTGTGTTTGTGCATGTGTCAGGCATTAGAATTTTCTTTGGTCTCTCTCTGTATTTTATCCCTGTTTAGAATTTCTTCACCTCTTTGGTCGAGCCTTTGCTCTCTTTTTCCCCTCTTCCTTCCACTCGCGCCCTCCACAGTTCCCTTTGTATTTTAGAAAAGAACAAACCCCAACTCCCTTCCTTATTTCTTTCTTACTGGCACCTCTTCCATCCCTGTCCAAGCACATGTCTTTTCTCTTCTATATTGTTGGTTGCACCCCACTCCTGCTACCCGCATGTGAAGGGAATGAGGAGAGAAATTCCTCCTCTTCTCTAGCCGTGTGGGAAAGATCAGTGGGTGAATGGGAATGTGGAGCCTCCCTCTTGGCTGCGCATCATGGAGTATTTGTGGGTGAAGGTTAATACATCAAAATTCAAATAGGCTTCTTCTTCTTCTGGCCACGTGTGGAATGTGTGAGCAATCAACAAATTCAAAAAGGAAACTCACTCCCTATGCCTCCCAAAATCAAAAGAATACCCTGTCAAAACCAATAATACTGTGTCTTTTTTTTTCTGTTCAAAAAAAAAAGGATTTTTTTTCTCCTTCTTGCAATTCGAATTTCTTTCTCTCACTGTTTTTTTTTACTCATGCAATTGGTGGAGTTATTCACAAAGCAAGATCCACTTTCTTAGCTTTGATCTCCAGTTTATATTTTCAACTCCAAGTTCTAAATTTTGATTGCCTTCAATTAATTGAAAGATATTTTCTTCAATTTGATAACTACTGTTTGAATTCAATTCCAAATTTGAACGTAATTTGTTTTTCCAATATGTTTTCAATAACTTAGTTTTTGATATTTGATTATTTAAACATTTATATTTATTTTTCTTATTTATCAAATGAGAAAAATACAATTACATCAAATAACACTATTTTATATTTTAATAATTTTTCACAATTAAAACTCTATTCCATTAATTTGAAATAAAAGCATGATTATTTTTAAGTAATAATAAAATTTTGACTTAAAGAATTTAATTATTTAAATAAGGTCAATTTTCTCACAAAATAATCAAATTGTCATTTAAAGCAACATATTCTTTTCACATATTTGAGAAATCAATTTAACTTATTTTAAATTTTCAAGTATAATCATTAAAAAAATACATTAAAATAATAACTAAGTGTGTGTGTGAGATTCCATCATCCTCATAAACGTCTAATGGCTAAAACGACTCTACCTGATCAATGTTCTCGCCTTCATTCACGTTCACTTGTTCCTGCGTTCACTTGCACTCGAATTTTCATCAGCAATGACAAACCCCAAATTTAATAAAACATAGTATCTCAAGATTAAGTAACACTCCAACTATCATGATTCATAATTTCAAAGGTCTAATGTAACTTCATAAAATAAGTAACAATCCTCAAGGAGCATGTATATTTTCCTTAAAATCAACAATAGTATTTCACTATAAATGTAGGCATTTATTTTAAGCTTTTTGATCCCAAATTCATGTATAAGCCTTTATATATCAATTGACCTTATAATATAAAATATAAATCCTCTCTCTTAATATATTGATCCCAAAATTCATGTAGCGACCTTTAATATAAAGGATAAACTTCGTATTATTATTATGTCTTTTTCATTAGATAGATAAACACACATGCCATGCAATATACCTAAGAGACAAGAAAAATCTTCAATATCAAGTCATAGACCTCACATTACATTGTACAACCGTCATGTTATAAGTGCATACTACACTAGTCATTGAAATAGTCAACTAATTATAAATGTAGGCCTTCTTAAGACATGTAATACTTTTAATAATGTTGATCATTTTTTGCATAGTAAATTAATCTTGAACATAATGTACATATAATTATAATTATATAACATCCTTCACTACTATTAATATACCTTAATATTAGGAAACATGTTTCATAAGATGATGCATACGTGTCATTCTAAGTAATGACCTCTTAAACATGGTACAATAGTTTCAGTAATGATAAAAATAGCACGAGACATAAAACTATCATTACATTCTAATATACTCTTCAAGATCAATCAAGAGACATCACTTGTCATGACATAAGTCACAAACCTAATACACAATTAATAAAACTCTTACATAAGCCTTAGATAAGCTTATAATGTAAGAAAATAAGGAGAAAAGGCCACCTACAAATAATTACCTATAAAAATAGGGGCATATATTTATCTCAAGAAGTTAAAATTATTAAGTTCATTGTACCATAGTCCTTAACAACATAGATTCAAGATAAGATGTTTATGCTCATTCTTAGTAACATGTACATGTGTTATATCACTATAATACACTTGTAACACATACCTAAATTAATTTTGGCAACCTTTAACAAATAAATACAACCCCTAACTTGCAAGGATGACTGAACATTGAAGCTCTAAACATTCCATTTCTTCAAGAAAACAATGTAGATAGTAAAATATCCAAATACATTTATATGACCATCCTATGCCCAATAGACAATAGATAATCCACATATAATATATACCTAATACACTATTACGTATGAACATAATTGCTAATTCATGGGGATATCGAGCAACAATGAATGGTAAAGATTCATGTATAACAACATGGGATGTATATGTTCCATTTCCAATAAAGAAAACACAAAATTAATCATAGTGAATATAAAAATTCATAAAAAAATTACATACTTGTAGATATACAATTGGGAAAGTGAATATTTCTAAACTTCCTTCACAATTTGATTGTAGGCTTAAAAAACCCATCCAAGGAAGTACAACAAACCTCGCAACCTAATCTTTGGAACTTTGTTATAAAGCTTTAAAATATATGAAAAATCTCTTAAGAAAATGTGAACTTTCTATATCATAAAAGCCATCAAACTCTTGTCTCAGAAAGCTTATTGTTTTTTTTGTATGTTGTCCATATTCCCATACTCCACTTTATTTGGCTCTTAATGGAGCCACTACTTGAAATACTTTGCAAACTTTAAATCAAATTCAAGAATACTAGATTCTTCATGTCACAAAGGCACTATACTCTAGTGAAAATGATGATATTTGATTATTGATACAAAGTGGTATGACTAACACCACACCATACCAACCTCGACATGATGGGTTGAATGCACATTTCTATTATTTTGTTTGGATCTATTCAACCACACTAGATATTTTTCCATTTGCCAATGGTGCTACTCATTTTAGATGTCTTCCTCCCTCATGATATTTTATTCTCCCTCCAATCATGGACAAAACACCTTGCAACCACAACTGAACAAATGAATGAGTTAGTAAGCATCATATAATCCAATTAAAAAATCAATGACAACAATAATAAAATTCAACACTAAGAAAAGTAACACAAATAGATTCAAATCGTTATTTCATAATGTTAATATCCAAACATAGTTTCATCAAAATGTATGTAAATGACATTATCACATCAAAATTTTATTTAATTTAAATTGTTAATTATGTAGTTTATTTGGGTACTACATAGTTACATTGCATTCATAAATACATTTACACTAGGGCATAGGGATGATATTGATAACATGAAACATATATGATAATAAATATGAGAAATTTTAGTAATTTAAAAATAAATGTACTTAATTTTGGTTTCAATGCCAATATGATTGTGATAAGTGGTGCAAAGGCATTAAACATTTGTTGGAAGTTTGTCATATATTGTCATTGATGTGATCATGTTGGTCTGGTACCGTGTACTGGTGTGAAGATCACGCTTATCCTATCTGGTATTTGATCTGATATCTCTAGTATATTGGTCTCATATTTCCTCCGATAATTAATATAATCTATGGTTGTGGGAAAAGGCTTGTAATGGTTGAAAGCGTGTATACATGTACTCTTAGATATTCATATGATCAGGTAATGTGTTGGCATCGGTTCTTGAGATTTCATTTCGGTATTAAGCTTATCCTGGCCGACATGATGTTGCATGACACAGGTGAATTACTCTTGATATGAATTCGACAAGTTATCATCTTGAAAATATGATTTGCATCAATCAAGCCGACCTAATCAATACATGTAGATATATCGGGTATATATATACAAGACGGTTAGAAGATTAAAAGGAAGTGAAGCGATGAAGGACAAGTGATATATATGTGTTGTACCCCAAATTAAAAAATTTGCTACACTTAGGCATTTTGAAGAAATGAGTCAAAATACTGTTAAATCTGTCAAAAAGGTCAAAATTGGGATTTACATGTCATACATGAGGGTCAAAAACTTGAAATTTTCAAAATCTAACAATCTAGGTCGGCTAAGAATGATCAAACCAACAAAACCCATATTTCAATTTTTCATCCCTAAATTTTAGGAAAATTTCTATTTTTAGCAGTTTTCTAAAAATAGAAACTTTTTTGGGTTTTTTCTAGGTTTCTTTTGAAACGAATACTTGCAAAATTTTCTAAAAATAGAAAGTTTGGCTTCTAGGGTTGAGACTGATTTTGATTGGCTTAAAATACTTCCTCATTAGGTTGGTGCAATTAGAATCACGAAAGGATCAGTTTTGCCCTACTGGGTCTATTTTGCTTTTTCAGAAGTTTTTTTTGGACAACCAAGGTCATCAATGGAGGTCAGTCAGTTGCCAGGTGCCAGAATCAGACATTCAAGCATCAAACAGAAGTTGTTAACAACGAACATGCACAAAGAACGAGGAACAAAGAAAGGAAGTTGAAAAAGTTGAAAAATGCAAAATTTTGACTAAGGCTGGTGAACCCAGGCGCCCCTGCTTAGTTTGGGCGCCCAAACCTTCATGCCTTAGAAATTTTTCTGTTCCGACAACCGAGACTAGGGGAGGTACGTCAAATGAGGAAGGATTTTGAAAATTGCAAAAAATGGCGAAGTCTACTCAGTTTGGGCGCCCTTGGAGAAGAAGGGCGCCCATCTTTTTGGAGGGTCAGATGATGAAGACAAAGGTCCGCTCCCCCAAGAACGTTGTTCAGTTTCCTGTCAGCTTCGTAGTGGGTGTCTTCGTTAGCTCATCCGATCACTCAGCCGTTGACAAACTCAAATCAAACAGGAGCCATGAAAATAGGTTCAAACTCTGAAGGTGAAAATGATGAAAAATATTCTAAGTCTGGTGAATCTGGGTGCCCTTGGAGAAAAAGGGCGCCCAAGTTTTTATGATGTTAAAAGAATGAATTTTTTGAAGGCACCTCCAACGTGACTTCGTCAATTTTGATCAATTTTTCCAATGCAATCATCAGCACGCTCGTCGGAGCTCACAGTCGTCTGATATCAAAGGTTGAACATAGGAGAAAAATTGAGTAAAACGACAAAAGTCGAAAGCAATGGTAAAAAACTCAAAATAAAAGCTAACTCCGAAGAAGTTAGGTGCCTCCAGTTAAGAAGCGTGCCTAGGGTTTCGAGGCTTCAGATGTCAGTTTTCAGAGATGCAATGTCCAAGAGACCCCTTCTAGAATCTTCTTAGCTATCCAGTGAACTTGTCAGCCAGTCATTCTGATCAGTACAATGCCCAGAATCATGAATTCATTAGAAGGTCAGAAGACAAGCAAAAAATTGAAGATCATAAAAATGGCTAACACCGGATAAAATGGGTGCCCCTGGAGGAGATAGGCACCCAACAATTCAGAATGTCAAATCAAGTTTTTGTTAGAAGATGTCTCCAGAACAATGTCATCAGATTTGATCACGCTCCGTGGTGAAACATTCAGTTTGTCCGTCGGATCAATCTGGAAGCCAAGAGATAGGATCAAACTAGGGTTGAAAATTGAGGAGAAGTTGAAAACAATGAAAAAATGACTAAGTCTGGATGAAATAGGCGCCTCCAGTCAAGAAGGGCGCCCAACTTCACTTGCCTTAGTGAAATTTTTGAAAAATTCAAAAATTGAAGCTGATGAAAAACGTCTAAGTTCTTTGCATAAACTCAAATTAGGGTTTGAGGAATTAGGGTCAGAGAGTTGTTTCTATCAGGACAAAGCTTATTTAAGGCACCATTGTGTTTCATTTTTCATTATTTTTGTAGGTGGCTTCAAAGAGAAATAGAGCAGCAACTTCAAACCTATATTTTTCAAGATTCAAGAACTTGAACTTGCTAGTTTTTCATGAATTTTCATATCAGCACATAAGAAAACTTGCTTCTTCATGCTTTTTCATCCAGAACATCAAATCTTTGAAGAAGAAGGTTATTGTTTTCAATTTTCAGCAAGCTGGTTTGTACTAGTTCTATCTTTTGGATAATTTTTGAAGAATTTTCTCAAGGTTGCAGCAACTACTTTTTATTTTGCATGTCAGAGAAAACTTTAAAATTTTCAACTTCCAATCTTCTGGGTCTATCTCAAATATTCTTTTGGACAAAACCCATATCATAGCTTTTTCAGTGAAACTTCAAGTGGTTGCTTTTTCAGTGAAACTTCGAGGTTTTCAAATCTAATCAAATGGGTTCATCCAGAATGTGCCTCTGAACAATACCCAGATGTCATCTTTTTCTGCTTTTTCGGAGAAAATTAGGGTTTGTTGCTTTTTCAGTCTTCATTCAAAATTTTAAAAAATGGACGATTTGGGTCTTCTTGTAACAAAATTCTAAATAAAACCCATATCTCAGAAAAATTTTCAAAAAATTCATCCGTTTGACAAAGAAAATCAGCAAGCTATAAATAGAAAGTTGTGCAAAACTTGTCAGAACATAGGCGTGTTTACAGACAATCTTTGAGTTTTACATAATGGAGTACACTCCTGCAGAGTTTAAGACTAAATCAACACTGTATCATGATTTCATTGAGACAACTGAAACTGACTTATACCACATTAAGCCAGTGTTCAATCTGTGTGCTTTGGAAGACACATGCAATGTCACCATCAGGCATCTTGGCCATTCAGGTCTTCTTACAGCAACATCCATTCCTTTTTTAGTTCAAAGCTTGGAGTTCATAATTTCTTGCATCAAGCATTACAATCCAACAACGAGAGAGATTCAGTCAGTGGACGGGAGAACTATTTGCAGCCTAAAGCCCGATGTGATAGAAAGATGTTTCTCTATTCCACCTTGGGCCAGAAGTGTTACTATCTCTCGAGATGAATGCGAAAGAGTATGGGAAATGGATAAAAACAAGTACAACAAGAAGATTGCATCAAAATGGATGAAAGAAAAATATAAGGCATTGCCAAAGAATGTTGGGAGAGGCGAATTTAAGGAGGAAATTGCCATTATCATCACCTTGCTCAACCGGATCACAGACCAAGCAGATGCAACTAAGTTTCAGCCATGAATCTTTTACGTGATACCTCACATCATGAAGAAAACAAAACTCTATGACTGGCCTACATTGATCAGTGACTGCCTTCATCATCAAATAACTGAGTATTTTAATAGTCATGAATTCCACATGATCTCATACCTAGTCTACCTAGTTTCCTTCCAAGGAAAATTCAAAGGGTTAAACACTGAGGGATCCTTGAATGTTCAACATGTTTATAATTACTAGACTCAACTGGAGTTTGTTGCATCATCACATCATTACAAAAGAGTGAATGAAGCATTCCTAATGTATACAGTGCATGACTTGGATAATGAGCTACATGTACACATTTCATCTATTGCCAGGGTAGCGATGTTAGAATGGGCGGATTGGTATATTCAATTTGCTACTTTCACTTACTTAAGGGTTTATGGATATTTTGGTGCTCCTCTCATGCTACCAAGGTATCCATCAGATGAGGCTTTGTGTATGGAGTTTCTTAGGCAAGTATTATATGTTCACACCCGCTTGCGAAACAAAAAGAAACAAGCCTTCAACTTCCCTTTCACATTAGGCATTTACAGGTGCAGATCATCGACAAACGCCAAAATAATGGGTAATGAGTTAACTAGACTTGGTCCCAATCCTTTCAACGAGAGATGATCTTATGAACCCCATGGTGTCTATGCAGCCAGACTTGGTCAAAACTTCAATTGTTTGCCCGCACTAGAGGATTTTTGGGCCAACTGCAGAGATGAAGTCGAAGTCCGAAGGTGTAGCAATAGTAGACTCACTCTTCATCATATGAAGGATTGCTTATCCAAGGATATTGAGGGGTTATTAGATGATGACAGAGTCATGCTTCTCCCAACTTGCACTCATAAACAAATTGAGCAACAACCTCTTCCAGAGGTTAATTCGGCTAATAAAGAATGCATCTCAGTGGAAGAAAGGACTCGCCAAGTTGTTGAATACATTAAAACTTTCTTAGTCCTTAAAAGGAAGAAGTCCATTCCAATAGAGCCACCAAGGGTTCATTCATCACTTCCTTCTTCTTCTAGAGCTCAGTCAAAGATGAAAGGAAAAGGTCAGGAGGTTGTAAAGGGCAGCAGGTCAACAAAGAATGCAAAAAAGAGGTTGGACTTCACAGGTATAGTGATACAGGAGCAACCAATGATGGAAACAAAAGTCCTTCCACATGAGCCCATACCTCAAGAGGAAACAAAAGATGTGCCTTTGTCACATGATCCTTTTCCATCCTCGAGGTCTTCACCAATTCACATTGATTTGGAAGATGAGGAGGTGGAATATGAGATTGTAGTTTTACTTCCCATGGATGTTAGTCGAAATACCACATTTTGGCTTGAGAGCTCCTTGGGAAGGATGAGACGAAGGCCTTCATATCAAGTGAATCTTGATGATCTCAATTTCTATCAGGAAGCACCCAAGAAGAAGGCAAAGAAATAAATGCACTTTGAGAGAAATCTCGATGGTGAGATGGTCATGGAGGTAGCTACACCTCCTGAAGATAGAAATAGGGATGAGGTGGATATGGATGATTTTGTTATGGATGATTTTGTGATGGTCAAGGAAAATCATGGCAAGAGTACTCGACATGCTAACATGAGTTTGTTCAAGATGGTATCGAAAAACATTCAGGAAGGAGTACAAAAAGATGAAGAAGACAAGGCATCCCTCAAGGCTGAAAATCATCAACTCCGATTATATATTTCTAATCTCATTCAGGGCATTTCACAAACAACATAGTTGCTGCCCCAGGTTTTAGAGACACCAGCTAATCAACAATAGTTGAGGTAGTTGGTTATTTGTGGAAAACAAAATCAAGAATGGATTGAAGAATTCATTATCAGAGGAAAGGAGATTCTAGCACAGATCTTTCAGCTGAGATACAAAGCTCATGACTTACGTCAAGGTATCCAGGATTTTGAGCAGTTGGTAGCAGAGGTCAAGCCTATGCATGAAATCAGTCATCTTTTCAAGGTTAAGACATATGAAAGAATATCTGAGGAGTTTGTTGCATACAAGCAAAGGATTATTGATTCTCTCGAGTTCATAAGAGAGTTTCTTGCAACAATTCCTTGCTGGTATTGTTAGGATGATGGTTCCTATTTTGGGCTTGATGAAGTCCAAACACATTTTCAGAGTGTTGTTCATGGCAGTGAAGCAGTGACAGAAGAATGAGTCAGCTTTTGATGATGTCAGCAAAGTTCGAGAAAGCGGCCAATGAGATTGAATATTTTCTGAGATCTATTGCATATGATGAAGAAATCTTGGAAAAATGACATTTTGTTATTAATAGTATTGACACTCCCACCAAGGATATAGTTGCCCACTTTTTAGTGGATGTGATCGAGATTTAAAATCAACTTTCTTCTAGAAGCTTCTTTCTAGCTTTCTTTCTATTCTGGTCATAATTCTTATCTATTATTTGAGAAGAGAAAGAAAACAATTGTAATGAGTTGGCACTTTCTATTTTTTATGCTTTCTTAGGTGTTAGATGTTATCTTCTTTAGGTTTAGAAATAAAGCTTGCATGTTGGCAAGTATTATTTGTAAAAGCAAGGAGATTTTAGGGTTCCCTACTCCTCTGCTTAGTTATAAATAAGAGCAGTGTTTGCTCATTTTTCTTTAACCGTGCTTGTGATAATAAAATTGTTGAGCCTATGCCTTCATGTTTGTTATCAATTAGTTTCACTTCACTTTGTGTTAAGGGAAAGTTTGCATGCCTCTTTTAGCTGCAAATCCTTGTTTAGTACATGTGTCTTGTGTCAAGTGATAATCTGGTTTGATTGCATGTTGTGTGTATTTTGCCACAACTTGCTATCCCAGAATTGTAATATTGTGCCAGAAGTTTGAAAATATAAAGTCTTGAGAGTGATTTTGCTACTCCGATATAAAGTCTCAAATTTCCATGTATTGTGTAATGCTTATATGATCTCCTTTTTAGGTTGCATTGAAATTCAATAGATGTATGTTGAGAAATTTTTATTTAAGTATCTGTGTCAGAAAATCAATCTCGTCCATTTCTAACTCTCTTGCTTTGTGTTTACTTGAGAGGCTAGAAACGTCAATAGCGTAAGTTAGTTGTAGTTGTTAAGTTTCATTAAAGGGAAAACCTCAGCTGCAACATTTAGAGTTCTATAACCTTGTGTTCTCGTAGCTGAATCAAAAAAGATAGGCAAATTAGTTTTAGTTTACTTTCTTTATGCAAACTCAACAATAGAGGGAGCTTCCCCTCCTAATTTGAAGAGCAATTTACTGCACATAGCTGTCTGTTTCCAAAACACATTCCAGAGGTGCGATTTGGAACGCCAACAATATGTACAATGAATTCAAATGCGAAGAGAAGAAGTGTGTGTATAAGCGAAGTGTGCGAACAGTGGTTGAAGATCATGTGAATGAATACTCTGAGCATCAAAGGAATTGAACCTGCACATGTGTAATTTCTCAGTTCAAATTTGGCAGTTAGCCATTTTTGTTTACTTATTTCTGTAGGTAGTGAGCCTCCATTTTGGACAATAAGTCCTTGTAAGCAATGAGCTTATGTATCTGGCAGTGAGCCTCTTATTACTGATATTGATATAAATTTATATACTGTGAGTTAATCCTCACCGTGGTTTTTTCCTCACTGGGTTTTCCAAGTAAAATATGGTGTTCATGTGTTGTGGAACTTAATGTTAGACTATTACTTTAATCTGTTTTGTGTTGCAATAAAGTTTTAAGTATTTGTTCAATGAGTTTGTGGGGATAATGATTCGCCCCCCCTCTTAGAATCCGATTTATTCAACAATTGGTATCAGAGCATTGATTCCTTTGTAGAAGTTTAACAACTTGAGGGAGATCCTATAGATTAAACAAATGGATAAAGAAATCTCCAGACTACCCTTGAAGATCTTGACAAGGCTGAAATTGAGAACAAAGACCTGAAGGAAAATCTTGATGAAGCAAATGAATGTATCCGAAAATTATAAGAGCAGTTAAAGAAATTCAAGGAAAGATACAGAGAAGTGAGTGAGGAGTTGAAGCAAGCAAATGATGAGAATATCGGACAAAAAATGAAGATAGATGAAAAGAAGAAAGTTGAAGAATGTTTGAAAATAGTGGTACAAAGCAAAGTTGATGTTTGTCGTAGGCTTGAACAAGAAGTGATGAATCTAAAGGCAGAACTTGAGAAAGCAAAACTCTGTGAAGAGGATTTCAAGACAAGCTCTACCAAGCTTGATGAATTAATAGCAGAACAAAAACCTTCTAAAGACAAAAGTGGCTTAGGTAATGAAGCTGATGAAAAAATGCAGAATTCAAATACAGTAAATAATTAGAAGACTCAAGAAAAAGGAAAGCAAAGAAGAAATTATGGAAGGAAACCACCCGTTAGACAAGCAAATGCACAAAGGTACTCATCATTCAAAGGTGTTTGTTTTTCATGTAATAAGTTTGGTCATAAGGCAACTGAGTGTAGGATTAGGTTGAATTAGTTTTCCGATCCCTTCTCTGGATAATGTTATACATGCAAGAAGATAGGACATAAAGCTATTGAATGCAGATCTTCGGTTAGTCGAGTGATGATGAATAGGTTTAATGGAAAAAGGATGAATCAATCATTCAATAGTTATTGTTATACCTGTAACATGTTTGGACATAAAGTGAATCAATGTAGAATAGGGATGAATGAAAATCAAACAAGTCAAAGAAATATAGTTTGCTATCTCAAAGGTGTTGAAAAATAGAAAAGGGGAGTAGTTTGCTTCGATGGAAGATGATAAATCAGTTGAAAAGATTGATAAGGAAGAAGTTAAGGAGGAAATGAGCATGATTTGGAAAAAGAAAGAAGGATCAGAGTCTACTAATGCATATGTACCCTCATCCAGTGCAGATGAATCCTCTGGGAATTAGACCTAGCTCGGTCTTAGGGGGAGCTTTATCATAAAATCAATTAAACCTCCATAAATACAGTTTGTCAAGTGTTGGCACATGGATATGTTGTAAGGAATGATAGGACATAAGTGATGCAAAATAAACTGAAAGAAAAGGTGCAAGCATGTTCTTTTGTAGAGTAAATTAGGGTTTCTCAGTATAGATGGAAGAGAAGTTTGTCAGCTTTTTACAATTAATGAGAATTAGGGCAAAATGATGAAGTATAAAGGAAATCTCGCAAATCATTTAGATCATCAAATGCATTTGAATAATTTGTAGAGTGCTTGGAACCTTCTTGGAGCGTCTTTGAAGTGATTTGAAGACCCTCAAAGAAATCATTGTGGATATTCAATATAAGTGACGAAAATTTCCCCATCTCGCGACAATAAAAGAAGGTAACTAAAGAATTTTCTTGTTAAATTTTGAGAGCTATAATGAAAATTTCTAAAAGATGATCGAGTGGGAATACCCCTTTGAAGTTGAAAGGAGTTGAGATGATGAGTTTGATCATCAAAAAATAAAGAGGTTGGAATTAGGGTTGGAACTAAACGATTTACGAAACATACAAACCCTAGGTTTGGATACATGGGGAGAATTCCCTTGGTTTGCTGAAAAAGAGTTCATCTTGTTCCTTCTAAGAAAATTCAAGGATGGTAGCATTGTACTAGACAAACCTTATCTCATTTTGAAGGAAGCAATCAAAGTAGTTATCGGATTGTACAGCGTTGGAGAACTTCCTGGACAAAAAACCATAAAATACAAGGAAGTGGAGGAGATGAAGGGAGTTGATAAGGACCCCCGAGCATTGTTGATCGATACTATTGGTGATTCCTCGGTTAGGTATGTTGCATAAAAAATTTCTTATAATTTTTTTAAAAAAATCGTGAAGGCTCTACCTTGGCCATTGCAGTTTATCTGGCGCATAAAATGGTAAAAGAGAATATACGATTTGATCTATGTAAGCTAATCCTTGAAAATATTACCAAGAATATACAAATGATACTGGGAGAAGGATACCCATTTCATTTTGGGTCCTTGCTTACATGTTTGGTATTTTATTTTCTAAAATCACTATTGGGAAAGAAAGATGTTGAGTGGGAATCCGGGATTTCCTTTGCAAAACAGATATTCAGGCACTTGGAAAGCTTGGAGGATAAAGCAAGTGCATACAAAAACTTTTTCTTATCGTTTCAGAATGTAATGAGCTCCAGTGAAGTCATGGTGAATTGATTTGAGGAAGGTTCTTCCTTCGGGACGAAGGAATTGGAAGTAGTCACTAGCGATTCCCCTCCGGAATCGAAGAAAAGAAAAGTTGTCTCCGAAAATGTCATTGCTATCTCTGAAGAAAATAAATAAGAAGACGAATCTTTGGCTGGATCAAAATCTTCCAATCCATAAGGCATCCGGTCCATGTTAATAAAAGGAAAAATGAAGAAAGTTGGTGATGTATGGAGTACGATCTCACTCGTTGACAAACTTAAAATTGATGATACTTTAGTTGAATATCTACTTCGTAAAGGTATTGATGTATCTGTTGTTTCTGATTCTTTACCTTAAAATTTAGTTGAAATAGTTGAAGAGAGAATGTTGCTTGAAGGTCCAGGAGGATGTAAGTTGGAAGCTTTAGTTGAAAAGAGGTGTTCAAAAGAAAAGAAGAGGTTATCTGAACTAATTGTAGAGACAAAGAAATGCATAAAATAAATTCCAGACATATACAAGTATTATCTCTATTGGCCTGCTACAGTTGATAAATTTCGAAGTAGAATTGAAGCTATAGAATCTGAAGTGAACAACATTAGAAAGATTTGATATTTTTGAGGATAAAGAAGGGAAGCAAAGGCTAAGAATTGGTGAACTTCAGGCTGAAATGATCATTGTGCAGAGGAAAAGGGATGATGTAGTGAAGACCTTCTAGCTTCTTAAGAAAGTGGTTGAGGTCTGATTAGACCATCTTTCCAGAATATTCTCTGATGCAGAAGGCTATGAGAAACAATGCTCATCCACAAATTGGTCATCCTCCTTCACACTATTGGCTATATTGGATAGTGTGTGTGAAAGAATGGACTCTGTAGTCCTTGAATGGAAGAAATTATATCCTTTTATCAAAGAGAGGTACAAAAAGGTATTTCAGGTGACAAATGTCATTCTAGTTTGAAGAAGTGGTTGCTTAAATTTTTTTGAAATTTTTGAATGAATTAGGACTTTTTGAATACTAGATGTCACCATGTTTACATATTTTTGGCGCCCTTTGCCATTGATGTCAAAGGGGGAGAGATTTGGAGAAGACTTGGAGAATTTTGGGAGTTTTTGGAAAGGGGAAAACTTTTGTTTTTGGAGAATTTTGAATCGTACTTTTTGCACATGTTGCCATCAATGACAAAGGGGGAGATTGTTGGAAGTTTGTCATATATTGTCATTGATGTCACCATGTTGGTTTGGTATCGTGTATCGGTGTGAAGATCACACTTATCCTATCCGGTATTTGATCCAATATCTCTGGTATATTGGTCCACATATTTTCTTCGGTAATTAATATAATCTACGGTTGTGGGAAAAGGCTTGTAATGGTTGAAAGAATGTATACATGTACTCTTAGATATTCATATGATTGGGTAATGCGTTGACATCGGTTCTTGAGATTGCATTTCAGTATTAAGCTAATCCTGGTCGACATGATGTTGCATGACACAAGTGAATTACTCTTGATATGAAGCTAACAAGTTATCATCTTGAAAATATGATTTGCATCAATCAGGCCGACCTAATCAATACATGCAGATATATCGGGTATATATACAAGACGGTTAGAAGATGAAAAGGCAATGAAGCGATGAAGGACAAGTGATACATATATGTACAGTGAATGCGAATGCGAAGAGAAGAAGAAGTGTGCAAACAATGGTTGAAGATCATGCGAGCGAATACTCTGAGCATCAAAGGAACCGAACCTGCACATGTGGTATAATTTCTTAGTTCAACTCTGACAGTTAGCCATTTTTGTTTACTTATTTCTATAGGTAGTGAGCCTCTATTTTGAATAGTAAGTCCTTGTAAGCAATGAGCTTCTGTATTTGGCAGTGAGCCTCTTATTACCGGTATTGATATAACTTTATATACTATGAGTTAATCCTCACCGTGGTTTTTCCCTCATTGGGTTTTCCACGTAAAATATGGTGTTCATGTATTGTGGAACTTAATATTAGACTATTACTTTAGTCTGTTCTGTGCTGCAATAAAGTTTTAAGTATTTGTTCAATGAGTTTATGTGGATACTGATTCAACACCCCCCCCTCCTCCCACCACTCAGTATCCGGTTTATTCAACAACATTGTGTTTAGAATTTGAAATCTATAAGATGAATACTTTTGAATTAGGAATTTGGTTGTTTAAAATTTTGGGACAATTTCATGATGTAAAATTAACCCATGACAAAAGTGCACCAAACAATTGATTCATGTTCCACAAAATTGACCTTTTGCACATGAAATCAATCTCTTAGATTTTGTGATATGGGAACTAGTATGCTTTGCCTCCCAATATTTGAATATGTAAAAATTGACTTACAATATTGATAAAAACCTTGTAGGAGCTTGCTAAACAAGGGTCATGATCTCCTTAGCCGAATCCTTGGGTGGATTGATTTAGTGACTTGTGAACCAAGATCTAAGACAACAAACAACCATATAATATGCCTATCTTTTAGGAAGTATACAAATGCTTATTCTAAGTGGTAATGCAATGCTGTAATAATTATATCATGTGTAACACAACTCAATACAAATACATGTTCTATATGATTATAATTAATTAGGACTTGTTCTTTTATACAACAACTTAGAACACAATTTGAAATATCTAACACTAAAGCTAATAGATAATAGTTACTTGGAAGGATACTGTGCAAACTCAATTTTAAAATTTGAATTTAAGAAATAGCTTCAATTTTAAATCACAAAACTTAACAAAACAATTAATTAAGAATCAAAGCCATTACATTTAATTATTATTATTTTTTCTTACAATTAATTAAACTTTGAAATAAGTCCACACGAGATGCATAATTTTGCAAAAGCTCGAAGGTAGAAGGGGAGAGATTTTATTGCCATGAGAAGAGAAAAAAGATGGCGTTCTCGGCCAATCCTCTATCGTTAAGCCTTCCGGAGGGAGCTTTTGAAGCCTGGGTTCGAGAAAGCGGATACCTGGAAAGGCTTGATCAAGGGGAAGTATTGGATACTGGAACTGCTAGTAATTCGTGGAGGATAAAAATAATAAACCCTTTTGGGAAATTGACTTCTGAAGATTTCAGCAGGGATGCAGTACCGTGGGCTGCAGAGTTCTGGGGCGCACCTCACGATTATTCGCGCCCCACCAGCTTCCTGCACTTGAAGCTACGAATGCAGGATAATGTCAAGAAATATTTGCGCAATTACATTTATCTTTCCCTTCTCATCCTCGCTTCTTTCTTGTAAGTCTCTTTACTGTTTTATCTTAGTGTGCCATCCAATTGGTTATATTTGGAATATGTACAAAGTGTGAGAATTACTTAAGAATATAGAAAATGAAGTGTTCCCTAGGAAGGCAGGTAAAAACAGTCTGCAAAACCTAAACTGATGAAATACAACAACTTAGATTGTAGGGGCACCGGCACACGCAAAATCGTTTTACACTTGTAAATTCAGCTGAAAATATACAAGAGGTCTAAGAGATGAGTTCTCTGTATTATATAGATTTCAGGATTGTAAAAGATACATAGCTTAGTGTTTTCTCTCCATTTGCACTTGAGAGGGAAAAAACCCATATTACATTATGACATAATCCTGTAATAAAGTATTTGCCTACGTAAATAATAAATGGACCAGGGGCTTAAGGATAAAATAGGCAATAGCATACTCTTTAACACCATGTTGTCTCTAGTGTATAACACAATTTCCCCTTAGAATTGTCTCCAAAGCTAGAGGATAAATTGTTTTATACTTGGTGTTTCCAAGAAGAAGATGAATTCGGTTCACTCCATATCATAGCAATGATATCTTGGTCACCCACAGCAGGGTCAAAGGGCAGGCTTGAGGGACAGCTCCAGCATGCTCGAGGGCATAGTTTGAAAACTCATGACTTGACAAAACTTTACAGACCCAAATTTGAAGCCTACTTGTCAAAAACTCGGCAAATTAAAAAAATACTTGAATTCCTTATAAAAGAAAATTCTCATGCACATATGAAATGAATCTATTGAATTTTGGGGAAGTTTTTTCTATTCAATTTGATTGAAAAAGAGCACAATATTTCATCATCATGTGAATGCTGCAGACGATAATATGATATGAATCTCATAATGATTGAAAGTTGTCATAAAATATTACAATTCAATAAAGTAACAGTAATTTATAATTTTCTCTTCCCCGTATATAACCCAATGATGGATGTCAATGGGGTACTTCTCCTTTATCTAGAAGGTGATGACTCCTCATGATCATCACCATCTTCAACTATGATGTCATCCAATCCAGTGACGTTGCTTTAACTTTTGCTATGATGAAATGTCCCACCCCTGGTGAGATATCTACTAACTGAAACTGACTGGGTGTTTGCGTGTGTTTTCAAAGTTTCGTTTTGTTTTGCATTTACAAATAAGAGTTTGCCCGGAAATATGAAAGATATATGTATGAACAAATTGCAATTTGACAAACTACTGTAGCAGATATTATTTATGTATTCAAATCAGATTTAGCATTGCAATACTTTCACAAGAATCTCATACCTGGAAGCTGAATACACAATTATTGCATTTCTGAAAATTAATAGCAGCAGCCAGTAAAACCCTCATTATGGCCGCCTTGCATAAATGATAGTCTTCTCCAGCGTGGAATGACTGCTGAAAGATATCCTTCACTGGAACGCCAAGAATGAGCCAAGGGTTGCAGCCAAAACCCAATCTCTTCCCTTCTAGAATCTACATGCCCTAGCCAGAAGAAGTACGGCTTCAAAGAATGGTACGGCCAGGTCTGAAGAAGGTGATGCGATAGCGATGAAATGCTAATTAATGACCAGCAATAATAATAAATCCTGGTAACCTCTGATCTGCACAATATTCTTTGATGTTTCTTGAAATATGTGTCTCCAATGATGGTTCTTTCAACAATCTGAAATCTGCTCTTCAAACCCTTGTAAACTTCTGAGATTTTCACTCCAAATAAGCACAATGTGACTTCAGAAGCAAAGCCACCTGAAACAACAACCCTTGGATGCTATCTCACACCTGTAGGTTGCTCAAATTAGAGAGAATGGACGTTCTCCATGATCAAATTGAAGAAGAAACCCTAGTTTTCTCCTCACAGCCAAAGCTTCACAAATTTCATAAGTGTTGAATCAACAATGAATAATGAATTTGCTTTTTTGAGTGCCTTTTATATCACCTCCAAAGTGGCACGACCTCCAAGGCATTTGAATCATTAAAGCTTATTAAAATATTTGCTTTTGTTTCTTTTATAATTAATTAATTATTATTAAAGCATCACTTTAATAATAATTAAATAGTAATACCATTACTCAAGCAATAAACATCATTAATCAATTCTGTCAGCGCCAGGAGGTAGCCCAATGATTCCTCTGCTCACCAAGGTGCCTTACTATAAATAGCAAGGTTGGCCCCCAATGTCCCATTGACTTACTATAAATAGTAAGTATGCATAAACAGAGCCAGAAACCCATGGAGAAGATCACCTCTGAATATGCCAACGAACTGGAGGAGAAAACACTAACAACTGCCATTCGGAGAACTCATTAACACCCACATAAGGCCCTCTAATCACCTTTATTAGCCTATGAGGACCTGATGATAGGCTAATCTGCAAAACTTTGATGCTCGCTAAAAAGGGGACATTACATATGACTTCCTTTGCTTGTCTCTTAAAATTAAGAGCTTGTCTTTTGTAAGCATGGGGTCCTCATCTCGGGTAGTTCAATTGTTAATTGGATCAATGCCATCCAAGTCAATTGCCTCATGACTATTTGTGCCCTCTACCTTTTTTGAGCAAAGGCAAAGGTTGCATTGAATGAAGGTGAGGTCATTAAGGTGCTTTTGTGTCAATTTTTTGTGCTTCTTTATGTGAATGGAATCAAATAAATTCCAATTGCACTCATATCTAGAAGCTTTCAAAGGTTGGGACAAAATTATGAGGGCTAGCTTTTGAAGATATGAGGTTTTTCCATAGTTCCACGGAGTTTCTTGATGGGGGGACGTGGGGACGGGTTTTGGGGATGGGGCGACCAAGGGCCTAAGTTTTGGGGATGGTAGGGGGACGGCAGTGGGGTGGCGATAGGGTGCTGAAATACATACAATACTTGAAAAGATAGCTATAAAAAGATGTATAAGTATAAGAATTTTACATCTTGGAGACAGCTAGGAGTCCAGTAGACATCTTGAGGACACCCCGACGTCCTCGAAGTCCTAGCAGCATCTTGGAGACAATGACGTTGGTGGTGGGATGGTGGCGATGGTGGTGGGCTGGTGGGGGGACATCCCCCCCAAGTCTCCGAGACGGGGACGTCTAGGAAATGTGGGGTTTTTTTTTGGGGGGGGGGGACGCATCCTCGTGGAACATTGGGTTTTTCCACCCCAATGTTTCCATCGAGCAACTGCAAAGAAGACATTCACAAGTTTGTAAGGAAGCAATAATTGCACACATAATAGTTTTGTAGTGAAGTGAAGTGAAAATTGAGTTTTTTTGTTAATTGGTGCTTGGGTGGTTCTCCCTTGGATAGTTAGTGGCAAAGAGAAGATCCTGTGTTTGACAAGCTTATATATCTACAACTCTTTGATAATTATGTCGCAAACCTCAATCTCAAGTGACATCTTCTTATGTATGTTGAGAGACTCTCCATAACCTCCACATTAGCATCCTTGAAGTTATTTTGCAAAGAAAAGTTTGAGGTTGAAGTAGTACACATTGCAATAATAGGTTGGTGGAGTTGATTGCTCTACCATTAACCAATAATATTTCAAATGAGTTTAAATGTTCTCCTATCTCCTTTGTAATAGCTTTGGATGGCCTCTTTGGCCTTGTCTATGGTCTCATACAAGTAATCCCAGTTAGTTTTGCTCCTCATCCACCAAGTGCAAAACCTTGACTAAAGGCTCAAATACCTACAATCAAATAAAAATTACAATTAAAAATTAAAATTTAAAAAATTGAACAATAGCTAGCAATTAAAATTTAGAAAAAGTGAACTTAAAGGATACAATTTAAAATTTAAATAAAAGTTTCAATTTTCCTTGATGATGTTATTAATACTCTTCACGGAGATTGTAGTGAATATTTCACTACACTTAGATTTAAATAAAATCTTCCTTTTCTATTAAAATCCCATGGAGTATGGAGCATGTAGCATGTTGAGTGGAAATAGTTGTAGAGACCTCTTAAAATACATGTAATACTTCCTGCCATATGAAGAGTTTCGGGCAATCAATCTAATAAGAAGTCTCCCCATGGATAACATGCTCTTTGAGTCTCATTTGAATTTGGGTTTCCCCCCTTTTTGTAAGCATCTTTGTTTCCATTAAGTAATGAATATTCTCCACTTTATTTTGCTTCAACAACTTGCCATGCAAAGAGTCCTTGGACTTGAAACTTTGTATGTGTTGTGCATACTTATTGTCCTTAGGCAGAAGCACCTCAATTAATGAATGTTGGAAATGTTGTTCTTATTTTACTATTTATCTGTGCATTTCATTTTGTTTGTTGAGTCTTAGATGTAGGTTGAACAGCCCTAGCCACACAACATGCTCAATTCAAATGGAAGGTTATGCTTTGAAGAGGGAACTCAATCGATCTATTCTTTGACACAATGCCTTCTTTTTCCTTTTGTTTCTTTGAACCCTTATCCTCCTATCTCTTTTCCCTACAAATTTAAGAGTAGGTAGGAATTGACCTTCTCTAGAGGTTGCTTTTGTATTGGAACTATCGGCTGGAGTGTCTAATGCTATTGTGCCCATGCCACTGCAAAATCCCAACAAAGACATCATACACATTGCCTTTACAATCCTCTTTCCATCAGTCTTATTTGAATACGAATCTACCCATTGTTGGCTTAAAAACATCTATGTCAAAGATGTCAACAAGCCTTATATGCTTTGCAAGGTGATGAAGTTAGTTGTAAACTATGTGGCACCCATTTGCACAAGCTACTTCCTCTTGGACTGCTCTCTTATCAAGCTAAGCAGTCAAAGGTGATTTTAGATGTATTTGGTGATGTTCTTGGATCTTCCACAATGGATTTCATCCCAATCAAGTTTTTTGGTGCCCTCCAATAAAAGAACAAGACAATGGGTTGTGCAAGGGCTACATATGCTGCCGCATCTATTATAACTTGGACCACATTTTCTTAACCAACCTCTAATACAAACTCCAATATTAGACTCAAATTCTCAATATTCTTGACTTTGCTTGAGGTGCCTATGGACCTCAAGAAAATCATCTTACCATTTGAAGCTACTAGAAAGTTGATGAGTGTGTGATTCCTTCCATCTATCCACCCATCTGATAATATGCTGCATCCATTCTTGCACACTTATTTCTTTTTCTTTTCCACAATTGTTTTTGCATTTTCAACTACTTTTTGGAGAAACGACCCATGCAAGTCATGTGGACTAGGTGCCTTGAATCCTTTCCTTGCAATGGTCAAGACTATGACTAATTTCTTCCAATATAGGCATCTCGCCATGTTGGATAGAAGGTTGTAGTGGTATCAAAAATTTGCACACACCATGCTTGCTTTGTCATGCCTCTCCTTGTTCTAACCTATACCTTCAAGCAAAGACTTCAAATTTGGTGTGTTTTGTGGAATGAAAAATCCCTCTAAGGAGTTGGATGAAGTTTGATATGCCATGAATTGTGGGCCATGAGAAGATCCCACATTTTCCGTCATTGTTTCTATCTTTGATTTCTATGCCATGTTGGGATTCATTACTACTACAATGGCACATATGTTCTTATCCTCTCCAATTTTTTTTTGCTCTATTAAAATGAGGGTCGTATTCCTCTCTTGATCAACCTTTGGCTCATATCGGCCACAATTTGATGTTGCGACCAATAATCCATTCAAGTTGGTATTTGAGGCAATTGATGCCTCTGCTTATCTTCGATCCGTTATAGTTGCAAATGATTGATCTTGTGATTAGTATTGGTATGCCATGCTACTAAGCAACATTCTTGTTGCCACTACATTGGCTTCCCTTCCACTTGTTAATGCCATTGGATACAAAGTGCAAACCTTGACATTGGAAAAAGGAACAAATTTAATTGCTGCAGACCTGTCATGGCCCCATAACCCTCACTTCTCCCTAAAGTAGCCTAGTTATACTATAGCTTAGCGATAGCTTTGACTATGGACCTTGACTTAAGTTGATTATGTATTGTATTTTGATTAAAGACAATGCTAGACTTAGATTGTGAAATTAATGATTAGATCATGAATTCTCAACTCTTATCATTAAGTTAGTATTTGGATGTTGCAAACATGATTGCATGATGCACTTTAGACAAATTTATGTTAGGAATTTATTAAGTTGGCTAAGGATTATTTTAACCCATTCAATGCCATGATGTGTTGGTTTGAATGTGGCTTGGTTGCAGGTGAAATGGAAGGACAAACAAAGTAGAAGGGGATATCTCATTCCATGGGCTTAATTATTTGGTACTTGAGATGGTAGTGTAGCAACATGTTAGAAGCAAGAGAAGTCGGCAGATAACAATGCATAATGTCAAAAGGGTGTTAGGATTAAATGGTTTGCAGTAGTTAAAGAAATTACATGAGAAAAAAATCCTTAGGCGACAAGAAAATAACATATTGGTAAGTAGAAGTGGTAAGCTGATGTGGCATTGAGAAGGTGGAAAAGCAAAAGGTAGGATGCTAACTAGAAAATGGTGATCGGAAAAGCAATCAATCATGCCAAGTCAACCATTTGACAAGATTGTAGAAGTCTGAGGAAACTATGAGTGTTGTAGAAGATGTTAGAGGAGTTAATGTGCATGATATTTGACTAATAAGATGTAGAGGAAAAATCATGAAAGACAAGAGAAATAGAAGGAAAAGAGAATAGAAGCTAGCTATTTGACAATCTCATATTTTTTGCGTTGCATCCATAGTAAAACATTTAGAAGATTCCCCAAATGTGTAGACTTAAGTAAACACAAAAGGGGGGCAGAAGTTGAAGAGGTGTGGTCATTGCAGTAAATCTTGTCGAGGAGGAAGTGTAGAGGAAAGAAAATAAGGGAAGCATGGAAGAAGGCGTGAGAAGGAAGGTGTTAGAGAAGTTAGTGTTAATTGGCTTGTTAAGTCCTATAGAGTTTAAATCTCATCTTGTTGCACATCTATGCTTAGTCAACCAACCAAAGTCTTAAGCCCTCAATTTTTAAATCCTTATTGCCTTTGATGAAGTTTTATGATGTTTGGTGACATTTTTGCATGATATTTTGAAGTTGTCTAACCAGTACCCTAAGGCATTGTGTGGCATAGGGGAACCCTATGATCTATCATTTAATTTTGTGAAATATGTATAAATACAAGCTAGAAACAAGGTTCCAAAAATAACTACCTTGAGGTCCTATGTAGCATAGGGGAAAATGTGAAATTGACATATAGCTATGAGGCCTTAGTTGGACGTATGGGGGCCACAACCACTTTGGAAATTGGAGGTCTAGTGTTGTGGTGGGTGCTAAGGTAGCTGCCTAAGAAGAGGTTGGGTGGGTAGGTTAGAAGACCATGTTTTCCTAGATTTATCCAAGCTTGGCCTCATTGTGTGAAAGTAAATCTTGATATTGCTTTCCTTTTTGATGATCTTGATTTGCGCTTGTGACCATGATAGTTTATGTGTGTGTAGTTTTATAACATTAGGATAGATTCTATGTTGAGTCAAGAGTTAGGTTGGTGCTCATAAATGTGTATGATCATTGATAAAGGAGTTGCATAATTAAGGCTTTCAACCTATTGTATATCAGAGCATTTGTGGAGTCTTCAACAACATTAGAGCTCACTTGCACATTGTCCATAGTACCCCCATGGGATTGGATATCCATAGTGAGGGTGGCTAGAAGGAACAACAAACCTCCACATTTTGTTTGGCAGTGTGATTATAGGAGACGTCACTCACTTATGTGCTTCCCTAAGTTATATTGAAACGATTGGAGTAGCTTTTGATGTTTAGGCAGTGGATTGTCTGCAATTATATTGTAATATTGTCTATAGAGACTAACGTGCAACTAGGCATAGGTGTATGTCGAATGACTTGGATGGAGATGTCAATCCCGCAAGATTGTGTGCATGATGAATTAAAGTGGCAAGTGTTGGTTATCCACTCCATTCTTCATTGATGATCAAATTCTTGTAAATTACCTAAAAGATCTTTGAAAATTTCTGAAATCTTGCTTCCACAATTGCCTAAAATTGCTACAAGAAGGGCTTAAATGTGATAAATTGCCATATGAGTGAGAAGTGATGGTGGGCACACCTTAAAAAGAAAAAATGTGTATTCCTGGTGTGTCCCGTGTTGCAGATGCAAATGATGAATTGCAGGCTCAGATTTGTTGAGCACTCATGGCAAGTTAAGGTTTGATTTGAAAATCAATGTAGCACTTTCTCACTCACACAAAACTCCAAAGGTTTAAACTTAAAAGCAGTAGCACTGATTATCCGATCTTTCTAAAAATAGGCAACTAGGACTTAATCCTGCTTTAACGATTTAATCATACCAGGGATAAATCTTCATTGTCCTTCTATACCATTGAATATTAATTCTTTATTTATTAATTTTTTTGCTGACTGCTGATCCTCATACAGTTAAAATCTAACAGCAAATGTGCCACTTAAGTTCCAGCAATGTAAAATGTCAAAAAACAATGGCTCCAATGACTGAATATAGTAGTTGGCACCTTCTCACTCACACAAAACTCCAAAGATTTAAACTTTAAAGCAGTAGCACTGATTATCCAATCTTTCGAAAAATAGGAAACTAGGAGTCAATCCTGCATTAACAATTTAATCACACTAAGGATGAATCTTCATCGTCTATCTATACCATTGAATATTAAGTCTTTATATATTAAAAGCTTTGCTGACTGCTGATCCTCATATAGTTAAAATGAAAATCTAATGGTAAATGTGCCACTTAAGTTCCAGCAACCTAAAATGTCAAAAAACAATGGTGTGTCCCACGTTGCAGATGCAAATGACAAATTGCATGCTCAGATTTGTTGAGTACTCATGGCAAGTTAAGGTTTGCAACTTGCCTCAACTCATTTGTGAGTTTGTAGATGAGATAACTGCCTTGACTTTCAATTCGTGAGTACTCGTAGGTTAGGTGAGTACTTGCCTATTTTTCGAACTATGGTCAAGGGACAACATCTCTTGTGGGGCTGACAATGCTTGTGATTTTTCAATAAACATTGGAAATTTTTCTAAAAGATGGTGTTTTTGCAAATTGTAGGACCACAATCTAATCACAGGTGTTGATGTGAAAATCAATATTGGCACTTTCTCACTCACACAAAATTTTAAAGTTTTAAACTGTAGAGGAGGGGGACTGGCTGCTCAGGGACTCCAGGTCATAGGAGAGTCTAGAACAATTGGCTGCCCTGATCTACCTCAAGCTAGATGAATGAATCGGAAAGGTTTAAGGTTTCAAGGGCTGAAAAGGAAGGACAATTGGTCTGTCACATTCCTTCTACTAACCCAAATGTTTCAAGGGATTAGGAGAGCTGGTTTTCAAGGTTCAGATTGTAACTCAGACAACCCACTGCCAGAGGACTACAATGCAGATCACGGACTTCAACGCGACACATTGGGGTCTTAGGGACGTCTGTATAGACAGATAGTGTAAAGTACAACACAAAACGCCAAAAAACCTACTAACTGCCTGATTAATAGAGTTTTATGCTACAACAAAGATAGAAAATGCTGAGATAACATAAATAACAAGAAGAATACTTTAACAATATTAAGTTAGAATTTGACAAGAGAAAGGTGGTAGAATTGGACCTTCGAATCTGCGAGTTGAGGACTTCAAGAGCTTCATTTGACGAACAACCTGCACACACAAGAACGAGAAAATGTTGGGGCTGTGTTTAGAGGACTGCTTCATCAGTCCCCCACTTTGGTGTTTCCACCTCCACGGACATTCAGATAGCAACGATTGTAGAAAGATGATAAAGAAAGTACGTAGAAACGAAAATACCAAGCAATACTCAAACAACAATATGCTACTACGCAAGTAGAGATGCAAAAGTAAATGGAAATGGACGGATATCACCTTCTCAACCACGTGCACTCAAGGCAAATGGAGGAAGATGTGAGCTTGCAATCTCTCTAAAGCCAACGCTACCGCAACAACGAAGAGGATGAGCGAACAAAGCAACAACGAAGAGGATGAGCGAACAAAGCAACAACTTGCAGCTACAATGGTGGTGGTGAAACGTGAAGGAGTTGAAAGTGAGTGTGTTTGATCAAGAAGCCATCACCAAGTGTGTAGAAGATTGAAGATGGATTGAATGGAAGAATCAACAATTTGAATGAAAGGAGGCAAAAAGCCCGTTTAAAGTCGGTCTAGGGAGTAACAAATGTTACACTTCGCATCCAATGGAGGAGTGTAACGCCTCTGCGGATTCGAGGGGCAGGAATCCTATCGGGACGGAAGTGCGTTGCATAGACGTCCGCACGTCACGCTATCGTCCCCAACAGAAATTCCTCCACTGACACACAAATGAGCTACCAAGTGGATGCAAAATGGAAGCGGATGTGGAAAATACATCATCAAGATTGCGTTCTCTAAGGTAAGGGTGTGTAAATGGGGAATTTGCAAGGGGTGCAAATTCACGCCATTACATTTTGCCCCCACTTTAGTGAGCATAAGTGTCAGCGAATGCATGGTAAAGTAGAGAAGCTGAAAAACATATACCTGAACTGTCGAGGAAGTTGACCACAATCTAGCAAACTCGGGCACAAGAGAGAGAGATAGCTCCATAGGTACTCAGTCCTATGGAGATTTGAACAAAAGCGCCGCAGGTGCTCGGTCCTGCGGAAGGTGAACAAAAGGCTTTGTAGGTGCTCGATCCTACAAAATTGGTTCGACGAGTGCTCGGTCCCGCAAAAGATGAACAAAGGGTTCTACAGGTGCTTGGTCTTGCAAAGGAGATGCCACAGGTGGTTGGTCCTGAGGGAGGCCAAATGTGAAACTTGAAAGGCTTTGTAGAGTCTGATTGACCCTTACAGGTGCTCGATCCTGCAAGGCAACATGTTAATCCACAAACAAAACATGTTAGGCAAGCAAAAGTCACGTAGACAGACAAACAGTCATATCACGGAACAAGCAATTGAAGGAGAAGCTTTCAAAGGGGTCGCTCGGGAACCCTTCAAAAGAAAAAGGGATCCACACAAAGGGAAGCTCCGTTTGAAGAGCGATGACATTTTCACAAATGATCCTATCATCAAGGAATCCTTTTGAAAGATTCTCTTTCATTAAGGAATCCGAAAAAAGAAGAATGGCCTCTCGAAGGCAAATTCTCAATTCTTTTTGCTACGAATTCGATTTCAAAAGAAAATCTTGCTAAGGGGATCCTTAGCGAAGGATGTGATTTTTGAAAAATGCAAAGATTTCCAGCAAGGGATTCGTTGGCCACTGAATACACCTTACGGAAAATTGGAGAGGTAGGAGCCGCTCCTTAGGATGGTGCGTGTGAATTGAAGGAGCAAGTGGCATCCTAAGGAAAGGAAGAACATGCAGAGATGTTGTGGCCCATGATACATGACGAGATGTAGACGTGGAAATGTTGTCACACATGCGAGGGACAACACATAGGCACCACAACATCAAGAAGCAAGCAAAGAAGAGAGAAAAAAAGAAATATAAGCAGAGACGAAGAAATCAAGAGACAGGGGGATTTGGGAATCCACGATCAAATCAACTCATCAAGATAGGTAACATGTAGTATAGGAGCGAAAGATCATCAATCCCAAGAATTCCAAGATCTGAAGAATGGCACATGAAGACAAAATAAAAATAAAAATTTGGGTCAACATGGAAGGGAGGCCTAAATGCCCCGAATGCTTTGCATCGTCCCCAATTGTCAAAAATCAAGATACAACATATAGAAGAATGATGTAACACAGAGGAAGTTTACGACACAATTTCACTCCTGTATCCAAGACACCTATGAGGGTGACAAGGGTTTTCCAAGAACACATAAAAACAAGCACTGGGGAAACACAACACACACACACAAATCTAATCTATAGATAAAGAAGAGGTGCTCTCCTAGTCCTCATCAACCAGGAGGTTGTTGTTCTCCCAATCTAGGTCATTATAAGGAGAGGGCGGATGAATTTGCAAGGGCGGGATAGCAAGGGGAGCACCCTTCGACTCTCCTACGACAAGAGCTAAGGAAGAGGGCCCCTCAAGGTCTTCTTTGCTCAACTCCTGTGAGGTAAACATCATTGATCTTGCAAAGATTGTCGACAGAGCCAAGACATCATCTGCCGTGTTAAACATGCACTTGATAGGAGTGCCATGTGTTAACCGAGCGGGAGATGAAGGAGGCGCTCGAGATCCACCATCAATCTCATCAAAAGAGATTGTGACAAACTTGGGAGATGCGGGGGCTGCCTCCGTCATAAGGACTGCACAAGCCAAAGCGGAACCCTCTCTCAAATAAGGCAATCCCTTCTTCCGACCCCCATTGGAAGTGAGGTTGTCCTCCAACTTACGCTTCATTGGAGGATGTAGAATCCCCAAATAGGAAGTGGAAGGCGAGGAGGAAGAGGACAAGGCCGCGACGAACACCACTGTGGTGTTCGTCATGTCCACGGGCCGAGAAAACGGAGGGATGCCCAGAAGGGACATCAAAAGAGGAGGCTCCGTCGAGGGAGCGATGAACATCTGCACCCTTTTAGGGTGAGGGTCATCAACATTCGCAGGGGGAGCCGAAAGAAAGATCGAGGTGACATGAATCGAAGCTGAAGAAGTAGAAGAGGGAGGCATAGCAGGAGCTGTTGGCTCCTCTTTTGCCTTCTGTGAGGTAGCTTGCTCAGCAGCTAGAGCCTTCCTCTGGTGCTTATGCTCACGCGCAATCCGGTTTCATCGGCTATGGGAACTAGAACTCATCGCTTGAGAAGGAACAGAAGGCTCCTATTCCGCCATAAGCGTGTCCTCCACAACCGTTGCCGGTGGAAGGGCAGCCTCTTGGACGGGAGTAGGAGCAGGAAGTGTAGGAGTAGGGACTAAAACAAGCGGAGAAGCAGACTCAGGCGCCTTGGTGGCAGGCCTCTTCCCATTCATCGCCCGAGGGGCAGGAGTAGTAGGAGGTTGCGAAGGTCGAGACATGGGTAGCTCCATGAGGGCCCTTCCCCTTACCATAGACAACATGCCTCGACATCGTGGGTAAGATGAGAAGCTCAAATACCTGACGCTTGGCCTTCCGCCAAGCGGGCATCATCGTACTCCCCATGTGAGGCATAGGAGCAAGGCCGAAGGTGCCACAACAGGCGGGAGGCTGTAATGTCCCAATTTTAGCCCTATGCTCTTTTGTGTCTGATAACCTATTTCCGGAGGCTCATAAGCTAGTCAAAAGTGAAAATTAGGGTTTCCTGATTTGTAGGAGGTTTCAAATGAGCTTTTGAAGGTTTGCATGTGAGAGTTTTTGATGCATGTCTGGTGGGGCTTTTTGGGTTTTTGGAGAGCTTCAGGATAAGGTAACACGCATGTTGAGAAAATGACATGCATTTTTGATGGATACCTTACATGCAGGAAAGGTTTCTGGGTTTTTCTAGGTTTTCAGAGGGCTTCAGAATGATGTAACATGCATCTCCATGTGACTACCTTTCCAGGCACTTACTATTTTTAGTAAGTCATGACAACTTCCCGGTTTGTGCTCAAATGGCGTTTGGGAACACACTTACTATTTACTATTTATAGCAGTTTGCTATTTTTAGTAAGTTCTATTTATGGTAGTGTCATCCTAACAACAGTTCAGTCATCTCCAGTTGTCTTTCTATTTCGGGTAGTGCTATGCTTGGCAGCAGTTCAGTTTTTGCAGTGCAGTTCTATTTCGAGCAAAACAGTTTTGATAATAGGAGCCTTGGCACTTTTGAGCTTGTTGAGCAAATTGGATAACTTAAGTGATTTTAATATTTAAATATCATTTTGGGACCTTGGCCTAACGAAATGACTTAAGGTTGTTTTAAAAGGTGGGCTTTGAGGGTAGACGCCTCATGTGAAGTATTTAAATATTTTTATAATATTTATTATGTGCTCATGTGCCTTGGACACCTAGAAGAGGGTGAATAAAGTATATTTTTAAAATTAATATCTCAAATTATGCCTTGGGCGTCCCTTTTGGAGGGAAAAGGTGGAAGTTGAAAGGTCATCACAAAATGTTATCTATACGAGGCATTGCTCATTCATTTGGTATTGATTATTGTTGATTATATCGAAATGCTGCTGAAATGAATTCAGAGCTCTCACTTCGAGGAATGCATACCTCCTAGCTCCATCCATTCAGTTTCGTACTTGCAAGACAATACCTAGCTGGATTCTGAAGACCGTGCTTCATCCAAGAGTGCAGATTGAGTTAATTTTTGATTTCCAAATTCAAATTGCTATTGTATAATCTGATTTTGAGGTTGCTGGTTTTTGTATGGCTGTAGGTGATTTTCATTCACAACTCATTGTGTGATTTTAATATCATTCAGGGTATTCGCTCATTCCATTTCTATGCTCTAGGCGTCCCTTATTGCAAGTTTTCAGATTTTATTTTGGAGCACTTATTTTTCTAGAGGGGTCGCCCCTCTCCTTGGGCTGTCCCTTCTCTCTAGATTGGTCTTGGGAATCGTGCTCTTCATTTGATGGCTGATTTGTATTGACTATCTCTTGCTTGCTGGTCGCCTTGCTTCTAATGAGTGTTTGCTTTCAGTTTGGAGTGCATTGATGGTGTTTTGAGAGAAATATGAGCATTTTGGTGATTGCATAGCTTGCTGGCCTGACTTTCAGTTTGTTGGTTTTTCATATCAGACTTGATTAGTTCTATCTCATGCTCAATTTCCTTGATGTTTCTATTCACATTTGTAATTGGAGATGTTGTAAATCATTTTTATTGAAATTGGAGTAGATTTCATTGATAAATCATTGTAAAAGAAGCATATTGTAATTGTTGGTTTCAGTAGTACTGAATCAGCCTTTATTTTCCAGCATTTTATTTAGCATCTTCTACTCCCGCTGAATAAGTGATTGAGTATTTCAGTTTTAATAATTGTAATAATTTCCCCCCACCGAACAAGTGGAAGAGCGGAATTCATGGTCAGTTATCCGCTTACATTTACATTTCCAGCACTTTACTTTCAGAATGGTTGGCTAGTCGCCTACAACATTGTACCTTCAATTTCAGTTTATTGCTAACGATCCCCTTGCACCGTATGCACTCACCTCACCCATCTTGGGATCTTGGTGATCAGAAAGTGGAGGGTTCCCATTCAATTGGTTATGTTTATTGGGCTAACCTTAACGGGTGCACTGTTGTTTGAAAAGAAAAAACAAAAAAAACTAAGGGGGATACTATAGAGGTAGAAGCGGATGAGATAGTAGAAGAAGAGGAAGGCTCTTGGGCGCGAGCAGACTTTCTCTTCCCCTTTTGAGAGGAGGAGGAGGCAGCTTGCTGTTGCGCGATCATATAGGCCTTAACTAAAATGGCATAAGGGGAGATAGGGTAGGTCACCTTCGATGTGATTCCCCCATTATTGTATTTAACGTAGTTACAATACAACAGGTCCTTCCTTGGAGGAAGCGAATTGACAAGGGCAGGCCAAAAGTGATATAACGAGTAGCCCCTACACGACACTAGAGGTTTATATCCAGTGTCATGCACAACGTGCACAAAGCCCTCATGAGAAAACTTTAAACACTTATGAACTACCAAAGTGACTGCATTCATGGAAGCTAGCCATGGGATGCCTAGTTTCACTCTAAACTAGTTTGACTTCGGGATGATATTGAAAGGAACATTTACGGTCCTGGGCCCTACTAGGACCGAGAGGGTGATGGAACCAATTGGATAGACCGAGAGTCCATCGTGCGTACATATTGTGCTCTTTGATTCATCATAACCATCCTTATGTAAGAAATTTATCAACACGATCTCCTCTGCTATAACATTCACATGACACGTAGGATCAACGAGAACACCAGTCACGATGTTCCCATTGATGCGAGTGGGAATGTACAGAGGAGAAGGTTCTCTATTCATGTTCATAGGTAGATCTTACGATGTAAAGGTTATAGTGGGTGATCTATTCGCAGGCTGCATAGAAGGGATGGGGAGATGCATAAAAGAGGCCATGTTTATGTACTCCGAAAGCACTTCCTTAGGATACCCCAAAGGTTTGACAATCAGATAGTGATCTATCTAGATTTCGCTTCACAATGCCTAGGGATCCTTCTAACTACACCTGCTAGGGGTTGTAGGTTGGGTTTCATAGCAATGCGTCGTGCAATACACACACCTACAACACACCTAGCACACGAGAGAAGATTCCTTCAACACTACGAAACAAAACCAAAATAGTTCACGTCGGGTTCACCAAAATGTAGAGGGGGACTGGCTGCTCAGGGACTCCAAGTCACGGGAGAGTCTAGAACAACAGGTTGCCCTGATCTACCTCAAGCTAGATGAATGAATCAAAAAGGTTTAAGGTTTCAAGGGTTGAAAAGGAAGGACAACTGGTCTGTCACTTTTCTTTACTAACCTGAATGTTTCAAGGGATCAAGAGAGTTGGTTTTCAAGGTTCGGACTGTAACTCAGACAACCCACTGCCAGAGGACTACAACGCAGATCACAAACTCCAATGTGGCGCGTTGGGGTCTCAAGGACGTGTTGGCATCCATACAGACAGAGAGTGTAAAGTACAACACAAAACGCCAAAACACCTACTAACTATCTGATTAACATAGTTTTATGCTACAACAGAGATAGAAAATGCAGAGACAACAAAAATAACAAGAAGAATGCTTTAACAATAATAAGCTAGAATTTGACGAGAGAAAGGTGGTAGAATTAGACCTTCAAACTTGCGAGTTGAGGCCTTCAAGAGCTTCACTTGACGAACAATCTGCACACACAAGAACAAGAAAATGTTGGGGCTGTGTTTAGAGGACTGCCTCAGTCAGCCTCCTGCTTTGGTGTTTCCTCCTCCACGGACAGCCAGATAGCAACGATTGTAGAAAGATGATAAAGAAAGTACTTAGAAACAGAAATACGAAGCAATACTCAAACATCAATATGCTACTACGCAAGTAGATGATGCAAAAGTAAATGGAAATGGATGGATATCACCTTCTCAACGACGTGCACCCAAGGCAAATGGAGGAAGATGTGAGCTCACAAGCTCTCTAAAGCCAACGTTGCCGCAACAACGAAGAGGAGGAGCCAACAAAGCAACAACTTGCAGCTACAATGGTGGTGGTGAAATGTGAAGGAGCTGAAAGTGAGTGTGTTTGATCAAGAAGCCGTCACCAAGTGTTTAGAAGATTGAAGAAGATGGATTGAAAGGAAAAATCAACAATTTGAATGAAAGGAGGCAAAAAGCTCGTTTGAAGTCGGTCTAAGGAGCAACAGACATTACACTTTGCGTCCAATGGAGGAGTGTAACGTCTCTGCGGATTCTAGAGGCAGGAATCCTGTTAGGACTGAAGCACGCCGCACAGACGTTCGCACGTTGCGCTATCTTCCTCGACAGAAGCTCCCCCACCAACACACAAATGAGCTGCCAAGTGGAAACGGATGTGGAAAATACATCATTGGGATCTCATTTTCTAAGGTAAGGGGTGTGTAAATAGGGAATTTGCAAGGGGTGCAAATTCATGCCATTACATAAACTTAAAAGCAGTAGCACTGATAGTCCGATCTTTCTAAAAATAGGTGTTGGTTTTCTAATCCTAATTCACTAAGTCTGATGTTCGATTTGATCTACAAGAGCAGAATATCTATTGATTTCCATACAATGCTTTGAAGATCAAAACTCCCATAAATATGGTTGAGAAAAGACGCGTCCTTTTGATTGTCAAGTCTCTTAAATTTAAACCCTCTGACTTTAACAAAGTCGACGATTACTCATAAATCAAGACATACATATGCATCCGATTTATTGAAAGCAGATTAATCTTAAGACAGGAGATTTGATATCAATAATGATAATGCATGAGTGCAATCATTATTGATCTCTAACCGAAGCTACCAGTTTTCAACACTCCCTCTTAGCTAGGGAAGAGAACTCCAATCAAGTGCATATTGATATCACCTAACTCGTGATATCAGAAAAGTGTCAAGTCTCATGACATTCTTCATAACACATCTTCACTATTCAACACTCCCTCTTAGCTAGGGAAGATAACCTCCATCAAGTATAAAGTGATATCATCTAACTCGTGATATCAGAAGATATGGTATGCTTCTGAAAGTGTCAAGTCACATGACATTCTTCATAACACATCTTCATTATTGAACACTCCCTCTTAGCTAGGGAAGATAACCTCCATCAAGTATAAAGTGATATCACCCAACTCGTGATATCAGAAGATATGGTATGGTTCTGAAAGTGTCAAGTCACATGACATTCTTCATAACACATCTTCATTATGGTATGTGCACTGACATCAAGTCACATGATGTCTACCATAATAAATCATGGCATATCCACATATATATATGCATATCCACCATGAATAAGGATCATAATGATCTTCAAATTGATATCAAGTCACATGATATCTATCAAAATGTCCAAAAAATACTATCATGACATGTCCACGAATATCAAGTTACATGATATTCATCATGATAGGGAAACTAAACATTGTAAAGTCGTCACCTTACAATGTCAGAGTGTTCATTATCGAAAGATTGTCACCTTTCAATAATGTACACAAAGAGGGTGAGCCCATACAATCATGGAGTCACTCGCATGACAAAAGAGTTTACACTTTAAACATCTTTAAAACATGTTAGTAAAATAAACAATTTGAGTCTCAGTCTCAAAATAACTTACATATCAACCATACCATGTTTTTCTTGTTGAATGTCTGTGGTTTGATCATTTGTACTAATATGCTCCAATATTCCTTTCTACCACGTCTAACACATAGTGGTAAGGAGACACTGTATGCTTATGATCAATTAATCCCATAAACAATTTACAAAGCCATACTGCTTCTTTTGCTTCTATAGAGGCTGAAATATATTCTGCTTCTGCCACAGAAGATTGCTTCCTGCTACACCAGGATATCCATGCAGACCTCAACCTGATACAACACCCAGAGATACTCTTTCGATCATTTTCTTTTAGGTTTAGTAAGCTCCCTCTGAATCTTCAATCACTTGCATCAACCTCCTGACTTTATCGTCCAAGATTGCCTGCAACATTTTGCTTCTGATTGAATTTCCAGACTCCCTCTTAAGGTTAATTCTTCTTCAAAGGGATGTCTACAACTATTAATATAGTCTGATGAATGCAAGCTGTGATTCCAAGCTTGATCATCTCTTGATTCGGTATGACTTCCATACAAGATGCCTTAAGCTCTTCTATGCAATCTCTCATTACCCTATTGTTTCTTGATCCGTCCTGAAAGCATCAAGAAGAGAGATTATTAATTGTTCATAGAACTATCTCGAAGAGAATTACCGAAGTAAGATTCACTATTGCACGAATAACTATATAAGAATTCATGAACATTAAGCATGGAATACATATCTCTTTTCGTATAGTCATGATTCCTGGTAATCAACTTGGCCAAACCTAGCATTCATGTACACATCAAAAGAAATGATTATATTCGCCATCCAGGTAGAGCCGTAGGCTCTGGCCGGCGCCAACATGTAGACGATTTCAGAATTTCAAAGAACTACTTCTGATATAAATGAAGCATGTAGCAAATATCATTAGATAATTTAAAGAAGTAACAGAACTTATCTTTGTTGATTCTAATATATCTTTCTTTCGTCTTTACTCATTTTTGTTCATAGCACAACAAGAGACAATCTGCTCAACTCAGATTTCTCAGGCACATTGTGCAACCAACACATTCTACATAGAACCAGGCCTCTCAATGAATCAAGGCACCATCACAGTCCATGCACATAGAGAATGGTATCGTTGTGACTAACCAATCACAAACGAAATTGCAGTTCTCCTTTCATTTCAGAGTCACACTCATAAATCTTCACAACTAGCATGAAACAATTCACAATGAATGAATGGTGTCTCCAAAGGATCTTATGCCAGCGATCACCATTCAAAAGAAACCACGACCTTTACTAAACACACGATTCAAATGACCGATGTCAGATTTGCACAACTCAGCAGACTATATTTCAGCCCAAAAGAAAGTGATTTCAAGGTATAAACAAAACAAATACTTATCTGATAAATGCAAATAACTGCACTCAATTATAATTCGTTGCTCATGCGCTCAGATCAGTCCACAACCTTCCTTCTACAGGTTCATGGCTTGATCACAGGCCGATGTCCCAATATTAACAGTGATTCAGTAATACATCAACACTGGGATCTGAAGTGGTGGCTGGGTAAATTTGAATATGATACACCTTGTGTGCAATCAGGTTCTGTAGGACTGTTGCATTCAATTCCATGACTTAGTGGAATCCTTGTCTTAACTTAACCTGATTTTCAGAATTACTCTCTTCATCACTGCAAGAGCCCTGCCTTGGCTTCCTTCATCGAGCCAATCCATCCTTATGATACATTCCTTCTGCAGTACCAACTCTCAACTAAACTTAGCTCCAAGCACCCACATCACCAACAGTGGCAGTGGCATTATCACTGCTTCTAACAAATAAATGCTCTAGATCTCAACAGAGTTTAACAGTGATACAAGATGCTTGAAGCGATTCAAGACCTTATAATCCTGTGTATGTCGCCTAACCCAAGATGATTACCACGTCGAGTGGTGTGATCTATTCCTTGGTGAATGCGTAGCTCAGGTCGAAATGATACCTGTGCGTATACAAGACTCCTGCAAATGACGAAAATCCATGAATGAAGATGCCGTCACTCGGTCAGAAGCCAGATTCGTTCTTCGGGGTCGTACACCTGATGCCATCGTGCATTAATACTCTCACTATGAACTCCGATGCTAGAATGAGGAAACGATAGTTAAAAATGATGATCCAATTTCCAACGATATATACCAAAGTATCGAACCTTTAAGAAAATATATTCCATGTTGGCAGAGTAATTTCCAACTGGCACGAAACTCCTTCAGCACAGGAATAGCCGCTACCAGTCAGATATTATCGACGGATATAAGTCCATGATTTCTCCCGTGACTATATGAATTGGCCCACATATAACAATATGTGTAAGTGCGGCAATATACCAAAGGTCTCAAGGATAGTTTCAGATTCATATATTCGTGATGCAAAATCCCTGCTTCTTCAGATCTCTTTAAATTCCTGACTTCTTCATATGATCACCCGCTATATCTGAATGTAGCGCACTATTTCAAAGAAATGAGGATTCGCACCCAGATGCGATATGAAGGTCTTCAATGTCATAAATCTCAACTCCGCCTCCCGTGAATGCTCTTGAGTCACGTGTTTAGAGTTGCTAATGAAGTCGTGTACTCTGCAGCTGGAGGAGTCTGAGACGTGATCTGTTCAGAATATTTGAGCTTCTGTAATGGCTCCCGTGAAATGCTTGATCGGCGATATCCCTTGTTATGCGGAATCCTTCAGTGTCGAGTAAGGGTGACAGATTCTTCTGAGCAGATCGATATTACATGCTCAGTTGGATTTGCCTCTTTCACAATTTCCTACTAATCCCGTGCCATAAGGACCCGACCTCACTCAAGGAATCCATGGTGGCAAAGTATTCCGATGGTGTGTGGTGAAAGCCGAAGGCTACGCAGCCATCATACCATTAGACATCTCCCGGCCCGTAAAAATGTCTCTTTATCAACCCCTTGAGTAGCGACCCATTTGTACTGAGCATAGCGATGAATACGTTCATGGAGATTGAACTCAGATTAAGAAGTTCAGATTTGCGAATTTTTAACCACGGCTCTGATACCATGTTGGTTTTCTAATCCTAATTCACTAAGTCTGAAGTTCGATTTGATCTACAAGAGCAAAATATCTATTGATTTCCATACACTGCTTTGAAGATCAAAACTCCCATAAATATGGGTGAGAAAAGACGCGTCCTTTTGATTGACAAGTCTCATAAATTTAAACCCTCTGACTTTAACAAAGCCGACGATTACTCATAAATCAAGACATACATATGCATCCGATTTATTGAAAGCAGATTAATCTTAGGACAGGAGATTTAATATCAATAATGATAAATGAGTGCAATCATTATTGATCTCTGACCGAAGCTACCAGTTTTCAACAATAGGTGACTAGGATTCAGTCCTGCTTTGATTTAATCATACCAAGGTTAAATCTTCATTGTCCTTCTATACCATTGAATATTAATTGTTTATATTTAAAAGCTTTGCTGACTATTGATCCTCATATAGTTAAAATCTAATGGCAAATGTGCCACTTAAGTTCCTGCATCCTAAAATGTCGAAAAAAATTGGCTCCAATGACTGAATTAAATCTTGATCAAGGGCCATTATTCATCTGTGAACGCAAAATTTTCAGCATGGAAAGTGTCTTTTCTTCTTCCCATCACAAAGCTTTTTGATGATCAAATCTCCTTGACTATTGATAGTTCTTGCTGCACAAGTTCTGATGTTTTAACCCAACCCTATTGACCATTTGATCAAAAGATCGATCTATGACCTGTGTTCACCTTCTCTCCACCCTTGCCTTTTACCCCTTCAAATTTTTTTTCATTTCTAGAACAAAGTTAAATCCTATGATCAGTACTATAACTCACCTTTCCAAAGCTAATGCTAGAAGGTTTCCTAGTAGACTTAAGATAGAATCTGAACCATCCCTCAATATCTTAAATCAATGTTCCCTAGCCTTCAAAGCTCTAATATCTAGTTTGAGAAATTTTAACCTTGCCAAAAACTGTCTACCATTGGATTGCAAGGACAATCAACGGCCATCATTGATACTCTTCCCTTTTATTATTCTGAGAAAGAATTTCCTTCTATAATTGAAAATCCGGTTGAATTGCTCAAATTATTTTCAACATAAAAGCTGATTTTATAGAATCTTTTTTTAATAAGAACTTAAGTTTCAGAAAAACCAACTAAAGCTATGTATTAAAGCTAATCAATTCATGTTGATTTATAGAAAACTTAAGAAAATCAAGGACATGCATCCACCAAACTTAGCTATCCACAAAGCTATCATAGACATGTCTCCCAGACTTCTCACTTAGAGCTCCATCTCTTGGTTTCAATTTGGCACTTATTTTTCATGTTTCCCTTTCTTGTCATTATCCCAGTTTTCTGTCCCCTTATTTATCACTCTCTCCTTCACCCTTTTTATTTGTATTCTTTTTTTATTCTTTTAGGATTGTAGAGATTTTCCCTTCAAGCTTGTATTGTCTAAATAAATTTGGCTAAAGATTCCTGAATCGTAAACTTGGTGTCTTGATGGTTTTGTTGTTGTCAAATTCCCTTTCCACAGGGCTTTGATATTAATGAAGTCTTGTATTGTCTCAGGTTTTGCAAAGTTTTTATCAATTTGTTTTTCATCCTTGCTACAAATTTCATTATGTGAAATTGTTCTTCCTAGTGTTCATACAAGTCAGATTAAATTCTGTCATGGAATTAGTGTTTACTGCTCTTTGCAATTTATTTTAATCTTTTGTTTCCCACTCTTATTTAATATGTCCTTGTAAAAAAATTCAATGAGATTCCATTGCCCAATTGATAAAGCTACTGTGTTCAAGTTTCAAATTTATTCCAAGCTTATCCAAAAAAATATTTTCGACTTTAAGATACTGAAAATAAAATCTAAAAATAAAAAATCAAAAGCACTTCGTAGTTAAGAGGAATTATCCCCACAGATACAGGCATTTCGAGTGAAATTCTCTTAAAATGGGGAGATATAATATCTCCATAGATACCATGAGGTTAAGTTGCACTGGGGGCTAACTCAGGGGATAACACATGTTTGATGGTTGGTCTTCCAACAAATAAGAAATGAAATTTAAGGTTATTTCTAGATTGTGCCATAATGGTGTTAAAATTGACGACACATTTGATCCCTGATCACAGTGGTTGATAATGAAGGGCAATCCTCTTGTAATTGTTGAGTACACTCAATATTGTTCTGATCCAGGAATGTTGGTTTTTGACTAGGTGTCTGCAAAGTATATGGAAGACTGCAAGTCCTAATTCAAATTGGGTGTCCTATACAAAATGCAAATCTGATCTGATTTGGAGATCTTAGATAATCTTGAAGAAAACAATAAGATCAGAGGAAATACTAATTCTACTTGCAAATCAACAAGGAAAATTGCTTCAAACTTAACACACCAAACTATAATACTCTTAGAAATTAAATCAGGATAATAATGACAACAAAATTAATTATTTTAACTGTAAACAAACTGCAATAGTCACAACGACATCATAATTAAGTTAATTAACCATTCAAATCAGATTTGAAATAATAAACAACACACATAAACAAGAAAGCAAACATAGGCCATTCGCCAATCCTCATGAGCAGGTCCTTTCCCAATCAGACTGATGCTCAGAATAAAAACTCGTTTCTCATAGAACAACAATTTCTTTAATATGCTGAGATCCCTGTGAAAAATTACCAAGCTGAAAAGAAAGAGGAGGTGAAGTAGGTGAATAAGAAGTATGGAGCTCCCTGCACTTTATGTTACATAAATGAAAAGAAGATGGCTGTCCTTCAACAAAGTATGTAATCAATGAAATGAAAATTCAGACAGATGGAGAACTTGGTTAGCAATATGATCAGTTTGGATAAAGAAAGCCTAAATTGCACTGCTATAAGTTTGAAGGTTCTGCAGAAAGATAAGGGCAGAGTTAGATCCAAAAAAGGGAAATCTGTAGCAGAAGATTCCAGCGGAGAAACTGATTCACTGAATGCATAGTTTCACTTGATCTCTGAAGAGCGGGATACTGTGTCAAGTCTTCAATGATTGGCATGCTCTCCTATTTGACAGTTGCTTCTGTGTTTGGATTTTCTGCTTTGCCTCTTATAGTGCTGTCTTTTTGCTGTTTGTCTTCTGTTAGTCTAGTTTTTTTATTAGGCTTTGTGTGTTGATTCCTTGTCTGGAATATGTTTTGTCTCTGCCTTTGGGCTTTTGTAAGGGTAGGGACCTAACCCTTGTTATTATAATATAATAAAAAACAATTTCTTTAACATAAATGAATAAGTCTCTTTGGATCAAATGAATTGCTGAGCAAATGAAGAGATACAAATCTGAATACTAGACTAGGTTACTACTTGTCTATGATTATCGAATCATATAGTATTATAGATACTAGTGGTGGCATTTGGTTAGAAGAACATCTAAAACAGCAATGCCACCTTTACCAAGAGACAAACAACTTATAAATGACCTAATCATCAGTTCAGGCAGTTCTCCTCGTTGGCAGCTACCAAACAAACATTCTAATGACTGCTTGGAATGTTGTGCAATAAGCATAACTTCTTTTGGAACCTTTCTTTGTAGCACACTCAATATGGAATGCTGCTGTTATGGACAACATGTCTGATCTTGCACATCATGTCTCTCAACAAAGTGGTTACCATGTGTGGCAGAATTGTTTTTGTGCAGAAAAGCTGTTAGCTTGTCCAACAAGTTTAACCTTGCACAACAAAGGTATGCTTTCTCAACAAAGGAAGACCCTGTGCATTAGGACAACTACCGTTAGGAACTTTCTATGTGCTGCGCAACGCTCCAAAACCTTTAGAAGCACACAAAAAGTGCAAAACATCTTCACAAACCGATCAATTCATCTACAATAATCATAATATAAAACTGAAATCACTTTCTAGGTATAAAAGCTGGAAGTGAGTTTATCAAGAGGGTTTTTATGATACAAAAGCATGCTTGAGGGATATGAAAAGATGTTCAACAATATTCATTTCCAGGGTGCATCAGTAATGTCAATGTTTGAGAAATTGTTTCTCTCCTTTGCGGCCAAGGAACATGGACAGAAAATATTGAAAGTTCTCATAGATACTTACAAGATATATTTTTATCAACACTTATTCCTACAGAATCTATGGTCTGGGAGGTAACGTCACCAGGATTTAGATGTAGCTTTGAGAGTTGTTGAAAGGGTCCAAAATAGTTTAACATCTAAGACGCCTATTTATTTAGGACAATGCAATTCAAGGGTGGAAGACTGTTACTAATCCTTTTTTGCTGCCTCAATTATTGAAGGTGATGTTTCAATGTTTGAAGGTAATACATTAAAGCACTAGATTTATGTTATTTAATGGTGATTCCATTAGCCAACACAACTTTATATGAGCTAGCTGTACTTTACTGTTAATTATAAGAAAAAAATGTAATATTAAGTTACATGTATAAGGGGAAAATAACTTTAAGTTGTGTAAAGGGTAAAGGATTGTTGAATTAAGGTAGCTTCGGTCAGATATAAATGATGATTGAATATATTCAACATCATCATTTATATATATCGAAATCGCTACATCCCAAGTATATTTTCGATCTGCATTTAGAGGTTATTACTTGCAGATTATTGGCTTTACATGTTCTTCATTGAATCCCGATCAAGCATCACTTTTCGGTGATCACTTCCAGATCGAATATTATTATTTATTTGTGCAAGTTAAGTTCAGATCAAACTTAGTAAACATACGTTTATTAAGTAACTAACCCCGATTGGCAATCGGGTGGTTAGTTAGATGAAGTGGCACAAATAATGGGACACGTCCCATGAGCGGACGTGTCTCCCATTAGATATTTAATATAGATCCAATCCTCATTTGAAGACATCGAAATTATTAATGTTCTGCACTTGAGGATCGAATACCACAAAGAGAAATTCAAACTTGAGAATCATAATCAGTACTCCCAAGATTTAAATCTGACATCAACTTCATATCTCAATTTCAATATTCTGTTTATAATCTGATCGATTTACTCAATATTTAACATGGTATCAGAGCCATGTTGAGAAAGATCTGATAAAATCTAGATATTGGATTATTTAAAATCGTATTTTCTCTTGAAATCACAAACACATTTCATTCTTCATAATGTCAAGTGTAATCAGATTCGAGGATCGTCTTGAAGGTGCAAACAACTTTACTTCATGGAAATTCAGAATCATGATGATTTTGAAAGAAAATAAGTTAGACTCATTTGTGAAAGAAAACAAGATAGAACCAGAGAATGATCTGGAGAAAACTCAATGGATTGAAAACGATGAGAAAACTACGAAAATTATAGTAGATGCAGTTAGGGATCATATAGTATCTATTCTATCTAAACATGAGACTGCATATCAAATGTTTAAATCCCTTGAGAGCACCTTTGAAATAAACAACACTAGTAGGACCCTTGCTCTAAAGAGGCAACTTAATCATGTTCAAATAAACAAAGGAGAATCTATTAATGCATATTTCATGAGAATTAATGAACTAAGAAATCAACTGTCAATAGTCGGATATCAAATTGATAGCGAGGAGTTAACACTAATAGCTCTAGGTGGCCTACCAAACTCATGGGAGTCATTTGTTCAAGGAATAAGCGCAAGATCAAAACTCCCTTTGATAGGCTAAGAAAAAATTGCTTACAAGAAGAAACAAGACTAATGACAAAAGAAAACAATCAGAAACCCATAGATGAGGATATTCATGTGCTAAACACAAATTCTCATAAGAAAGGTAAGAAGAAAAACTTCAAGAGAAAGAAGAATTCTTATGGAAAGGGATCATTCAAGAAAAGGAAAGACATCTCCCAAATACAATGTTTCAGATGTGATCAATATGGACACTATGCAATGAAGTGCCTTGATAGAACAAAACAACAAGCATCCTTTGCTAAAGTTGGAAAGACAAATACAAAATATGATTCTGAGAAATTTGTCTTCTACTCAGCATTATCAAGCCAAGTATCAAACAAAGTCAACACCTGGGTAATTGATAGTGGTTCATCAAGGCACATCACAGGGTTTAGAGAACACCTAGATACTATGATAGAAGAAACTGACGAAGAAGTAACTATTGGGGATGATTCTGCACATCCAGTAAACGGGGTTGGAACTTGCACCATAAATTTGAAGTTTGGCCTCTCTCTACAACTCACTGGAGTATTGTTTGTACCAGGAATAAAGAGGAATCTAATATCCATTTCTGCTCTTGGAGACAACGGATATAGGGTTACCTTTATGGATGGAAAAGTTCTGGCATGGCCAAAGAACTCCACTATAAAGAAAGCACAAACTATAGGTATAAGACAATGATATCTCTACAAACTGTGCATTGACACTAACAAGCTCTTATTCATGAGACCTCTGATTCAAATGAAATTTGGCATTGAAGATTAGGACATATTCATTTCCGTGCCCTATCTTCTGTAGAAAAATTAGTAACAGGATTGCCCAAACTAAAACAAATTCATGAAGGAGCATGCAAAGGGTGTGCCCTAGGGAAGAATACAAAGGGGACCTTCCAAAATAGTTTGAGTAAAACCAGAAATGTATTAGAACTAGTACACTCTGACTTATGTGGACCCATGTCTATACCCTCCATGGTAGGATTCTTATATTATGTAATATTTGTAGATGACTTCTCTAGGAAAACCTGGATATATTTTCTTAAATGTAAAGAGTCGATAGAAATCCTTAAAAGGTTTAAGGAGTTCAAAGCTCTTATAGAAAACTCTTTCGGGAAGAAAATCAAAATACTAAGAACAAACAAATGGGAAGGAATACACCTCAGAAATCTTTAAGGAATTTTGTGTAAATGCTGGGATTAAGAGCAAGTTTACTGTAGCCTACAATCCTCAACAAAATGGTGTTGCTGAGAGAAAAAATAGAACTATTGTAGAAGCTGCTAGAGCAATGTTGTTCGACCAAGACATAGAAACTTCATTTTGGGCAGAAGCCTCTAGGACAACTGTCTACATTCAAAATAGATGTCCCCACTCACATCTAGATAACAAGACTCCTGAAGAAGCATTTATTGGTGTAAAACCTGGCATAAGTCACTTAAGGATCTCTGGTTGCCCTGTCTACATTCATGTACCTAAAGAAAATAGATCTAAATTAGAGCCTTCTGGAAAGAGAGGGATATTTGTGGGCTATAGTGAAACCTCAAAATCTTACAGAATATACATATCCAAATAGAAACAAATTGAACTAAGTAGAGATGTCATCTTTGAGGAAGACATTGCTTTCAAAAGGGCAAAGAGTTCTAATGAGATAGAAATTCAAGATACTCCTAAAGTCGTTGAAGAGGATCTTGCTCCTGAGATTCACAGGGAGTATCCTGAAGAAATCATAAATGAAAACCAAACTGCTCCAAAAGAAAATCCTAATAACAATAGCAAGAGAAGACCACTTTGGGCTAGAAAGATGATCAAGGAAGCTGGGAATTATACAACACCCAAAGGAACTTTTAGAGAAAGTAAGAGACCCAAAAGATTCTCAAGCTATGTTGCCTTAATGAATGAGATCATTAGTTCAGAACCAACTAGTGTTACGGAAGCTCTCAAGCATCAAGTATAGAAAGATGCTATGACGGAAGAGTATCAATCCATTTTGATAAATGATGTATGGGATATAGTACCTAGACCAAAAGAGAAATCTGTCGTCTCTTCCAAATGGCTCTTCAAAATCAAACATGCTGCTGATGGCAGTATAGAAAAACATAAGGTACGTTTTGTGGCTAGAGGTTTCTCACAAAAGGAAGGTATTGATTATGAAGAGACATTTGCACCTGTTGCCCGATACACCTCTGTGAGAGCAGTGATAGCTATTGCAGCAACTAAAGGCTGGAAGATTCATCAAATGGATGTGAAAACTGCCTTCTTGAATGGGACCATTGAAGAAGAAGTCTATTTAGAGCAACTTGAAGGTTTTGTGATACATAAAGCAAACTCACATGTATGCAGATTGAAGAAAGCTCTATATGGACTTAAATAGGCTCCCAGAGCCTGGTATGAAAGAATTGATAGCTATCTTTTGGGACTAGGATTTTCCAAGAATGATGCAGATCCAAATCTCTATTTTAAGGTAATTAAAGGTGATATCATAATACTAATTTTATATGTTGATGACCTGCTGATAACAGGAGAAGATCACCTTATTACTCAATGTAAAAAGGACCTGGCTTCAGAATTTGACATGAAAGACTTGGGCATTTTACATTACTTCCTGGGGTTAGAAGTCTGGCAGAAATCAAATGGTATCATTCTAAATCAAGGAAAGTATACTATTGATATTTATAAGAGATTTGGGATGTTAGACTGTAGACCCATGTCTACACCTATGGAAACCAACTTGCACAAACTGAAAAAAGCAGCAGCAAAATCAAAATTTGCAAATCCTACTCTCTATAGACAGATAATTGGATCATTAATGTACTTGGTTAGCACCAGACTGAATATTTGCTATGCAGTGAATGCCCTAAGCCAGTTTATGTGTGAGCCAAAGGAAATTCACCTTGTTGTTGTGAAGCATATATTGAGATACCTTCAAGGTACTATTGGATATGGTCTTAAATATAAGAATGACAACCTAGACTTACATGGATACTTTGATTCAAATTGGGCTGGAAGTGTAACCGATCGGAAAAGCACATCAGGATGTTGCTTCAGTTTAGGATCGGCTATGATCTTTTGGATCAGCAGGAAATAGTCTTCAGTGGCATAAAGCTCAACAAAAGCTGAATATATCGCAGCCTCTATGGGGGTAAGAGAAGTAGTATGGCTTCGGAAATTGCTGGTAGGATTATTCGGTGAGTCCTTGAATCCTACTATTATCCACTGTGACAATTAGAGTTGCATTAAGCTTTCAGTGAATCCAGTATTCCATGATAGATCAAAACATATAGAGATTCCTTACCACTATGTGAGAGACATGGTAGAAAGGAATGCGATCTAGTTGGAGTATATTAGTACAAATGATCAAACAATAGACATTCTCACCAAGCCTCTCTCCAAAGTTAAAGTTGAACACTTCAGGAAGAAACTTGGTATGGTTGAAATGTAAATTATTATTGAAATTGAGATTCAAATTATTTATTTTGTACTATTATATATTTAAAAGATTTTTAATGTGTAAACTCATTTGTCATGTGTGTGACTCCATGACTTTATGGGCCCTCTCTCCCCCCTGTGTACATTATTGAAAGGTGACGATCGTTTTGATAATGAACACTTGTATTTGACATTGTAAGGTGACGACTCTACAATGATTAGTTGCACTATCATGATAGATATCATGTGACTTGATATCTGTGGATATGTCATGATAGTATCTCGTGGACATTTTGATAGATATCATGAGACTTGATATCAGTTGAAGATCATTATGATCCTTATGGGATAATCATGGTGGATAAATGTATCCTTGGATATGCCATGATTTACTATGGTAGACATCATGAAGCTTGATGTCAGTGCACATACCATAATGAAGATGTGTTATGAAGAATGTCATGTGACTTGACACTTTTAGAAGCATACCATATCTCCTGATATCACGAGTAAGGTGATATCACTATATACTTGGTTAGAGTTATCTTCCCTAGCTAAGAGGGAGTGTTGAATTAAGGTAGCTTCGGTCAGATATAAATGATGATTGAATATATTCAACATCATCATTTATATATATCGAAATCGCTACATCCCAAGTGTATTTTCGATCTGCATTTAGAGGTTATTACTTGCAGATTATTGGCTTTACATGTTCTTCATTGAATCCCAATCAAGCATCTTTTTTTGGTGATCACTTCCAGATCGAATATTATTATTTATTTGTGCAAGTTAAGTTCAGATTGAACTGAGTAAACATTTACGTTTATTAAGTAACTAACCCCGATTGGTAATCAAGTGGTTAGTTAGATGAAGTGGCACAAATAATGGGACACGTCCCATGAGCGGACGTGTCTCCCATTAGATATTTAATATAGATCCAATCCCCATTTGAAAACATCGAAATTATTAATGTTCTGCACTTGAGGATCGAATACCACAAAGAGAAATTCAGACTTGAGAATCATAATCAATACTCCCAAGATTTAAATCTGATATCAACTTCATATTTCAAGTTCAATATTCTGTTTATAATCTGATTGATTTACTCAATATTTAACAAGGATAAAGGGTAAGGGGGGAAAGAATAAAATTTATGTGTGAAAAGGTTGAAAGTGGAGGATGGGAGCAGCAACCAAGTGAAGGGAGCCATTATCAGTCACAAAATGCAGAAGCCAGCTATATAAACCAAATAAGTAATAGAGGTGAAACCCTAAAAATTAGGGAATGACTCTTAAAGGGAAACTGAGGATCCAACAATATGAAAACAGTAACGAGGGACAACATGACTTTCCAGCAGCAGGTCAGATGCTGTAGAACAATCTGTTGGATGAAACTCTAGACCTTGGCATTCAGCTGACAAAAGCCCATTTAAATTCACAGGATTTTGACAAAGTGGGACAAAACTACAGAAATGACTGCAGGGGAGTTTGAAAATCCACAAGACTTTTTAGGTTAGACTCCTTCCTCAAGGTTTCCTTTTGATAATTTGTAATTTGGCCTTAGAAAGGGAGGACAACTCAAAAGCAGTCCATGATTTATGGGTTGGGCCAATCTATATATGCATTTTTGGGATGGGGGTTTTGACTTCAAAACTGATACACTACAGAAAGTTTCCACTTGAACCGTGATCTACAGGCTTCCAAGTGAATCATGGAAACCCTGGGTTTTCAAAGACTTTGGTAATGAGCTAGGAGAATATGTATGCAGGGCTCATCAACAAACAAAAATCCCCAGTTTAGCTTGGATTTGTGTATATGCAGGGCTCATCAACAGAACAAAAATCCTGAATTTAGCTTGGATTTGTGTATATGCAGGGCTCATCAACAGAACAAAAATCCTGAATTTAGCTTGGATTTGTGTGCAGTTAGAGCTGTTGAAATCTTTACCTGCCACAATTCAACTTGAATCTACTTTCAGATGTCACAAACACAACCATTGGAACAGGGAGTACCCCTGGCTTAAAATTCTTTGCCCAACTGATAAAAATTGTGATGGGTTTGTAGAACCTAAGAAAGTTTCCAAGAGGAAACATAACCTTTTATGCGTTGCCAAATCAGCAGGGAATGATGAAACTAAGTTTCAAACTTAAACCCTAATTGAAGAAGAATTAGAAGAGGAGTTCACCCTTGAGACTGTTATGCATAATGAGGAAAATGATGTATCTCTTAACCCTCATAAATAAGACTTGAATGAAATAGAGGTGTATTTCATCCCCGAGACTGGTAAGCAGAATACAGATAATAAACAATTGGAAGAAAATTTCCAAGAGAAAACTGAACCTGGTATGGGTTCCCAAATCAGGAGGGAATGATGAAAAAAAGTTTCAAACTTCAATTCCAGTGGAAGAATAATTAAGAGAGGAATTCACCCCAGAGACTGGTATGCATAATGAGGAGAATGATGGATCTCCTGATCCTCAAGGCCAAGGCTTGGATGATGTAGAGGTGTATTTAATGCCTGAGACTGGTAAGATGAATATGGAAAATGAATCATATGAAGATCCATATCAGTTAGACAAAGGGTCACTGAAACAGACACAGAAAGAAGGAGAAAAGTGGGACAAAGAAGATGAGGAGAAAGAGGAAGATGAGATTGTTATCAGAACCATAAATGTGGTAGAAGGATTGGTGAAAGAGGCTGACCTAGAGAAGATAAGCAGCTCAGAGTTTGAAATTTAAATCAGCAAACACAAAAAAGATAAGGCCAGGGAGGTTTCCAAAAGAAGAAACCAGGAATTAGGAAGCATGGGAGAATATAGGAATGGAAATTCAGAAACAAATTGATACATACTGAACTCTGTAGGGAGAAATGTAAGAAGGGAGAGACGAAGTCCAAATGCTAGTTCTAGCAAAGATAACAAAGAAATCATCCCGTGAACGTAAAAGGCAAAAGGGAAAAGACTAAAGACAACATGGACTGTCAGGGAGAGATAAACCTTTCAAAAGAGGCAAACTCTCTTATTATCATGAAAATCTTAACATGGATTTTTAGAGGCCTCTATATCCCCAGTAATGAGAGTCTGTTTAAGTGGTAGTTGATTTGGGGCAATGGACCAGACATGGCGAAGCTACAGGTTTTTGAAAGAGGATACAGATTTCAAGATAAGATATGGAAAACGGCAATTTTGTACTAACAAACTTAATTGGAGCCTTGGTAGGTCTGGTCAGATTGTGTAATCTCCAAACAGTTTCAGGCATCTCTCTAGACTCTAGAATAATATCCTAATTTGTACCCTATAGATTTGGACTCTTCATTGCTTCAATGGATAAGGACAATTTTGTGCCAAAGTTGCATGGACACGGATACGGATACAAATACGAATACGGTGTTGGATACGGATACGACCATTTTTTAAGACCCCCAATATGGATATGGCTGGATACGACATCCATAAAACACACACATATATTTAACACAATTTTCTAAGTTATTAGAGGAGGTTATCATCACTTTAAAAACAAATAAGTAAAAACAAATTAAAATAATATTAAAATTTAAATATTAATAATTTAATAAAGAATAAACAATTTAATATATATGAATAAATTTTATTTATATTTAAAGAATAAATTTTATTTTTTTAAAAATATTTAACATTTAAACAACATAATATAAATGTTAAATATAAATATAAAATTATAAACCATTAACTTTCTTAAATCTATAAAAATTAAGACACCAAAAAAAATAGTAGAGTTGCACTGCAAGAAGACCCAGAAAAATGGTTTGCTGAAATAGAAAAACATTTCATTTGTCTTCCTCACATCAATTTTTTTGAAAATCAAATCACATAGTATCTTACATAGCTGGAAAATCAGATTTTTTTGGGCACGTGTGGGTACGGTATCCAACGTGTATCCATGCCGTATCGTATCCATATCCGATACGGATACGGGGATACGCGCGCTTGGGGAGGGGTGGGGGCATATACGGCTACTCTGTTTTGTGCTGATAAATGTATCTGATCAAACCCTTTTAGTTGGCAGAACATTAGACTGGGAAATAGAAAGGATTTTATGATTACTTTTGGTGAAGAAAAATGGTTCTCTGGTGGAGATTTCAACTGATAATCAGATTTCAGGAAATATCAAGGGGTGGTAATTCAAACTCTTAACTAGTATATGATTTAAATTTATTTATATACAAGGAATGGATTGTATGCATGGAATGTTATAAGAGTAGAGGTGACTTCTTGGCTGAAGGGTTGGAAAGATTCTTCATAACTGAAAATTGTGTTCAGAAAAATATATTGGTGGAAGCAGAAATTTTTTAAGAGCTGATCAGGCCACCTGTTGGTCCAGTTAATTACTAGAAAGAAAGAATGAAAGAAATTATATTAGTGTCCATGGATGATTAAAAGTAGGTGAATGGGACTCAAGAGTACAGCAGTTTACAATAGAAAGTTCTAGGAAGAGAAACCTATAAAAGCCCCACAAAGGGGAAGAACAAAAGCAAAGAAATACAAAACGACAAGGGACCACCAACACAAGTGGTCAAGAAACTAGTACATATAGCCAAAACAGGAACCCATAAATTCCATTCAAATGAGTTAGAGTGGACAAACGAGGTAGATCTTGGAAATGAAGTGATATATTAATTGTAGGAGAAGTTCTTAGTATCCAAGATTTATGTCTTATCCTAGAAACTGAAGGTGAAGATAGAGGTCAGAGAATGGAATATGCATAAATTGGAAATATATTTGAAAAGAAAAATCATGTCCAGTAAGAGCTGGAAGGTTTCATCGGAAGATAATGAATAAGGGGATTGCAGTGGAGCTTTTAAAGAAGGAAATTGAATAAGTGGAGAACTTCACTAACATCTTGTCAGTGAGGGAAGTCCCCAGGAAACAAAAAGCAACAGTAAAGTGGTCAATGCATCTCTTTACAAAATTGTAGTCGTTGAAAAAAAATTAAATTAGATATTTATGGTTTTAATTTTAACCAAAATTGTAGCTAGGAAAGGAAGAGAAATATAGAAACAAGAGAAAATCAAGGAAACAATAAATAATTTCTGATCAATGCTTTTAGGAGAATTTGTTGATGACAAGGGAGTTTGGGAGAAAATGATGTAATGAAATTATCTTGCAGAACTAAAACTTCATAATAAATGATCATTTGTTTCCTCCTCTTCCTTACACGACAAGCATCAGTTGTATTAATATCCTTTCTTGAGTAGATGCCCCACCAAAAAACATTTATTGCATAGACCAGATTTAAGCCAAATGTTTTGGGAGGGAAATGATTCTAGCTCTGGAAGGCTCCTTAGAGCATGCTAGTAAACATCATTCACAGACTGTTGGCTCCATTCCATACATTTTCATCATGTTTGTTTGGGAAATCAGCATCATTCCAGTATTCTGTTTGCATCATTGAGGTGCTTTTATTTTATCCAGTTTTTTCTGTTTGGAAAGAAGTATCCAAATAACTTTTCCCTTAGTGTCAAGACCAAAATCTACTTTTAGGGTCCAAACTCCTCAAATGACTCTAGATATCGCCTGATTATTCATAAATCCAACCATACATTGACTTTATTCCCATCTTCTACAGTTTATCTTAATAGAGGTTTCAACAAACTTAAGCAGAATATAAAAATAACCAAATTGAAGAGCCACTCATATGTTCGAAGGCCCTACTCCAAAGAACATCACTTTCTGTGTATAGCTACCATTCCAGCTTTGACCTAGAAGCTTTGTTAACCAACAAGGAAACTTTGACACTTGCTCCACCTTATTCATTTGGATAGCAAACTTTCTTCCACTTTAAGGGATATTCTTTCGTTGTTACCAAGAATTTCTGATAAAAAATGTCTTTACCATGCTCTACACATGCTTTGATCCATGAGATTTTGCTAGAATCCTTTAATATGAGGTCAAGGAAATGAGCATAACAAGGAGTCTAGAACAATAATTGGTTTCATTACCTTTGCGAAGCTGGGCAATAATTGTTGACGATGATACAACAAGATGGAAGCCTAGGAGTAGATACACACAAGACAAAGAGAAGATCAACTTACCCTAGGTCTTAGGTATTTGGGGGAACTTCTGATATAAAAGCATGTTAGAGAAGAATTAATATGGAACCATGTACTTGCAAAGCCCATTTGGGGTAACTTGGCTGTAACTGAAGAGTTTGGATAAGTGTTGGACAATTTGTAATGACCCGTACTCCGGATCAATAGATTTGTGATTTATTCTTTATTGGATTGACAAAGGTTGTCATCCAATGAAATAAATTCCGAATAATGAAGTTTGATTCAAATATTAATTTGATAATAGAAATTTGAATGTAAATATAATAGCTGTTTCTAATTTAGACTTTAAAATCATGCTTTTGAATATACAAGAGGTTTAGACCTCTATTATTTCACTATTTCTGACTTTGTCTTTATATTTGTGCGATTTACAATTAGGTGCTGTATCTGAATGCTCATTTGTTATCCATGCATCCATTATTGATCATTGGCTCTCAAAGCGCACTTCAGATCTGCTGCTAAGAAATATATATATAACTGCAATTCTCATGCCCCCTCTTTGATTCTTCTTCCACCTTTATTTATATTTTGTCAAAGAGTATGTCTTTTTATGGAAGACGTGTCTTCCTTCCTTTTAAGGGTTGCTCCCCATTGCTACCTTTAACTAATCATTTTATTAACAGTTCTTTTAATTTAATTCTTGTCATATTCGAAGACCCTCAACTAATCGCACTATCCTTATGGCTTTGCTGGCATGGTGATAGGTTGGTAATAATGCACTCAAGGTCGGCTTTCCTAAAGTGCACGTCTACTAGCTGCTATCTTTAGTCAATATAATATGCTTGAACAGAAGGGGTGGCGGCTATGTAACATCTCTATAAACCTGATAATGTTTAAGCATCGAGTCTTCCATGTCAAATCCACACTCTTGCCTCTTTTTTTTAATAGCAACCAATATTATTTTTGCCATTCGGATGCCTCCATAATACGCATCTAGTTTGTTCTTAATATGAATCGTGCTTGATAATATCTCGAATTTTGGCGTAGCAATATAAGGCTTGGTTTTAATAGTGTAATGATACAAATCTTCCGCACCATCAATAAATGATGCCTCACATTGGTCTTCTCGCACCGAGGACATTCAATAACATTGGATACCTTTGAACAATGTCGAGCACCAAAATAAATAGCAAGGCGATGTATAGATCCCGACTTGTATTTGCGATTCTCTAAAGTCTGACGGCTCTTGACTAATTAATTGGATCGATCATGATCCTCTTGTGTATTGCATAGCCTTGATCCCATGTTACGGCTCGTATACATCTCTATTGGAACCTACGATACTTCTTAGGATAGTCACAAAAAGTAATGGTGTCTTCCGTATCTAAGGCTCCACGCTGGTGCTCAGATGGAGATGACAGTATGTATGCTTCGACTGCTATGGAGGTGCTGGTTAATGATAGTTGGTTGGTGGCATAGGTACTGTTGTGACCTTTTTTCACACATCACCCCATGCAGATGGTTGGAGCCAAGGATGTTGTAGGAACAAGTAGAGCTGCAGGCAGAGCTGCAAACACTGAAACGGCCAAAGCTAGCTCATCCCGACAGGCAATGATCAAAAGGCTCGCCAAGTCATTTCTCCCAAAATCGGCAATTGTTTCAAAGTTGGCAGGATTAAGTGACACCAACCTCGGGTCGTTTAATCTAAATGCACTCAAGTCTAGGATGTACAGACTGGGAGGCCATCAACCATAAGTCACGGCACATAACATCATGAAGAGTGGTATCTACGTAGCCGCTGGTTTTCCACCAGCAATTCAGTGCCCGGAGCTAATTATGGAGTGTGCGAACTACTACAAGCCGGAGCGTAGAACCATTGTCTCGCCGGATGGCAAATTGCTTGCCAACTTCACGCCAGATGCCATTGGAGAGGCATTTGGGATTCCTACTGCCGAAAAGATGCTGTACAGATCAAAGGAGAGGGTGGATAAAATGTACTCCACCTCCTTCGAGAGGGTTGCTGCGGTCATCAACAGAGTCTGGATGCAAAAGCCAAAGCCACCTCGCACTAGACTCCCAAAGTAGATAATTGCCGAAGATGTGAAACAGGAATACTGCGACTTGATGATGATGTTGAGCCGAATAAATGGGAGTGCACAAGCCTACTTCTTCGAGCCTTGGATGTTCTACTTTATTGAGATCATCTTGGAGGGAAAGGAGTGTGTTGACTGGGCAAGAATGATCAGTGATAACATAGATGAGCAGTTCAGGAGCCTGAGGGGGACGAAAACCTTTTACATGAGCTCGTATGTGATATATATGCTGGCAAGAATGACCAAGTACCGAGGGATTACATACAAGGAGCCAATAGGCTGTGCACCTGATCAGTTCAAAATCCATGAGGCCTGCACACAGTTGCATCTAGCTAACCCTGCCAGTTACAAACGGGCTAATGATGCATTCACAATGCACATCACGAGGACCCTTCAGCGGAGAACGCAGCAAAGAATATCCAAAGAGGCACAAGCATTGATTGAGGAATACGGATATTGGCTCATCCAATTTCCGAAATTCACTTACATTAGGCTGCAGGGGTTCACTTCGTATCCATACCGGCTACCGAGGTACCCCACCGATCACATTATAATGCTGGAAATATCTAGGCAACTGATCGCCTATGATAAGATTCAGAAAAAGAAGAAGATAGTGGGCATTAATTGCTCATTATGGTTCCTGCAGGGGAGTGGAGAATATTCTGTGCATTTATTGCCCCACTCCCCTCAGTGGCAGTTTTTAGGGCAGAAACCCTAATTAGGGCATAGGTGGCTCGATCTGAGCCCTTTATTGTAATTGAATCCTAACCGTCCATTGAAATGGGCTAACTATAAAAGGGGCATCCCCCCTCATTTGTAATCAATTAGATTAGAACTAGAATTGAATTAGAGATAGAGTTGAGCTAGAGAATAGAAGGCATATAGCATTTAGCTTAGAAGTTAGTTTAGATTGAGGAGGAAAGGAAGTTTTCCCATTGAGAACTTTGTAAGAAGTTGTTGTGAACACTCTCATAATATAAAGATTTATCATTGTTTGGTGTTTCTATCTTCTATTGTGAGTAGCTAGCAAGGCTTGTTCGTCTTTCCAATTCAAGTAGATAGAGTAGAGTAGACTTTGTTTTATGCAAGTAGTTGTTAATTGTGGAGTGTGGCGCTGCGATTTGAGCATATCTTCTTTCATCCATACCACTAGCGGGCTTACTGATGGTAAGTTCGCCTTGCGTGGTCAACTGGAGTATTGGCATTTAACTTTGATTGTGGCTCATATGTCCGTATGCATCGTGGTGATGGTATGAACATGTTGTGTCATAATTTGAACACCTTTCTCATCCTTTGAAGATTGCACCAACTTTGTCGAAGTTGTCTGAAAGGAGACGAAGCAAAGTCCGGTTTGAAGATTGTTTAAGTCGATCCTCGTCCTCCACCCTTTAGAAGTAGATTTGTAGAATTCCTATCCCTGTCCCCTTTTAATTCAGTATTTCTCGGTTAATTTAGGAGTCAGAGCAATATTGTCAAATCATTCATGTCCTAACTACTTCACAAAATCGAACAACTACGTAATTCCCCTTGAATACCCAGCATATTCACATTAGCCAACTGAGTCTATTCGTGTTAAAGGAACCTTGGAGTTGAACGCATGAACTTTCACGCAATCTTAGCATGCGGGATACTTTGATCAAGAGAGAATAGAATGACCGTTGGGCATTTTTATTCTGTGTTGATGTCGTCATAAAAAGCACGTCAACAGGTACCATCCTTCAAAAATATCCGATTGACTAACCCGACTTCCCTTAATCCCCCGATGCTGGACAATGCCTCAGACTACTTCTAAAACCTGATCATTATTTCTTAGCCGACAATGCAACATTATTTGACGAGGCAAGTTATAATATCCAATCTTGGAATATATTTGCAATGAATGTTATTGATGTCACCTTCAACACTTAATACGATATCCTTTAATAATAGATTTAGATGACAGATAGTCTTCTTGCCATAGCATCAAACATCTCTCCATTCGCATAGCTGAATTGAACCTTTGTGCAATGCTGATCGTCCATAAATAATATGTCGGGAATATTATGAATCGCCCACTGTGCTAACTTGGAAGTAATCGATTAAGCACACTTGATTTCTTTTGAACCTTTGTCTTCTCATAATACATCAAAATTGGGACATTACACAATTTTCCTAGACTACTACCAAGGCACTACACAATCTTGCAAGATCTCCCTATCAGAAGAGACCATGAAGCACATAGATAACATATCTTCCTACGGTATGAACTACAAAGAAAGGTGTTTTTGAGAGGAAGAGGAACAAAGTGACAATTGGTGCTTTATCCTGAGAGATTAATGCTACTGCTTCAACAAAGAAGGGAAAAGAAGACAACATGGTCAAGGGGTGTACCAAGAAATTGGGTGATCGATTAGATTGGTGGAACAACAAGAAGGAGGCTGCAAGAGGCCAGCCAACTCTAGACATCCATTAGAACAATCTCATAGCCAAAGTAAAAGCCAAGGACAAAGTGTAAGTTGAAGTCACAGTTGTGAATGAAGAAATCAACGGTTTCAATTGAGTTCAGGAAATATTTCACCACTCAGAGCAGAAGATTGGGCTGAATTTGTTAGGCAATTTTTTTTCCTAAGGAAGTTTAGACCTCGTTGACCAAATTGCATTGAAAGAAGTTGTAGATGAGTCCATCAAGTTGATAGAGGTGCCCTCAAACTATGGAAGTCTCTATTTTGAGACGAAGTCTAAAGCTTTTCATGCAAAAGAAAGGGAAGCATAGTAGCAATAACCGAGAAAGACCTGTGGTTAACTGTGAGTACCTAGAATCCAACAGTTTTCCCATGCCGGTTCTGATTGGCATGTTGGGTTCATTAAAAAACCAATCAATACCTGGGTCAAGCCTTGAATAAATTGCACATAATTGAAAAAGTTTTGTTTCTTCCCAAGTTTCTCAATTTTGACATGAAATAACAATTTCAACTTTTTTCTATGTTTTATGAGTATTTTAGTGCCTTGTAATATGCCATGTTTTTCTTGTTTTAAACTTGTGTAATTGAACTCCATTTATTTTATAAGTTTTTTGTGTTTTTGGCATGTGAATACAATGCTAGTATGAGGGAAACATATTTCTCTTTGAGGTATTGAAGAATTATCGTTGGAAGATATTGAACCAAGGATGCTAGATCGAAGAATTGGACCTTAATGAAGAGAGTTTGAAGGCTACCAAAGTAGTATACAGGTTGCCAAGACTATAGCAAGGTTTGGGGATTTAGACTTGTTTGATGGTGTTGGAAGAGAGGAAGAATGTCCTACTAAAACCTTCAAGAGGATCCTACTATTGTAGTCAAATCAAGCAAGACTAAAAAATGGGTACTCCACCACCCAGTCCATGTTTTGAAAGGTGGAATTGCCAATATTCATTGTTGATGGATTTGAAGATGCAGTGCAACATTGAATGACTGATGGACAAGTTGATGAATTCCATCGGTTGTGGTCATTCCAACCACACTTAAGGGATGACAATTCATGGGTTCATAGATGCAACATCAGCAAAAAACTGTTATTGGGAAAGATTATGGAAGGCCTTTGAGAAAGAGTTCAAGCTTCTTTAGGACACTAATGAAATTGTAACAGAAATCTATAACACTTGGCAAGGGAAACATGATAATATTTGAGCATACAAGCATAGCCTCAAAGAATTGCTGGGTAATTAGAAAAGTAATCTATAGATGAATCACATAAATTTAAAATTATGGTTCACTGAGGGAATGATACATTGGACATTTTGAAAGTGAAAACAAAATGCCCGCACTCTCCAGACAAAGAAGTGAAGATGATGATGGACATCAACAATGACAATTAACTAGGATCGTTTCAGCTTGGAGAAGAGATATGCTTCAAATGATGAATAACTCGAAGTAGATATTAATAAAGAGTTCAAGGACATGTATATGGACTACAAGATGTAAAGCTTCCTGAGGAAGGAGATGCCATTCCATGTCCACCTCCTTAGATCTAGTGAACTAAGAACATCTCTCTACCATTGAAGCAACCACTTCTTCATAGATGTCACACCAAAAACATCCCACCAAGCCTTAGATGCTACAACAAATTTTTCAAACACTAGTGGAATCTTAATTCTCCAGTTTGAAACCAAGCCAACTCAACAAATCCAATACTTTAGGTAACCTACTTTCCCTTTATATAGTGGGGCCCTCTACACCAATGACATGCAATGGAGCACAGTGATACCCCTTACCCCCTATCCCAATAATAGGGGAGTGTAATGACCCTACTCAAACAATAATTAGTTAGGGGAGGTAGTGCAACAAATGACCTTTCTTAAAACAACTAGCCAACTAAGGCTAGGGAACCCAATGACACAAATATAAACACTAATGTATGATAGTGTTGCAAACCACCTCAAAACAAATTTGAAGGAAGGCTTGGGAGTGTGGTGATAACATATTCCTCCAAAAGACAAACAATTAATCAAAAGAGAAACGTTTAGCCAAAGGAGCACAAAATTTTCAAAGAAGATGTTTTGTGAGATTTGCCAAATAACGAGCCACTCTATCAAGGATTGCTTGTACAAATTGAAGCACAAAAGTATGCAAGTAATTTTCACTCATGGAGAGAAGTTGACTACATGGACCACTCCTTTGAAGATACAAAATAATAAAGGAATGTCTCTTGGCTTGCAACCAAAGAAGTAATAATAATAGATGTCAAATTACCAATGGTGGAGGAGGTCGGATGCAACTTGACTCCAAGGGTTGTTCAATTAGTGTCAATAGTGTAATGAATGGCGACACTTTGCAAGAGAGTGCCAATTAGGGCAATATGAAATTGCTTTGTAGATGGTGTAGATTGAGAACCCCTAATGATATTGATTGCCTCAAGCAAAAATCTAGTGTGAAAATAGACATGATTGATGTAGCCAAAGATGAGGAAGTGTTAGCCATCACACATGCCCACTTGATCCAATGTATAGAAAAAGGGACTCTTCAAGGCATGAACCTATGTAGAGCATGCCATGGCTGATGAAAGTTGCTGTTCACATGAGCAAGCATGGTAATGAGCTGAGCTGAATGTGTGTTGTTGTGCCCTAGTTTGGTGATCACTCAATGTTTGATAGGTTGTTTTTGTTTGTTCTAGAAAAGATCGAAAATTTGTCTACTTGTAGACCGAAGGCGAAAAATATTTAAAATAACCAAAAAATAAATGTTTGATGGTTTTATAATGAAAAACCAGCCACCTTTTTGAAAAAATGCTAATAACATGCAATTTTTTGAATTAAATGTGTTGATTGGATCTTCAATAACTTGACCATGCCATTTTGATAGGCCATGTGCACTTGTGATTCCAAGATTTTGCCATTTTTTTCTACTATGCTTTCAATTTTTTGCCCTTGGCATTTCCTTTTTCTCCTTCCATGTACTATTTCTATTTGTTTGTCTTTGTTATGGAGGTCTAGTTGTTTGCATTTCCAATCTTGCCTTTTATGTCTTCAGTTATTGAAAAATAAGGGGGACCTTTAATATGTAAGTTTTTCCTTAGCCATATGAACTTTATATACAACTTTTCTAAGTGTTTTAGCCATGTGAACTTTATATACAACTTTTCTAAGTGTTTTAGGTCTATGCATTCATATGTCAGTTTTAATATCATATTGAAGACCTTCAAAATAATTTTCAAGTTATAATTGTTTTGGATCACTTGTTATCAAAGATGCTAAGCATTCCCATTGAGAAATATATTCTTTAATTGAGTTCGTTTATTGTAGCCACATTAATTGATTGAAGTAGTTTGTATTTGTAGGTTGAAATTTCTTCAAGTCTTGTAAAACCTTTCTAGCTCAAGGTGAAGCCTTGAATTTCCCATCTCCACCAATTGTACCAATGTGAGGCATCCCATCTAATTGTAATCCCATGATGATTATTTCTTCTTCCAAATTAGCTGGATTTAAGAAAAAATGATCTTTCATTTTATTGAGTCATACTAATGTTTGTAATGGATCTTTGTTGTTGTAAATTGGTAAATCTATCTTCACCAAGGTTACACAAGGATGCGTACTAATGCCTCCTAATGAGGCCCTACATCCATGGGATGTATAGCCATCTTTTGGACAATTGGGGATGTCCATATTTCCCTTTTTTTGCATTTAAAAAATAGGTAATTTTTTTTTAGTAAAAAAGAAATAAAGGTGTGGGGGACCCATAAGGTCCCTCATGCTCCTTATCAAACCCCTCCCTATACCTAACTCATCCATCCATTTACAACTCACAATTTACATTTTGCAACTACAATATGAAGAAGGAAGGAAGATAAGCCATAGCTGTAGGAGGCCAGGAGGTCAAGTTGTTTACAATTGTATACTTTATCGCTATAATCTTTTAGGTTTACCTATTGTTGGACTTTTTGTCATTTTGTAGCCTTTGGGCCTTTTGTCATAATGAAAAGAACAAAATTTATTTTTTTAAATTTTTGCTTTACTTGAATCCATGGATCAAAAACTCATTGATAACTCACTTAACTTGCAACTACTCATGAGTGTTAGAGAGGGCCAAGTAACTCGCCTACTTACTGATGGGCAAGTCCGGGCAATTTGTAGGTTGGACCTCATGGTTATTTCTCACGAGTAATTAGAGAGTCCAATCTGCAACTTGGACCTGCAGTTGCAATGTGGCTTGCATGTGGGAACACGTTAAAAACGTGATTTTTCCTCCTTTTTAAACTCTCCACGCCCTCACTTTGCATTCACACAACAATCATTTGCCTTTGACCTTTTCTTGTAGTGATTTTAGGCAATTGTGGAAGCAAGATTTTAGACATTTTCAAAGATTTTTCAAGGATTCTTTTTTCAAGTTTTCTTAAATTTGTTTTATATTTCCAAATATTTTCCAAGCATTTACACATGTTGTCTTTTACATGTACATTCATTTTTTGCATGCATTTGAATTAATCTATGCTAGCTTGGGTTTTGCATTTTTGAAATTTCTTTTTCAAAGCTAGGTTTTGCATTTTTTTCCGTTTTTTCAATGCTAGGGTTTATAACAATAAAATTTGTATTTTCATATTTGTTTTAGCTTTAGGGTTGCCCTTTGTATCCAATGACATTAGGAAATGGAAGTGGAAGTTGAAGGATTGGAAATAAGTATGCCACTTGGAAGCATGGTGTACCAGAACCATCCATGGATCAATCATTTGCAATGTTGTGGATTGAAAATGAGTGGAGGCATCAATTGCTTCAAATACTACGTTGCATGGATTGTTGGCCACAATGTTAAATTGTGTTCAAACATTGAGCTAGAGGTTGTATGGGAGATGAATGTGGCTCTCACTTTGACAAAACTATGAACTTTGGAGAAGATGAGGATTGATGCAACCATTGCAACATTAATAAATCCCTACATAGCCCATCAAGCAAAATAGGTATGAAGATTGTAGGCACATGTTGCACATCCACTTCATTGAGCTTTAGCTGACTGTAGTCAAGGGATTTTTTGTTTCAATAGAACATGCCAAGTTGTACCCTTTGCTTGAAGTTACAAGTTTGGAACGGAGATAAGCATGACAGAGAAAACATGACTTGAGCATTTTCTTTTGTACTACAACCACCTTCCATTCAATGTGGCAAAAAACTCATATTGGGAGAATTTAGTCACAAGACTCACAACCTTGACTATTGTATGAAAAAGGTTCAAAGCACCTGGTTTGCATGACTAAAGTGGGACCATTGTTCTAAAAAGTAGTGGCAAATACAAAGATGATTATGGAAGAGTGAAATATATATTGTCCCAAGAGTGAATGCACTATATTATTAGATGGGTGGGTAGATGGAAGTAATCACACACTCATCAACTTTCGAAAAGATTCAAATGGTTAGATGGTGTTTTTAAAATCCATCAACCTCTCTAACAAATTATAGAAAGCTAAGAATTTGAGTTGAATGTTAGAGGAAGTTGTCTTAGAGGTTGGTGGAGAAAATGTGTTCCAAGTTGTGATTAATAATGCAATATCATATGTGATAGTAGGGAGACTACTTAAAGAGAGGCATCCGACACTTATTTGGAGCCCATGCATTGCCCATTGCTTTAATCTTCTACTCGATGACATATGAAAACTTGATTTTTTGAAATTTGTGGTGGAAGGTGCCAAGAACATCACCAAGTAAATCTACAATCACACTTGGGTGCTTAGTTTGATGAGAGATCACACCAAGGGGAAGGAGCTTGTGCGAGTAGGTACTGTATGGCTTGTGACTAACTTCATCACCTTGTAGAGTATTTATGAATTGCTAACACCTTTGAAGTAGATTTTTTTGAGCTAACAATTGACGGATTCTTCATATTCAAAGAAGATAGAAGGACAAAAGGTCACAAAGACAAATTTTATTATGTCTTGACAAGGAGCGGTAATGATTTCATCAAGGTAACTTAAAACTTCTAATTAAATTTTAAATTGTATCCTTTAAGTTCATTTAAAAAAAATTAATTACAAGATATTTTTCAATTTTTATTGTTTTATTTTTAATTGCAACTTTATTTGTTTGTAGGTGTTAGGCCTTTAGTCAAGGTTTTGGCAGTTGGTGGATGGGGAGCAACCCAATAGTGTACTTGTATGAAGCCATGGTCATGGCCAAGGAGGCCATCCAAAAGTATTTAAGGGAAGATAGAAGAAAATCCAAACCCATTTGGAACATTGTTGACTAGATGTGGAACAATCAACTCCACCAACCCATCCATGGAGTGATATGCTGCTTCAACACCAGATTTTTCTACATAGAATACTTTAGGGCTGTTGATGGGAGGTTATAGCGGTCCCCACAACGTGCATTGAGAGTACGACACCCAAGGAAGAGGCCAAGAGCCAAATTATTGTAGAGTTGCAGAGATAAGCATGCAAAAGGGAGGCTCTTCTCTTTTCCACTAACTATCCAAGCAAGAACCACCCAAACATCAAGTAAGTAAAATCTCAATCTTCACCTCACTTCACTTCAAATATTTAATGTGTGCAATTATTGCTTACTTACAAACTTGTGAATATCTTTATTGCAATTAATTGGTTGGAAGATTGGTGTTCAAAAAACCCAAATATTTATTGGAAGATTGGTGTTTAAAAAACCCAAATATTTAAAGTTACCTCCAACTTTTTTCCCAACGTTGTAGTGCTTTTGGATGCAAATGCAATTGGAGCTTGTTTGATGCCATTCACACAAAGAAGTGCAACAAGTTAACACAAAAGTGCCTCCATGACCTTGTCTTGTACAATACAACCTTCATCTTCTCTTTGAAAAGGTGGAGGGTGTAGATAGTCATGAGACAACTGACTTGAATGACATTGATCCATATAGTGATTGGATCATCTAGGATGAGGACCCCATGCTTACAAAAGATGAGATTGCTGATTTTGAGAGGTAGCAAAGGAGGATGCAGTAGAAGTAGAAGTAGGAGGCATTGAGTTGAATGACATTCTGGTAAAGGATGATGGTGATCATGAAGAGTCATTACCTTCTAGTTTGAATTGAGGGTGGAGTTTCAACTGATTGTGAGTATTAGGATCCCAACTACCGATAGGATGTATACAAGGAAGACAAAATTATAAATTGTTGTTATTTGCATTGAATTGTAAATTTTGATGATGATTTTATTTCATCATGAGATTCATATCATATTATCAGCAGTTGTATTTACATGTTTGTGTTATTGTACTTTTTTATATTCAAATATAGTTAAAAAAACTTAACATTTTTATAAGCTCATTTCATATGTTTTGTAATTGTATTTTGCATGAACTTTGTGTTTTTAAGGAAATTAAGTATTTTTGAAAATTGCGAAGTTCTACCAAGTCGCAGAGTCCAAGTCAAAATTGGGTTTGCCGAGTTACAAACTTTTGAAATGCATCCTGCCGTCCCCAACCATGCCTATCTTGGAATGCTACGAATTTGTCTTCGAAATCCTATGAAATGTGTGCTGTCTACAACTGTCCCTGTCTCATCTTCAATTATGTTTTATGATTGTAATTATTATGGTTCTTGATTGTGTTATTCCTTAAATTTGTTTCCTCTATGTTTAGATTATTGCTGGAGTTATCTTCTGAATGCTGCAGTTGTCTTAGATTGGCAAATTGATGAACATTTGTTGAAATTTGGTGTCAAAAATCAATTCCATACTTTGGCAGTGCTGGTTCAGGGTGTTAGTAAAAGTCTTATTCAATGCCTCTATTATTTAAGTTGGTGTCATTACTTTCCTTGTGTGCATGAAACTTAGTGTAGAATCTTGACAGGGTTTGCTGGAGCTCTGTGGCCATCATTTTCTTTATCCATTGATTTCTTTGTTCCATTTCATTTTGGCTTAGTTTTTTGACTTTAGAGTTTTCTTTCAAGGTTTGAAGCTGCAATTGCTCCTCCATTCAAAATGTTTTTTTCTTCAATTCAACCTTTTTTTGAACCATATATAAAACTTCTAATAAGGCTTATTATATCTTATCAAAGTTGATCGAACATTGTGATATTATAACTCTATACTAGTGTTTAGTCTCAGAATCTCCACATCATGTGAAAAGTCATGAACACAGTTCTTCATATCTAAATATCTAACAACAGTACGTGGGCAAGGCACATGCAGGTTCAAATGATTCTGCTGATTTCTGCAAAGTAGACTTGAATTTGCATGAGACAATAATCCCTTTTGAGACTCTTTCCAGTTTTCACCTAACCTCATTTGCAATTCCTTGAATGTTCTCCACTGCTGTTAGAGTTTTAAAATTAAGTTTACGGAAAACAACTGGTTCAAAACTGCAACGGCTCTCATGGTTTTCTTTACTTTGAAATTGATTTCTTTGCTGTTCTTTTATTTCAGAATAGTGCCTTAATTGAGAGGAAAATAAAAGAATTTGTTGACTTCGCAACAGAAGCTTCAAGGGCCGAGATTTATTCTCTGATGCCACTCGGAGAGATCCAAAGGCATTATTTATGTAGTGTATTAAATGGATAATTAGATATGATGCCCCTCTTCTTCTATTTAGCAAGGCATATATCTAATTTGGCTACTGCTTATTAGTAGTTAATCAGGTTTGTAACACAGGTGCAAACTATGCTATTGTATTAGAACATTTCTTGGTAAGGCAACTTTTTTTGGAGAAGGACAAAATTCCAGTAAGAAGGTCAAAATCAAATCAGTAAATAATGCCCAAATCAAACTCAATAGGATTTACAAACTCATTAATGTAAATCAAACTTGATTATATTACCAAAATCCATAGTAGCATTCCATTTACATGGCATTGATGTGTCATAAAAGTACAAATGGAATTCAAGAACCTTGGTTTAAAACAGGAAAAAACTTGTCAAAAGGTTGGGAGCTAAAAAACACCATTCTATTTATTAAAATACAGAAATAAACAATGCTCCACGGTGTTTAGGGGACAGGGATGGCAGTCCTGGGAGCCATTTGTTAGGGTCATTGAGGAGATGGCAGTATATGTGTGTGTCTATATAAATTATAAACACACACACACACACACACACACACACACACACTTATAGGGATACTCAAATTTCTACAAGTTCAACATGACATCAAAATTAAGACAGTGACAGCAGTATAGCAGCAATAAATATATCACAACAGCTGTATATATCATTAAGACAGTGACAACAATAAATAAAAACTTAAAAATTAAGATAGTGACAGCAGCAAAAGTAGTATAACAGCAATAAATATATCATGATTCAGATTCATAGCTGCATATATCACTTACAGTGACAGCAGTGAAAATTAAGACAATTTTTTTTGATTTCTCATTTTAATGTTCATTGTTAAAACATCAAACTCAAAGTTTCCAATAGACAACAGCATTAAAAAATATAATAGTAGTACCAAATACAACTATGCCTTATTTGGGCTATCAATATCAAAAGAGCTCTCTGAATTTGGCTCACTTAGTGGTTCATCCAATGGAATCCCAACCAATCCTGGTGCCTAACATCTTTAGGATCAACAACGCAACATGCGGCTAGAGTTTGATGATACTTAGGAGTCCACCAATCCTAAAGTCTCAAGGCACTATGAATTGCAACTAGCTTCTCTTCTTGTCTATAGGTAAGTTTGTTCCTCTTAATTGAGTGGATGAAGCCATAGTCAGACAAATTTCTCTTTACAAAAGAGGATTGAGCAATTTGTGAGAATAGATGAATGGCGAGTTGCTTTTTCCTTTCCATGAAATTTCTATCATTCAATAGGGATTTTTTGTGCAATAGCAACTCTATCAATCCTAGCCCCTGGTTTGCTGAATGTAGGACTTTGGCGATTGAAATACTAAAGTAACTGCTCCCAAATTGTTGTATCGTCATCGCTATACATCTTATGAAGCACCTTCATAAACCTCTCCATTACCTCATATCCCTAGAAGGAGAAACTTGGCTAGGTTTAGCTGCATACCACTTGGGATTTAGAGCATATGCAGCTATATGAAGATATGCATTTATTGTGTTCCACCTTTCTATGAAAAGAACCTTGATATACTTATCATAGAATTATAATCCAGGATCCTTGTCATGAATTGTTTGCCTCATTTGATCGAGCATGGTATCAAAAGTCTCATACATCTCTGCAAGGCTAGGAGAGGTTGTATTGGCATACCTGATTACCCCACAATAGGGGCTATGATGGAGCAAATATATCTGCAAGAAACATTTAAAAAATAAAAAAACATTAACAATATCAAATTTTAAATAAAAATAAAGATAAAAATAAAAACAAAGTACAAACATATAAAAAACAAATCTTCCTTGATAGTGGACCACCAAGTGTCATTAAGCACTCATTGTCTCACTTTCATCCCTTCTGTATTTGAATCAGATCACTTCTTCCACTCTTCACAAACCACCATGGATTGTAGAGCATCCTGCACCTCCAACATCCTCTCTAACAAAAGAAAACAGCTAGCATATCTAGTTTCAACTAGTTTGAGGAATTATTTCATTGAAAAAAATTGAAATAATGCAATTGATGTATGGTGGTTATATACAAACATTGTATGTGTAATGTCCCCTTTTGGGATATTCCTAAATTTAGGCTTGCAAAACAATAATAATCACTAAAAATTGATATTAGTAATAACGAGTATCAACTTTATGGCAACATTCAAATTAATACATGAAATATTATAATATTGAGAGCAAAACACCATAGCTAAAACATCATAATAGTTAGATCTATAGTTCATAGCATCATTGATATCTGAATTCAAAATATCTTAACATCATTAATGGTTATTCCAAGGCATATTCCTATAGCCAATCATATTAGGAATTCACTTGAAATACTTGCAAACCGCAATCTCAAGGATGGTTGTCCTTGTATTGCAAGAGCATGGGTGGATCCTTGTCCATCCATCTCCGGGTGGCGTACTTGAGAAGACCCTCAAGCCCGGGAGCACTCATACGCCTCCCGACCCATGAGTGCTCCATCTCGGGGTGGCGTACTTGAGAAGACCCTCAAGCCCAAGAGCACTCATCCGCCTCCCGACTCACGAGTGCTCCATCTCGGGGTGGCATACTTGAGAAGACCCTCAAGCCCAAGAGCACTCATCTGCCTCCTAGCCCACAAACATGGCAGGATCTTAGGTCCACTCCATCCCTTAGTCCACCTTGGAGGCAGTCCATCCTCCTTGATCAAGCCCAGGAGCACTCATTCGCCTCCTGGCCCACAAGCACTCCATCTCGGGGTGGCGTGCTTGATAAGATGCATGAAGACTAGGATCCTCAACAAGCCTAGGAGCACTCATATGCCTCCCGACCCACGAGCGCTCTATCTCGGGGTGGTATGCTTGATGAAGGGAAGGCGGGTACTTCACCTCGTGAACTCAGAAGGTTGATCGGCCTCCCTATTTGCAAAATACTTTTATAAATTCAAAATAGATCACCACTTGATGATTTCTCCTTAAGGAAATGATCTCCTTTTAATATCTTATTATTGAAGGAGTCACAACCTTTCATATTTGAAGGAGTCACAACCTTTTATATTTGAAAGAGTCACAACTTTTCACATTAAGAGTCACAAACTTTCACATTAGGAGTCACACCATATTTATTCTTAATTGATTGATTGAATGATGTTATGGATGTCTTTCTCAAATGAAATGCTCTCCCTTTTCTATCTCAAGTTTGAAGGAGTCACATTAGGGAAAATGATCTAGAAGGAAAGGAAAAAGGGAAAGTTTGTAATCAGTCATATTAATTATTTTCCCTTTTTCCTTTCCTTCTAGATCTACCTTCCTTATATGCCTTATCTTGCTCAAGGGACACAACTCCTCATATGTTGGTTGACCATTCTTAACAACTTAATCTTTATTTAATGCCAGTTTGGTGTAATATTAATCATCTTTATTGATTTCTTTTGTAACATAGGCTGCAAACATTTAGGAATAAGACAGGACATTACAGTGTGCCTCTCGCTTTGATCATTGTTGTCTTCACCCAATCTGTTTTTCTGACGTCTTTCAAAACATTGTTCAAAGCATGTACACAACTTGGAGTCCAAAAAATGAGTTTGTAAGTGCCTTCAACCATCAAATTAGCTAAATTACGAATGGATTGAATCTATTACAACCTACACAACATTAGAAGGCCCAACCTCCTCTTTAGCCTCCCTTAAAAGGCCAAATTGATAATCAACATCCTTACGTTTCTTAGAACAATCAACAAATCTAAGAAAGTATGAACCAACCAGACATGGAACATTAACATTAATGAGTAGCCAATATCAAATATTAGTCCACCAATCTATGACAATGGAACAACCACTCCTAACCCATGTTTGTCTCATCTTCTCCATCAATATGTTCACCTTTGAATATTGTTTGTTAAGGAGGGAGGTATGCATTTTGTGTTCTCCAAGGGCTACGTAGAAGGTTCCAACTACAATTGTATTTCTCAACAATCTCTTTGTATTACGAAGACCTTGCCATATGAAAGTGGATGGCATGGACATCAAATGTTTTGCCACTAAATCATTGGCTCGTTCACATTGTTGTAAATTCAACAATTTTGTCATTGTATTTTTCCTATTTGCAATAGAAATGTCCTTCTGTCTATCACAACCCTCTATAGTTGATATACTTGAATATTGATCAATAGATGGCAATGGTGCAGATGCATGTTCTTTAGTAGTACTAGTAGTTTATTCCCCACTTTCCCCAACCAACTTTGCCTTTTCAATCCTTTGTTCCAACGAGATATCCTCACAAACTCTAACTCCATGTCCACTCTCACTTAATAAATGGTGTCCGGCCCTGCTATAGCTCCCATGAAAATTAATTTTACAAATATGGCACGACCAGTGTTTGTTTCTCCCTATATTTTAACCTTATTATTGCTCAAAATGGTGGAATATTGCAGCAAGGGATTTTTCGAGTTGAAAGGGGCTTTTGTAAACTTCTAAAGAGAGAGTGAAGGACATGCAAAATGGTTTGTGGGTGTTGCAACAACATGTGTTTGGATTTTCAGAAGAATGGGAACCCCTAAAACTTCCTTCCAACTTCCCTTGGGTTTATTTCTTCAGTATCTATTTCATTGTCATCACTATTGCTTATTTTTACCATCAAAGATGAAAAATCAAAGAAATTTTTCATAGGCTGCTAGTACTGTAGAACTGTGGTTTTGTGTGAGAGCAAATAGAAAGAAAAACATAAACAAACTCCCAAGTTTTATGAGAAAAAAAAAAAAACTGAATGTAGTAGTGTAGAACCTACCTTAATGGCTGGAAATGTCTCGCAACTTGTAGGCCCTTCCATCCTCTTTTAAAATGCCAGATGATTGCTGCTGAAATCAGAAATATGAATGTGTGAATGTTCTCGAGTTCAAGTTGCTGAGAATGAGAAAAACAGAAAGTTGAAACCTCATTGGTGGCTGACACAAAAGAATACAAATGTTTATGTTTTGCTTTTCAGGCATTTTAGGGTTGGATATGGGGCATGGGAGAGATTCTGGGACCCCCATTTCTCTTTTAAAACATTTTTTCTTCATAAATGGAAGTATTTTTTTTAAAGTATGCAAATTTGTCCTTTTCCCTCCAAGATGCCTAGACGTTTAGATGTCCCCTATTATATTGTAGATGTTTCCTTCCATTTTGAGCCGTTTCTAGAATGTTATGGTTTTTTTGAAATTAAAATTGAGATAGCTAGTGGATGACCCCCACTGTCCTGCCATCTCAGAAACACAATGTGGTACGGGGTTGTGTCCTTGTGGAACCTAGAAATTAAATAAATTTTGTCATTTCAATGTCAAACATGGTTTGTATAAATAAAATAGATGTTAAACATTATAAAATTGCTAATATAAATTTTTTTGCATAGAACTTAAATTATTTTTATTTTTATTTTCACCTAAAAGGGTTTATATAAAAGACAAATGGGTGGCCCTAAAATAGTAGGTTGCTCATGAAGCATGGCCTACTATTTTAGGAGCAACCATATGTTGTCTACCTAAATCCTCATTAGTGTAGAGATCAAAAGAAAAACCCTCATTTTGGTTTATAATTGAACTTCTAAAAGAATTTTTTTTCAAGTAAAACTTAAAGAAAATTTAAAATACTTTAAATGCTAACCCTAAAAAAAAATTTCAGTCCACCTTTGTTCTGAATTTTTCCGTTTCTAAATGTAAAAATGAGCCAATTTTTTTTTTCAAAAAATAAAGTCTAGTTTTTGAAAAACTTGTGAAATTTTTGAGAAATGGACACCAAAATGTTTGTTCTACATTTCCTCTGTATTTTCTATGTCTATTTGTAAACATGAGCTAAAAATGATATACATAAAAAAATCAAAACCCCTTTTTTTTAAAAACTTGGGAAACAGCATGACAAATGTGGTGGGTTGTGATTATTTGGGATCAACCTCATGTTTTTTTGAGTGTAATACTACTACGCCAACATCATGTCTCAAGTTTCACAAATTATGTAGGACTATGGAAGACTCTTGAGTTTTTGAATTATTTCAGAATATGCCACATCCTTATAACTACATGTTAAAGCCTCCAGTTCATGAGAAGGCTATGAAAGATCTGTTTGAGTTTAAATGCCAGGATTTAGGAGTTTGTATTATTCATGATTGAGCCAATTCCATCATGAGGGCTTGTCAAATAGCTATTATGATGGTCATCTCAATCAAGTTGTTTGACTGTGTTCCCATGCCATTCTCAAACAAAAGTAAAATTTTCCTGCTCCAGTAGGTCCTGGATTGCTTCTAGAGGATCCATCAATGTTCAACTTCCACTGTGATATGGAGGGAACCATTTGCCATTGCATTAAATTTTTTAACAGTCCCATCATTAAGGATTATACATAAATAGAATCTGTTAATGTGTGATACTAGAGTTCTTTTGATATGTTGTTGAAGGAATCAAACATTTCTTTTGTGGCATATCTTTATACCAATTCAGATGACACATGGAATAATTTCATGAGTCTTTAGAAAGTTATATTTGTTTTTCTTTTCTTATTCCTTGTGGTTAGTAAAGTTTTCGAAGTGCAAGTCAAAATCATATTTTTTAATCTTTTAAATGAAGGGGGGGAAATGCTTTACACTCTTTTTGAAGTGCAAATGAGCACTTGAACACCAAGTTCCACTGTAAAATTAAAAATTCTGAATATGCACTTCATTTCCAGTAGAAGTCTTTCCTTGCTTATATATGGTTCTACTTTCAAAGTTTATTAGATATTTGAATGCTCTTCACACTTTGAAAATCCAAGAGAAACTTGTTTTTATTTTAAACAGGTACAAGATGCCAGTGGCGTTGTTGGGTTTGATTTCAGTGTTTGCACTTTGGGACATTCTGAGGATATGTAGCAATAAGTGGGGTCTTCCGAAATTTCCTTTCTTTCACCAGATTCTTGTTCTCATTGCAAAATTAGGTAAGTTTGCTCCGTCACATTTTCCTTCTACCTTCCCTTCATTTGACTATGAGAGAATTTAAGTTGTATCATCACCATCTTTTTATATGACAGAGATGAAAAATCTACCAGTATTGGCTTATTTGGTGATATAATCTATAAGTTTGTTGAACGATCTACACAACCTTAGTCCAAGAACATGGGTTTTTCTCTGGTTTCCTGTGATTGTTGGGTTGATTTAAAAACTGGGATAGCATTTAACTTTGTTTTGCAAAATTGTGGTATCTGGATCTTTTTCAGCATCCTAACCTTATTTATAAGGTTACTATAAATTGGGAAACATATTCTTCTTGGTTTCTTGTTTGTCAATGAGCAGAATGTGTTCTTACTTCTTACCTAGTGAACTTATCATCTGAAAGGCAATTCCTTTCTGCGGAGCCTTGTAATTGTTCTTTAATCTTGTTTTCTCTGTTGTGTTTTTTCCCTCAAAACCTTGAATAAGCTCTTAATTTTATTTTTTTGGTAAGTCAAAAGTGCATTTTGCATGGTGTAATTTTACATTTATGATGATGTTATAATATTTTGTTGTTTTTAACATCCGATTACCAAACATTGCAATACATAAAAGTTAGCCCAAAAATTGATGAGATGTGAAGTCCATGAATAGAAGGTTGAATGTTGTGCATGTTGCTCAGGATTTGGTAGTGGAGTTAGGGGTGATCAAGCCACTGTAGTTAATAGGATAGTTCCAACAAGGACATGTGCTGTACTATTCTACTTGAGGAGAGTATTGTAGGCCAACGGGCAGAAATATGTATGGATGTCATGTCCCCAACTTAGCCCGGCCCTAAATTTGAATCTTGGCGGGAAATTGTATTTCTTAACAATACATCTGAATTTAATATATTTAAAATATTATTAAATAATATAATAATAATTATTTTTTAAATAATAATAATAATTATTATAAAAGGATCTGGCCGACCCATTTGGGAAGGCATCATATGTTAGTATTTATACTCGTGTGCTTGAAGCTGATTATTATAACGATCATTGGAAGCCCAAGAGACGAAAACCTCCACAGTTCCAAACCAAGGTGGGACAAAAACCTCACCTTGTGGTTGTTTGCCCCGTCCTCTCTCCATATCCATTGTGAATTCTAATTCTCACATCCTACAATTACAAGTGCGAGTAAAGGAACATTGAAGGATGATTTAAACGATATATTGGTGAAGCCCATGGCTCGCGCCAATCCACAAGGTCACTCATTCCAATCATTTGCGGCATCAATTCGAGGAAGCCATCGCTCATTCCGCAGCTCCCTCATATTGGCGATTGGATGAAATCAGGAATAATCAAAGGCCATCGATGGGTAATTGGTGCTAATGGACTAGGCGGAAGGAATATCGGGAGCGGTTGGGATAGGTGATAAGTCAATTTGTTGGCTGAACCTACCGCTCGTGCCATCCACATTTACTCTGAGCTCTCATCGTATTTCCAGCCTCCGTCCACAGTGTGAAAAGTGGACCTCTCACATGCAAGTCTTAGGAGACTCATTGCGTTTTGCGTTAGGCGTGGAGGCGCCACTTTTAAGGGCGTTGGACATAGCATCAATCGACCCCCTTCAGATTGGGTGCATGGACTTGTCATCGCATCTACAAAGATCTCCCCGCTGGCGATAAATCTTGCACAATTGGCTACTGGCATGGATTCATTCCGATCTGAGTGCTAGTACATTTCAACTGGGACAATTCGACATTTACCGCTGCCATACTTTGGGATGGAGTATCCTCACATCCTTGAATTGCTGTTCATTGCTGTGAATTGACTAATTTCAGCCACAGGTTGTAACAGAGCACATCATATTGTGCGTCACTCTCAATCTACCTCGGAATCCAAGTTGGCATCTTCTAATTATTAATCTGTGTAAGCAGCCATTGTCATTGTGGATTGTTTATATTGGAAACCTAACCAGTTCTAAGCGCAAGTATTCTTCTTTGCCATAAATTATTGTTTTCTGTGTGGAACCCATTACTTGGCATCTTACATTGGTATTAAAGCCTCAATCTTGCTAGCCTGTGGATCCGATTGTGCAAATGCAGATATACAGTGGACACATGAGTGAAAGGGAACCTTGGAGAAAGAAGATTGATTGGCAACCTAAGTTTTTACTCAAGAAGGAAGACATGGATCTTAAACAACAGTTCCTGGAGCAATATTGTAGCAGCCTTAGAACTCGGAATATATTCAGCAAAACACCACAAGATGATCCCGTTCGAAGGGCAGTAGAGGGTCAGCTGGAAAGAGATGAGTGCAAGCTTATTGCCTACCATCAATATGTGCAAGAATCTGCTGCTTATAAATCCATTGTCACCTATGAAGAGTACTTGAAGATATTCACAAAAAATAGAAGAAAAGTAAAGAATTGAGGAAGGAAGAATCAAAATCACAAGGAAACGCTGGGGAAGAAATCAGGAAGCATGAGGAACCAATCATCGAGCAAGAGCAGGAAAAAGGTGTCCAACAAAGAGATGACAAATCTCCATGTCAAAGCCCAAAAGGGAGAGTCCCATTCAGGTATAGAAGGTATGGAAGTAATCAAAACCTATGATGATGACCTGCAATATTTGGAAAAGTTTGATAAGGGTTATGCTATTTTGAAGAGTGGTAAATCAACAGTCATTGATCAGCCTATAGGTTTTAGGACAGCCATTGAAGAAAAACATGTTGGAATTGACCAAGTGATAAAAGAACTGCTTCCCTGTAATCAGTCACATGAAAATGCAGATTTCAGTTATGAGATGGATGATACAGCTTATGGAACAGTAAATGAGGGTATGCACAAGATGTTGTTCATGGGAAAAAGCTACATACAAGGTATGTCATTCCCTAGTGAGTTAAATGGTCCTTGTTTCATGCACATGATCACATTTAATGACTATCTATTGGAGCGGTATGAGAGACATTTTGTTGAAGAGCTGATTATAAAGACTAAGGGATGGCCTAGTAAGAAGATCCTACAGTGTGGCAATGTATGGTTTGTCATGGATAGTACACCTTGTAGTTGGTCTGAAACTATGGGACTCACATGCAAGGATGAACCAATGATGTCGAGAGCTAGTGATAAGGAAGCGATACTCAAAGAAGATGAAGTTATCTTCACATGCCTTCAGCTAGATGAGGATCCACTTCTTACATCAACTAATAAGGAGTGCATGTGTCTTCATATGTACCACAAGGAAGAAGGGCATGCTGTCACAGGAGGTGCCAAATCAGTGACGATTGATCGGATTAATGAAGACGGTGTTGAAGAAAAATCAGAAATGTTGCATGAAGATTTTGGGATTCATAAATCACATTACTTGGGAGGGCAATTGAAGATGAATGATAGTCAGATTGTGGCAGCTCTAACTCACTTTGATGATATTTACAAAGTAATGGCAGATTTGTGTGGGAAGGCATTAAGTGAACATGAAGGACTCGGAGAAGGAATATCTCTTGATGAATTGCACAAAATTTAGGAGGCTTTGGTGGTAGCGAAGTCAAACTACCTACACTTTCTTGAAGATATAGAACATCTCCTCACAGTTGATGAGATTTATGTTGATGCCTTGAGAAGGTAGGAAGATGAAGTGGATAAGCTCACCCTTGAGCTTAAGGACAGTGGGGATTCCTTGAAGCGCACTCGAGAATCGGAAGAACATGTGGATGGGCTTGGTTGGGAGTTGAGCATGGCACACTCTTCATCACACCCAGCAGAAATTCAAACTTCTAAGGCAACCACACCCAACGAAAAACATGGCAACATGGCAAAAGATCTTGAAGGACTCTATGATGAAGACATTGTTAGCAGCCATGGGACAGAGTTTGTGACACATGGTTTGCACTTGGAGATGCCTCATGGATCAGCAGTTGTTGATAACCATCCACTCATGGAAGGAGAGATGATTGAGATTGAGGAGGACCTCACACGAGAGCATGAGGTAAGGGTTGATCTGAGGTATGACAGTGGACCTTTTTCTTCACATTATCATGTTATGACAGCCAAGAGGATCAGCCTTAAGTCTTATAATTCTCATGGAGAAACTTGTGTTGGATCAACACATGTTGGAGAGCATGAAGCAATGTGGAAGGAGAAGTTTGAGGTGATTGAAGGCACTATAAAAAGGTATGTCAGTAGTCCTGATTTTCTGATCTGGAACAGCAGTCCCTCATTTTTGAATAATCAGATGTTGGTAGCCCTTACACATGAGAATGAAAGTGGGAAGATTTCTACCGTTGGCACTCCATTGGGGGTCTGTTGATGTGTGTTTTGTGACACACACAAACACTCTAGAATAAAGTGTCCATAGACGCTTTATCCTCTCTTGAAAAAACCACCTTTTGTGCTAAGATTGCGAGACAGGTCACAAGGTAATTCCAATGTTCCAAAATTGGGGTGCGGATAAGCTCTGTGGTAGTTTGTGGTTTGCTGATAACCCAAGGGGCACTTTACTTTAGTAAGTCACTTAGAAGCAAGAAATTGAATGCAGTGTTGTAACTTTGGGACTTTTCGGACTTTGGATAAAAAAATGAAAAAAGGAGCGAGGGTGAGAAATCCTATACTATTCCTAAGGAACTAGGAGACTGTAAAGATCGAATGGAACTTAAACAGAACCATGCTTTGTCTCGCCACGTAAAACGACAACTACACAAAAGCAGGTGCAATCTTCGGGGATTTGTGCTTAAGATTTTCTACTGCAAATAATACCATCAATTGAACAACATCATTTGAAGTAAACGTTGAAAGCATCCACATTAAAAGCTCAGTCTAACTTTACGCATCAAATGGAAAGCATCCATTTGAAGAAAGTATGAGCTAAGTTACCTCAATCCTCACTATCAATCTTTCGTTCTACTAACAAATAAATTTCTAATCTAGAACAATTCTATGAGAAAGAGAAAATATGTAACCATGCACCCATTTGACAATAAAGATTTCAAAGCATCTCATGCAATTATGAAGTTCATTATCACAATAGTTTTTCGTAACAATTTCATAAAACTCTTCTCTTATTTCTAAAATTTAAATCTCTAAACTAATTTTTCTAACTCCAAAATTCTAATCTCTAATCCTCTGATAATAATTCCTCTAATTCTGATTCCGATTGTTTCAAATGAAAGTGGAAGGGTACTTATAGAATTCTCAAATACAATGAATGGCCGAGATTGAATCAAGATCAAGGGCCCAAATTTAAACAAGAAAACCCTAATTAGGGTTGCCAAAACATCAACCAGTTGACAAGCAGATGAGTCATCCACTGAGAGTTGCGTCCTTATCTGCTTCAGCAATGTTCCGTTCGACGAATCTGGACACAATGGCGCCAACCTCCTCAATGGCAATGACCGGCAAGGCACTGACTTTGTATTCCAGCAGGTCTAAACTGTTTGCACAATCGGAAAAGACAACCGCCCACTCAGATTCATGCTGCAAGAAAGTATTCCAGACGGTCAAGAGGTCAAATGCCTTAGTCAAATTTTCTCCCAAGATCGGCATGATGGAGAAAACCTTTTGGACTTCCCTTTGCATATTACCTGGCCGCAAGTCATTTTCCCGGACAATGTCCTTGTTCAACACATCTGCCGCCATATGAAAGATACTATTCTGAACACACTTCACTTGCTCATCAATTTTGGCACTTTCCGCCTTAACCTTTTCCAACACTTCTCTACATGAGACCAATGCACAATACCAATTGTTGAAGTCGTATGCCGCTCTAGCTGCAATAATTTCCTTGTTGACCAGCCTTTGATTGGGGATTTTCCTTATGTCTCGAAGGCAAGGAATGATTCTGTCTTGCAGGTCCTGCAGTCTGTCCCATGCTTCAGCCAAGTTTGTAACTCTTATGAGTAAGGAAGAAGTTTGCCCATGAGCATGTGCCAACTTCTCCACAAATGCCATTACTTCTCCCTCTTTCCCTGCCATCCATTCCTTTGTTTCTCTAGCAGTAGTTAGTTCTTTCTCAAGATTTTCTGCCGGCTCTTGTGATGCATTTGGGAGCAAAGGGGCTGGTTGGTCACCTTGGTTGAGTGGCCTTGTCAGATGCCAGATATATTCCTTCAAGCACTCAACCTCCATCTTATATTCTTTTTTCTTCATACTCTCTTTTTCCAATCTGGACTTAATGGCGGAGACAGAATTATCCAGATCTTCTACTTCCTATCCTTTTGTAGATGGACCAATGTCAATGATAGTAATGGCATACTTGGCATGAGTAATCTCATCCTGTGGCTTCTCAACCGTTGGAACTGCAATCTGCACCGTACGGTTACCAATCTCATCTCTCTGAATGGTAGAGAATTTCTTGGCCGACTTTTTTGTATTTGCTTGCTCCAACCTTGCCAAGAAATCATTAATGTCATCCGCTTCGGGTGCCTCAACTGGTACCTTGACCTTAATCCTTTCCTTCAGCCAATCTGGGATTGTTGGCTGCTCGACTCCATCATCCTCGTAGTCCGGAATGTCTTGAATGTCTTGGACTTCTTGTACTGACGGGTCCTTGTGAATTCCTTTGAGGGCTGAAATCATCCCCTCTTGGAAGTCGCCTCCCATGACATTCAAATCCTCATCCGACTCACAAATTTTTGTGCCGGTTGGAGAATGATGAAAGTCATCTTCAAGCTGCATGGGCTCCATGTCTTTTTCAAGAACTGGCGAAGGAATTTTGATATGTCCCCATGATTCTTCGTCCATAATCAACAATTGCTCCACATTTCTGGATGTGGCTGAGTAAAGGGGCTTAGATTTCTTCAGGATTGGCTCTTCACCTATCGCCTTTTCCTTACCCTTTCTTTTCTTCTGATTGGCAGGCTCAATCAACTCATCTCCCTGAGAAGCGCCGGCATTGGAAGAACAAGATTCAGCTTCGCCTATCAAGTTGTAGGTGAACGATATGTTACGTTGCCTCAGAATCTGTACCTGCTAGTCCACCCACCATTGCGAGTATTTAAAGACAGGCCTCATGAGGGTCGTCAAATCACTTATCTCTGGCTCTGACCATTTAACAGGAGGAAGTGGCGATCTTTCATCATAGCCAGGCTGCATGTATACTTCATCATCGTCCGGTTGGTCAGGCACACGGAAGAGTTCCGTCGTCCTGATCATGTCCAAAGGTAATCTCGACCAAAATCTTTTCTTACTTCATATTCGTCAGCAGCATTCGCCCAGAAGTCCTCAAGGTCAATCTTGTGCCTGTATTTCTTTCCGTTCACAGTTCCAATATGATTGAGTGGATCGAAGTCACTTCTGGATTTGTACGAAGTGAATAGATACAACTGTATCTCCACTCGGGCACTTTCTGCTGCCTATGCTGATGGACAAGACTCTGCCATGTTTCCGATGAAAAGAGGAAACGTGACGACTGCTTTCTGCTTTGGTCTCTGGATACTTTGGGATGTTTCCAACTGCCTTAGCACTTCCAGCAAAATCATTTTGTCCGTAGGATAGATCGGCAACCTGTAAGGATATAAGTAAATCTAGGAAACTGGATAAACTAGGATCTGTATTTGCTGATTAAGCTCTTCGCTTCATGGGTGAGCCTTTGATGTGTTCCACCTTGAAGTATCCAAGTGATGTACATGAGAAAAGCATTATGTACCCGGCGCCAATGTGACTTCTCGCTCAACTGCAATTGAGGATAGCAGTTATAAACCTTGAGCTCCCTTTCACCATTGCCGACTACACCTTTGCAGATTAGACCGGCATATTGGTAGGTCCGAGCGAGCGAGTATATAATGTAGGAACCCATGTGAAAGGCTTTGGTCTTCTCCAAGTTGACCAATTGCTCATGAATATTATCACTGATCATCCTTGACCAGTTAATCATTTTTGTTCCGGAAGATACTTTGTCAATGAAGTAGTACATCCAATTTTCAAAAGGTGCTCCTTGAGGATTACCTACCAATCTGTTTAGCAGCAGAACTATCTCTCCGTACTCCTTGAAAAATGGCCTGAGTAACTTCTTGGGCACCCTTTTGGCTATAGTTCTAGGCTTTACCGACCAGTTTTTGTTCATGTTTGCCATACAAAGAATTTGTTTATCTTCGTATATGTTTTGTGCATCTTCTTTTGACCGGTAGTAAGTTCGGTGGTAAGTTGGAATGCCAAATGTCTCCTGTATAACCAATTCGCCTAAATATGCCAACACTCTGCCATCTGGTGCTTCAATTTGTCTTTCCTTGGCGTTGTAATGCAAGGCGCATTCCACAATTAATTCTGGACATTCGATTGCCGGCGGAAATCCTGCAGTTTGAACTATGCCGTTTCGCATCATTTTCCGTGCAATTGGAGTTGGCAAGAGATCATCACTTCCATACATTTTTTCCTGAAATTCGTCCAAGTCAATATGGCCAAGATCAATATCCGCAACATTCTTCCACTTGGAAACGATTTTAGACTCCGGCTGCAAACCTTTGCTAGCGAATTTCATTTTCTTTGATGATTCTCCTTCGTTCAACATAAATCTGCAAAAGAAAATATTTAACATTCAGAAATTATTTGTGCCATAAATATATTCTAGCCAACTTGATAAGTTAATTCTTGAAAATAACTATTGCTGGAAATGAAAGAATTAAATCGTTACGAGAAGAAAATTCTTTGTCGGAATAGAGAAAGTAAAATCCACCTGGCAATAAAAACTGTGTTGCTGATGAATAAATTCGCCCTTTTCAGCCTTTACTTCGAAAGAAAAAATTACTTTCTTCACAAACTTCTCTTGCCTTAACAAATTTTCTTCACAACTTCGCTTTCGAAAGAATGAATGAAAATGAAATGCAAAACCAATTTAAGGTTGAAAGAATCGACCCAGTTAGCAAATTTTAATTGTTTCCAATTAATTCAGTCCGAACTTGGCTTGCACTTCTTCTTCGAATAGTAATTTCCATCTTTAGCGCCAGTCGATAAAGAAAGTTTCTAATTTTGACGCCGGTCGAGTGAAGTCTTTTCTTTTCTTTCTTTTTCTCAAAATTTGCCTAGAGAAAATTCGAATTTTCTCATTAAATGGGTTTTGGAAAATAAAATATTAAAATAATATTTTATGTGTTGTTTCCAACTCGTTAGATAAAATAATTAAATCATGGTATTTAATTATTTATTAATCCAAAGACAAATTTTAATTTTGTTTTTTCAAATTGCTCCGTGCCTTAGGCAATTTTTTTACCTTTGTCAATCTTGCCATGATCTTTTACTTCTGGCGAATTTCCTCTTTGTCCAGACATGCCATTTGATTTTTCTTTAATTTTTTAATGTCTAGACTTAGGCAAAAATTTTAAATTCTTTTATTTTTCACACTTAGGCCAAAAGACTTCAATTTCAACTTCTCCAAGTATTTTTTTCATGCCATTCATGGCCTAAGCGAACTTGCCTTGTGATTTTTTTTTATTTTACCAAGCTTGGGGCGGACTTTCACTTGTAATTTGCCATTTCCAAACACCTTGGAGCGGACTTCTTCACATTCATGCTATCTCCAACCTTCTTGGAGCGGACTTCCTTGATGCCTTGCCATTTTGCAAACTACATGGCGGACTTCAAGTATGTTTGGCCATTTTTGATTTATGCTGGGCGGACTTACCAACACTTTGTGCCATCTTCACTTGGTAGGGGCGGACTTGGCTTAGACTTAGCCATTTTCCTATGGGCGGACTTACTTGTCTTTGTGCCATTTTGCAAACTGCTGGGCGGACTTGCCTGATGCTTTGCCATTTATCCTTGGGGCGGACTTCCTTGGTGCCTTGCCATTTTGCAAACTACATGGCAGACTTGCTTGTCCATGTGCCATTTTTGACATGGCAGACTTGCTTGTCCATTCGCCATTGTCTTCCTTACAATGGCGGACTTTACCAATGTCCATGCCATTTTTCTCTCCTTCATGCTTGGGCGAATTTAGCATATGCATGTCCATGCCTTAGGCAAATTTTTAGATTTTTCAAATTTTTTCCATTTTAGAGGTTTCTGGAGTTGATCCAGACATAGCCATGACCTGCACATTTTCCAAAAATAGAAACCCTGCCAAAAATAGAAACTTTCTAAAAATAGCCCCTAAAAAATAGGGAGTCCAGAATGGGCTAAAAATGCCAAAAAAAAATTCCTAAAAAATAGGGGGTCGGGGTGAAAACCCTAAAATTTAGGAAGTGTCAGAATTGACCGAAATGATAGTTGATCTTCGTCCACAAGGCCTTCTAAACACTTTGATGACGTTCGTGCAATGATTTGGGCTCAAATTCATTACTTGGCTCGGGTGACCTTCAAAAAACTCAGATTCTAAGTACCCAACCAAATGACCAAAACACAAAGGCAGAAAGCTTAGAGGGAAAACTACTAGGGTCCCCATTTGCAATGGGGCGATGTGTGAAAAGGTCACAACAGGGTCAAACATGAAGATTGGATAGGCCATAGCAGGAAAGAGGCAAAGAAGATTCGAAGCATGTGGCACATGAGGAATGAGCCTTGTATGGTGGCTAAGCAAATGGAGCAATCAGGTTTGAGGTTTGATTCAGAATTCCTTGAGTATTTGCATAGCTTGCTTCATGAGGGTGTACTGTCAGCTCTTTTGGAGGGCCATTTGAAGGCTCACAACATACACTTGGATGGCATGATGGGGCACACACTTAGTGGAGCAGCCACTAGTATTATACCTTCATACAAAGATGGAGAGAGCGGTGATTCAGATCTGGTTGAGTCTTTGGTCATTCATGGAGAATTTGAGAAGTGTACTTGTGATGAGATACAATCCCATCACATTGATAACTCTTTGGTGAAGCATGAGGTTGTCCCACTTTCGGGGTGTGTGGTACATATCATGGATGCATTTTCTTTTGATGGGCACACATTGGGAGGGATGAAGTTTCAGCTGATATACGAACCTAAGTATGGAGATATTGTTATAATACTTAGCTTGGAGTTCACGTTTCAGCTGGATTATGGTGCATGGTATGAATGTGAGCATGAGGACATTGATGCCCCAATTCAAGGGTCTCTACTTCATGTCTTGATGCGAGATGATTGTTCTACTATGTTATACATGGATTCCCTTGGGAGTACTGGGAGGACAATGGCTGTTGGGGTGATTTGGAGGGACATGGATCATCTCTTTATCATTGGAGGTTGGCATAATGATGAGACACTATGATCATATGGCATTAGAGGCACTTCTTGTGTCATCATAGGCCTGATTTCCAGATTTAGGGGTGCTGTTTTGACCCACATCGGCAGCCTAGAATGGGCCGATATGCTTTTTTATGCACTTATGATGGGTGTTTTGCACATCCATGGGAGATCATTCGAAGTCGGGAAGTTGGTTGGTGCTGATAGCCCACTAAGATATATCTATCTCCTCATATTTGCAGGATGTGATAGTGTGATGATTTGGAATCTTGGTATTGGTATGTTCGATACATTATCTCATTGGGATCATGATGAGTTGCCTCACAAGTATTGGTTCGATATTGTTTATATTAGAGTGGAGCAGTGGAAGACTTGGTACAAGTGGACATGCCTTAGGGATCATATCTTTCACCACTTGCTGATGGACTTAGCATGCATGGACACAGGCTTGCAATTGCTTGAAGGCAAGTGATTCTAGGAAGGGAGGACTATCATGTCCCCAACTTAACCCGACCCTAAATTTGAATCTTGGCGGGATATAGTGTTTCTTAACACTACATCTGAATTTAATATATTAAAAATATTATTCAATAATATAATAATAATTATTATAATAGGATCTGGTCGACTCATTTGGGAAGGCATCATATGTTGGTATTTATACTCGTGTGCTTGAAGTTGATTATTATGACAAGATTGGACAAACGATCATTGGAAGCCTGGGAGACGAAAAACTCTGTAGTTCCATACCAAATTGGGATGAAAACCTCACCTTGTGGTTGTTTGCCCCATCCTCTCTCCATATCCATTGCGAATTCTAATTCTCACATCCTGCAATTTTAGGTGTGAGTAAAGGAACATCAAAGGACAATTTTAACGATATATTGGCGGAGCCTATGGCTCATGCCAATCCACAGGGTCACTCATTCCAATCATTCGCAACATCAATTCGAGGAAGCCATCGCTCATTACACTGCTCTAAACATTTCGTAGCTCCTTCCTATCAGTGATTGGATGAAATTAGGAATAATCAAAGGCCATTGATGGGTAATTGGTGCTAACGGACTAGGCAGAAGGAATATCGGGAGCGATTGGGATAGGCGATTAGTCGATTTGTTGGCGGAGCCTACCACTCGCGCCACCCACATTTACTTCGAGCTCTCATTGGAATTCCAAACTCCGTCCAAGGTGCGGGAAGTGGACCTTTCACATGCAAAGCTTAGGAGACTCATTGCGATTTGCATTAGTTGTGGAGGCGGCACTTTTAAGGGTGTTGAACATAGCATCAATCGACCTCCTTCAAATCGGGTGAGTGGACTTGTCATCGCATCTACAAAGACCCCCCTGCTAGTGATAAATCTTGCACAATTGGCTACTAGCACGTATTCATTCCGATCGGAGTGCAAGTACATTGCAATTGGGACAATTCGACATTTACTACTGCCATACTTTAGGATAGAGTATCCTCACATCCCTAAATCACTATTCATTGCCATGAATTGACTAATTTCGGCTTCGAGTTATAACAAAGCACATCATATTGTGCGTCACTCTCAATCTACCTCTTTGGTATTTGGCAAACTTCAGATTTGAGCATGTAAACTTCTGTATCATCATTTTTGTTGCTATAGCATTTAGAATCTGGCATTTATCGATTTCATTCTGTGTTCCTTAATGTTGTGAGTCCAAGTTGGCATCTTCTAATTATTAATCTGTGTAAGCAGCCATTGTCATTGTGGATTGTTTATATTGGAAACCTAACCAATTCTGAGTGCAAGTATTCTTCTTTGCCATAAATTATTGTTTGCTATGTGGAACCCATTACTTGGCATCTTACAATGGAAGCAATACATTTTCATAAATTTTTAGTGTATATGCCATCAAATTTTGTATATGGTTGTGGGAACAATACAAGCATATGTACAATAGGTTCCCTCATTTCCTAATAGAAATGCCATAAAAGCTTCAAATATAAACCTAGTAGGAATGCGAAAAGGTAAACTTGAGAAATGACTAATGTGCCATGCCATGCTTTGAGAACAAAAGTGCTAACAATGAAGTTAGTCATTTGGGGCAAGTTAGTCATCTAGAGGAAGTTGTTATCTTGGATAAATTCTATCCTGTAAAGGAAAGTGGTCCTTTGGTGGAAGTTTGCTGTGCTTGTTTTCTAGAAGTAGTTGGTACTTTAGAGCAAGTCTTCTATTGGGACTACTAAACCTTGACTTACTTACTGAATAAGATTCTAGTTTAGGGAAGAGTAAGTAGGATGTTGCTTCTATAACAAGAGTTTTAAATTAGTTGAGTCCAGGGAAGCTCTATGTTATGGTAGATCTGCTATTAAATTTACAAGCATACCTGTATGCTTCTCATAAGGAATAATTATGAAGTCCATATTGGTCTCAAGTCCGAACAAGTCTTCAAAATGAGATTTTGTTTGGAATCTTGAATGTTTAACTTAGAAGTTATGGTATGGAATATATTGTTAATACTCTTTTAACCATAGTTACGAGACTCGCCCGAACTCGGCGAGTCCCGAGCCGAGCACACCTGGTTGGGTCTTGGGAGCCCGGACGCGGATGCGGCCGAGTCCTGGCCGGACTCGCCGCTTCCCGGAGAGTCTCGAGCCTTGGACGTGGCCGGTGACAGCAGAAGCAAAAGTCAATAAAAAAAAGAAAATTGACTTTAAAGTTTTTTTTTTTAATTTCTTATATTATCTCCCCAACCCTAAAAGCAACCTCATTTCATTCATTTGGCAAAATAGGAGGAGAAGAGAGAGTTGTGAGGAAAAATAGGAGGAGAAGAGAGGGCAACCAGCAAGCTGTTGAAGACAAATACAGGGCCACATATCATTTGGGAAGCTTCATACCAGCAAGGAGGTGCATTGAGAGCTCATTACCAGTGATTGGGAGGAGTTTGCATTGCATTCCAAGCCAAATATAAAAGGTAAGTTTGATTTTTATTGGTTTTTTTTGTGTTCTTTTAACAAATAATTCATTGTAATTTGAAAAATCATTGTTTTTTTTAGTTTGCATTGTTTTTTTACAAACCCTACTTGCAATATAAATAATTTTATAAACCCTACTTGTTATTGCAGCCACATTCATTTGCAAATCAAAACATATTATTATTTTCACAATGTCTCAAACCCCAGGCAGAAAAGACCCTGCTTGGAAACATGCTGAAATCTTTCCCGGAATGAAAAAAGGAGAAGCAAAATGTAAATACTGCAAAACAATATATCATGGAGGCATAAATAGATTAAAATACCATATTGCATGCATACCCATCCATGATGCAGCGGGCTGCCCTATAGCACCTCCTGAGGTTGTTCGTGAAGTGTAGGTGCAATTAGAAACTTTTGAATTGCAAAAAGAAATGAAAAAAAGACAGAAGCATGAATTGGTGAGTTTGGGAGTTGGACATGGACTTGGTGCTGTTGGAGATGCTTTTTCCATGCCTCCATACTGTCCTAGTGCTAGTGCTTGTGCTAGTGGTACTGCTTCTACACCAGCTATCCCTGTGCATACTCCTACTGCTGGTGGCGCTAGTACTGCTAGTGGTAGTGGTAGTGGTAGTATTATTGGCCCTAGAGTTCGTAAATCTAGGGTGGACTCATATTTTGTACCACACACTACTCCTGGTTCCCAACCGTCGCTTGAGAGCATGGGTTGGAACAAGGACATACATGATGCAGCAAAAAAGACAATTGCAGACTTTTGGTACTACTGCACCATTCCCTTCTATGTAGCCAGGTAATTCTTTTTCGTTTAATTGTTTTAAAATTTATTATTTTAGAATCTAGATGTATCTCATTATCGAATTCAAATTTAGTGCAGTTAAAATCTTAAAACTTTTCATTTTACAATACTTATGTAAGTAACTTATTAATTTATTTATGACATGTTTTAGGTCACCTTTTTGGCAAAACATGGTTGATGCCATAACCATATGTGGGCCGGGGTTCAAAGCCCCTTCTGAAGATGAATTAAAGGGCCCACTTTTGACTCAAAAAGTGGCAGATGTGAAAGCACAATTAGAGGAGCAGCGTGAGCAGTGGAGGAGGATTGGTTGCACCATCATGACTGATGGTTGGACCGATAGGAGAAATAGGACGCTGCTTAATTTTCTAGTGTCCTCCGGAGGTAATTGTACTTCCCTCAATGCATTGAAATTTGAATTTGATTTAGTGATTAATAATTTAATATGGCTGATTTTTGTTTTTTAATTTATTGAATAACTGGTTTTGCTTATTCTTTCAGGTGACACCGTTTTCATTAAGTCCATTGATGCTTCTGCCCAATTCAAAAATGCCACATATCTGTGTGAGGCTATAGAGGAGGTGATAGCTGATGTGGGGGAAGAGAATGTAGTGCAAGTGGTGACAGATAATGCAACAAACTATGTTGCTGCTGGTAGATTATTGATGGAGAGGCACCCTACTATATTCTGGACTCCATGTGCCGCCCATTGCATTGACCTCATGATGGAGGATCTTGGCAAGCTCCCATGGATCAAAACATGTGTGGATGCAGGTAGAAACATTTGCAAATTTATATACAATCACACATGGGTGCTTAACCTTATGAGGCAATACACGGGGTTGAGGGAGTTGTCTCGTCCTGGCATCACTAGGTTTGCAACTAATTTTATCACGTTGCAATCCTTGATTCGGTCAAAGGCAGCTTTAAGGCGCATGTTTGTTGGTGAGGAGTGGTCTTCCTCATCGTTTTCTACAAGCACTGCAGGGATTGGTGTGGCTGATTGCATTTTTGATGAGCAAGGGTTTTGGACACCAGTGGAGGAGATTGTGAAGGTAAAATTTAATTCTTTATTATGTTTTAATTTTTAATCATATCTTTTATTTGTTTATTTTCATTCACACTTATTTGTGAAACATGTTTGCACTTTGCAGTTTATTGAGCCCTTGCTAGTTCTCCTACGAGTTGCAGATGGGGAGAAGCCCGCACTGGGATACATATATGAGGGCATGGATAGGGCCAAAGAGGCCATTAGATCAGTCTATGGTGGAGTTGAGGATAAGTATCGTCCCATTTGGGAGATCATTGATAGGAGATGGCAAAACCAACTTCATAGGCCCATCCATGCAGCCGCATGTTTCCTAAATCCGGCCTTCCAATTCCGCCGTGATATCCGTGGAGATAGAGAAATTCTTAGTGGGCTCTACTCGACGATAGAGCGGATGTTGCCCGCTGTTACTACACAGATAGTGCAGGAGATAGATGCCTTCACTAAGGCACAAGGAGACTTCTTTGCATGTCAAATGACCAAAGATAGTAGGACAACATTACTACCAGGTAAAAATATATTTAAGGGCATAATTGTCATCTTTTTATATTGTATTTTATTATTAAATGTTGAACTTGAAACTTGAAATGAGATTGATTTTGTTTCTTTTTCTCATCTTAGATAGCTAGTGGAGGTTGTTTGGTTTTGATACACGGAACCTGCAAAATATTGCCATTTGTCTATTGAGCCAGCCATGCAGTTCATCTGGTTGTGAGCGCAATTGGAGTATGTTTGAGCACATACACTCCAAGAAGCGCAATAGATTGACAGTGGAGAGGATGAATGACTTGGTCTATGTTCATTACAACCTTCGGCTCAGATACAGGAAGCTTTTTGACCATGACAACACCCCGATCAATCTAGATGAGATTGATCCACAGTCTGAGTGGACCACTGAGGCTACAGATGCAGTCTTTAGTGACGAGGACCTTGATTGGGTGGACCAGGCAGAGAGAGAGGCTGAGGTTGTAGCCATGGCTGAGGAGGAGGCTAGAGCACGAGGAGACATAGCTACTGTTGGTGAGAGTGGCATGGAGACTCAGACAGAGGCAGAGACTATGGCTGCAGCTGCAACATCATCCAGGAGCCTTAGACGCCTTCGTAGGAAGGATGTTGGCTCCACTATGCCATAGAGTCATAGAGTCATAGCTATTGTTTTGATATTTCATATTTGTATGGAACATTTGATGTTATGGATTTCATATTCCATGACTTTTGTATACATTTGACTAGTTTTATAATTTATATATCTAAGTATGCTATTTCCTTCAGCAACGCAACTACAATTTGTGTACTTTATACTTATGTGATCGTTGTATACTTGTGTATGTGATCAAATTTGCTTTTATTTGTGTTGTATTCAATAAAGGGTGCTTGAAACAAGTTTTAAATCCTTAAAAATCTCTAAATTTCTAGGATTTTTTCAACTTTTTTTCATTTTGCCGAGTCTGCGCCGAGTCCCCGAGTCCCGAGTCGAGTCACCCTAGCCGAGTCTGAGCCGAGTCCGAGTCTCATTACTATGCTTTTAACAGATTGTTTTTAACCTTGATGAAGTTATGAATTTGATATATTAGTCACCATACGGTAAAATGTTTCTGTCAAGGCTTCATCAAAACCATTCAAGGTGACTATAGGTGTAATGCCATCCTCATGAATATTGCAAGAGATATTCTATCCTTGTTTAACAAACAAAGAAACCCTTAGAAGTAATAAAGCAATCATTTCTTCATTAGAAACTGATTGATTGTCTAATAGGAACAAATGAGATTAATCCAGTTATTTAAACCTTTAACATCTATTTTACCTTCAAAAATAGGGATAACCAATCGACTTGTACCTAGTATGGTCTTTGGCCTCCAAATTGTTTGTTTGTTGATGAAGTCAATGTGTTTGAAGAGGACTGAACATGCTGCAAAATCGCATGAAGTGATCAATGATCTTGACTCTTTCCTGTGTATAGCGTTGCTCCAAATCACCCCTTTGTTGCTGCAAAATGTTCTCTATGATCTTTTGAAATATTTTTGAAGTCAACATGTCTACCATTTGTTGAGATTGTTAAGGTAAGATGAAGGCTCATGAGTTTCAAGATCAAACTTCTTGTACTCATAACTGTTGTCAATGTGCATACAAAATTCATAGAAGGATTTAGGTGAGAAACTCCAAAATCACTAGGACATGCTATGAAGAAAGATAACTATACTACTATTGATTTGGGGCATAGATGTGCTTGAGTGACAACATACTCAATGTTATATACCCTCCTGCAATAATTAATCTAATACAAAATACAAATAAATTATGCATGCAAAAACCAAGAGAAAATAATTGTATTGCATTAAGAGATCAAAATTACATTACATATCGTGGGCCTAGTTGAGGGGGCAACCTCCTTTGAGCAAGCTCAATACAATGAAATTTGTGGTACCTTTACACTAGTCTATGCATCATATTTATACTAGTTATATTCAAGCTACCTACTATTTCCCATGCATGTGGGATTATTCTTAATAGCTCAAGGCATGACTTACAAAGCATATGTATCCAAAGTCTTTATTACAATAAAGATTGTAAAGAAAGAATTAGAACAAGGGGGTCTTAACATGCCGAACTCCTTGAAACGTCTTGTCCTCGAAGTTGAAGGGTAGGAAACTACTATTGAATATGTTGAAGGGGCTTCTAGGTGGCATGGATTACAACCTTTACGATGGTGTGGTTGCAAAGTGGGTAGAAGTGCTTATCCAAGATTGCTCCTAGCTAGAGAATGAGGGATCCTTCAACATCAAGCTTAGGAAGTATTGTTTGAGTGATGTCTAGTTGGCCAATAAATTCTTCAAATAGGATACATGGAAATTAGGATGAATACGAGAGGAAGGTGGAAGTTCTAGTTTGTATGCTATTAGACCATTTTGTTGAAGAACTTTGTAAGGGCCATTGAACTTAGGAGTATGCTTTGGGAAATGTTTCATCTTCAAGGAGGATCGTTAATAAGGTTGTAACCATAGGAAAACCATATCACCTAGTTGAAAAACTTGTTTGGAATAGTGCTGATATGCCTTTTGTTTCATGTGGTTTTGGGCCATGTAGAAATTTTCCCAAAAATTTTAAAGAACATTTTCATGCGTGTTGATGGTAGTGTCAATTGTGTGTATTTGAGAACTGCTTGGAATGTAAGGGAGAAGAGATGATGGCTTATGTCCATTATTTGCTTCATTTGTGGCTGTGTGATATGAGGTGTTACACCACCACCATGCTAGAGGTAGCCACTTGACCCAATGTTATTGCTTGAAGGCAAAACATTAGAGGTATGTTTTCAAACATTTGTTGACTAGTTTTGTTTGACCATCTATTTGGGGGTGATATGTAATGTCCATTTTTGAAGCAAAATTAATTTATGAACAATTAACATAGTTTCTGAGTTTTCCCATATGCTAATTGGTGAGTAAGGGAAAACTCCAAAGTTCTTGGAGAGAATAGGTTCAATTTAGCAGAGTTGTTATTCATTGCAATGAGTTCAGTTAGTGGAGTAGAGCCTTGTGATGCTTTCAAAATGGAGTTCTGGCTTTTTGGGAGTTTTCCAAATTTCTTGGAGGAGCAAGCTATTTTTAGTCACCTGGATGCTTCAGCTCATCGTCCTAGGACCTCAGGGTCACTTTGGTATGATCAAAATTGCATAGTTATATCATTTGGGTACTTTCCGCAATTTATCGAGTTAATAATTTACTATTCACTTAAGTTGTCTAATGTTGAGATATTAAAAAAAGACAACTTAGTGTAATAACTCGTTAAAAAGGTGTTAAGTTGTGTTTCATTTTGGACCTAGGCTTGGGGGTCTTTTGCACATGAGAAATATTATTTAATTTGCAAAATGGTATTTGTGAAGGAAAAAAATATTTTTTTATATTTTTATTAATTATTATTTTCCTTTAGGAAAGTTACAAAAGGAGGTTGTGAGCTCGTTTGGAGGGTTAGCCATGAAATGTTATTTGCTTCTGCATATGGAGAGGACTTGTGTCCTCAAAATTTCTTGAGGATGAAAACCCTCTTGAGATTGCTGGTTTCGAGGATGAAAACCCCTCTATCTAGTTAGAGTGATCTCATCCAGGAATCACCAGTGAGCTGCAAAGTGAAGTTCCAGTTTTTGGTTGGAAGTATGGATGATTTTGATGTGTTTTAATTACATTGTTGTGTTGGAGTTGTTTCTAGTGGTATTTCAGTTTTGAGCAGCAATTTTGGAGGTCATTAGAGGCTGGCCGTACACCACAAAACAAGCCGTTTTCTTCCTTGGTTGTACCATTCTCAGTTGCAGGTATAGAGGGTGAATTAAATGTTTTATTATCTGCTGATTAACCTTGTCATCTGCTGTTTACTTTGCTGGTTGAACACTTAGGCATTGTGCCAAGGACTTGGTGAAGGCTGGTCGTACATTTCAGGTAAGGCCATACCACTTAAAGGCTGGGTGTGTGAACTGGGCATGAAATCATTCTTCATCCTTGGTGTTTGCTGAGCTGGTTGGAGGTGCCTAGGGTTGTTGGAGTATTATGCTGTTTGGGAGTGAACTTTGATCAATCTCATGTAGTTTTGATGAATTTTTTGTATTGGCTGTTACAGTCATATCAGCAGCATAAAAACCTATGTCTACTATATCAGACCTGCAATCAGTCATTTGGTGTATGTGGGCACTGTTTGGGAGCAGTTTTGAAGTGTACTTTGGCTGTTGTTTTGGTGTTCAGAGTGTTCTTCTCATTTGGAGTGTTGAATCAGCATGTGGGAGTGTTTGTCCTTGTGCTACAGGGATTTCAGACCTATTGGACAGAGCAAAACAGCAAATACAGAGCTATATCAGACCTGCCCAGCATTCCTTTCATCCTTATCAGATATTCTGCTGTTATTTTCTGAGATAACTAATTTATTTTTGTCATTTGGCTCACTTTTGGATTGTCACAGCAATTTATTTCACTATCAGCACTTTATATCAGCAGTATACTTCATATATGATGTTGTAATTCATGTGAGCTAACTTTGTAAACATTGGATGGTGGTACCATCAGTGAGTTTGGCCTTGCTCATTGATATATGTACTTACACCACTGAATGAGTGGAAAGTTGTTGGACTTACTTACCTCACTGAATAAGTGGAAGCATTGTATTTACTTATCCCACTGAATAAGTGGAGAGTTTGTATTTTTCTTACCCATTGAAAATTGGAACTGCCATGTTTACTCATTCCACTGAATAAGTGGTTGCTTTGAAATCATACTCCATTGAATAAGCGTGTAGTGTTCTTTCTTTCCAGTTACATAAGCACTTCATTGAATAAGTGAGATTGGCCGGCTTGCTTCCTAGTGCATTTCCTTTCCAGTTGCAAGCATTTCAATTGATTTTATAGTCCTGAACACCTTATGTTCTCACCTTGCCCATCTTAGGAATTGGGTGATCAAAAAGTGGAAAGGACGTTGCTTTGTATCTCAGTTCAGTTGAAGTAATTTTCAAAAAGATTAGGGGTGGTTATTACATGATGCCTAGAGCTCATCTTTAATTGTGTTTCTATTCCACTGAATAATTTTTTCCAAAAGTGGCTTGTAAAAGCTTAGTCATCATATGAGACAATAGAAGATGGAATGCCATAGATGCAAAAAATTTGGTCAAGAAAGGTTTGGGCTATGGGTAAAGAGGTGTATGGGTGGGCCAAGGCACAAAAGTGGGTATATTTGGAGAGGTGATCCACCATCGTTAGTATGACTTGCCTCCAAATTTTAGAAGGCCCTCAATGAGATCCATGGAAATATTTGTTTGGAGTTGTGTAGGAATGGTTGATGGTTAGAGTAAGCTTGTAGTTACCATTGTCTCACCCTTGTGATGTTGCCAAGTATCACATTTAGGAACAAACTACTTGATGTCCTCTTTAATTCCCTACGAAAAGAAATTCCAATGATCTTGTTCATGTTTTCAAAAACTTTGAATGAATAGTTGAGGGTTATGCATGTAGTTCTAGAAGAGTTTTATGGTATGGAGCAGACTTGAGAAGTAAAACTAAGCATCCTTTATATCGTAAATAATGTCCATCCTAAGAGTGCTTGGGTGATGAGACAAAATTTGTAGAGAGTTGGTGAACAAGATGTTGTGTGGTTGGGTCCTATTGTCATTTTTGTTGTAGTCCATGTATCCATTTGGGGGGTGGCATGTATATTGCACATAGGGAAACATGGTCATGTGATTGGCAAGAGAGAGCATTGGTGACCACATTCTCTTTTTGCTTCTTATAAGTTATCTCATAGTCATACTTGATAAGTTTGGTGACCCATTTTTGCTAAGTTGGAGAGGATACCTTTGTTCTAGCAAGTATTTGAGATTGTAGTGATACAAAACTGTCAGCCTACCGAGTATAGGTGTCACTTGTTGGTTGCATGTAAGACGTCCATCATTTCTTTTTTGTAGATGGAGTGTACCAAATTGTGCCCGAAGAGGGCCTTGTTGGTGAAAGCAAAGGGGTGACCTTTTTCCACGAGAATGGCATTGATTCCATTGCGACAAGCATCACTTTCAATGACAAATGGCTTGCAAAAATTCGGCATGGATAAAATAGGTGTAGTACACAGAACCTATTTTAAGACACCAAAGGCATGTTTTGATGCATCTTGATCTATCCATGAGAAATCATCCATTTTAAGCATGGTAGTCAATGGGACAGCAATTTGTTCAGTCCTTGACAAATTCCCAATAATAACTTGTAAGACCCAAAAATCCATGGAAGCTTATGAGTGTCTTGGGTTTTGGCCAATTTTTCATGGTATGAATTTTCTCAAGGTTGACTTTGACTCCTATTGGGTTTCTTGAGCATCATTCCAATCCTCTTCGTTATGAGGTGACTCGATGTCTAGTAGATACAACTTTTTTTCCACACATTTGTCCCCATGTTAATTTTTTGTTGTAGTTATAGCATAACCCCTTTTTTGTCGAGCTTGCATTTTGGCCTTTGTAAGGCATTTACTTGGGGTTTTTTTTGGAGTTGGGGTTAGAAGATTGTATTGTGGACGATATTCTTGAATGGAGAAAAATTTGAAAAATGATGTCGAGTAGTGAGCTTATCTTTCACTAATTTGGCCCATCCCAAAGCTTCCATTGTGTTAATAGGTTTGAACATTTGGACCCCAACATAGATTGAATCCTTAAGGCCACTAATGAAACAACTCGTGAAAAAGGCACTAGATAAGCCTTGAGTCCAATTAGCTGGTTTTTCAAATTCCTTTTGGTATTCTCAAACTATTCTTGTTTGGCAGAGTTTGGTGAGGGCTCTAGCAAAATCCTCATGGGGCCTAGGGCTAAATCGAACTAGCAATTGTTTTACAAAGGTTTCCCAATAAGGTTCATCATGGGATTTCAAATACCACTAATACCATTGGATGACTTCTTTTTCCAAGTGGAAGGAAGCAATAGGGACCTTGTTCGCTATATAAGTATTGTGGAAACTAAAATATTTTTTTTCTTTGTAAATTCAATTTGTAGGATTGGTGCTATAAAATCTAGGGAAGTCCAATTTGGGGCAATGGAGCATATATCTAGATGAATTACTACTCTAAGAGGGCCGATCACTATTGATTTTGTTGGAGAGTGCTACATTTTGAGCATTGAGACCATAGATCAATTGTGTCAAATTGGAGACTTGGGTCTCAAAGTGGGAACTTTCTTCTCCATTTTGTGGGTTTTGAAGTTAGTTGACACAACCATGAGAAGGGTGTTTGGGGATTTAGAAAATGTTGATTAGAGTTCTACCTCAAAAATGATTAGTTCTACAAGATGATCGCAATATGACAATTGATCAGATGAGGGAAAAAAATGGTCCCAAACTTTTTATTATTATCCTATGTTTTTTTTGCAATTTTAGATCCTATTGGGCCAAAATTGTAGTCAATTTTTTCATATAGTGCTTCGATTGAGAGTGCGCTGTTGTAAAATTTGTATCAAGCTATATCCTGTTTTCTTATATGAATACGATGCCAATGTAGAGAGGCAACTCCCATTGATCATGGTCCAAGAATTCTTAGTTATCTACTACCAAGCAGCAACCCCATTGAATTTGTAGTTATTTAATGACAGGAAGCAACCCCACTTATCACTATTCTGTTGAAGTCTATATTTTGCCAAAGCTGCAGGCAAACACTGGTGGTGGTACTCTCCAACTCCACAAAGGCAGGGTGCGAAGAAATGTGTAAAAAGTAAGGTTTTTAAAAGCAGTATTTGGTTTGTGAGCTTGCAAATATATTGATTTGCATGGGATCAAGTATGGTGTGAGTAACTTCTTGGAGCTAACCACATACCAATGCATCACAGATTATAGCCAATAGATAACTTCCTAAGGCTAGGTTTCAAAAACAACTAGGGTGTCCTCTGATATACTTGAAGGTACATGGAAGCTCAAATCTGTATACTTTTCCATCAAATGGTTGTATATTGGGGCATAACCCCTCACTCCGTGGAATCAGGTAAAACTGATAACTACTTGGTTTAGAAAGACAACTTTCTGTGAGTTTTAACACTGGCAGAACATATTTTATCACCTCAGAAAAATAGAAAAACGAAGACAAAAATGACTGATTTGGGGTAAAAAGCTTATTGCCTCCATGTTTGTTTCCACTTTTTGATCACCTAGATTCATGAAGGCAAGGTGAGACCATATAGTGGGTAGTTGTAAGGGGTGCTAAATGACTACTCTTCTTGTTACATGCAATAAGTGACAAAAATCTCTTCCTTCTCCTGATGTTGTGCTATTTTTGGATCATCCCTTGTTGCTATGGCAGAAGATAGTCTTGGGAGGAGCTCTGAGAGTAGATGTTATATACCCTCATGCAACAGATTAATCCCATACCCATATGGAATATAGAGAAATTATGCATGCAGAAACCAAGAGAAAGTAATTGTATGGCAGTAAGAAATTGGAATTGCATTGCATATTGCGGGTCTCTTTGAGGGGACAAACTCTTTTGAGCAAGGTCAATACAATGAAATTAGTGGTACCATTACACTAGCCTATGCATCATATTTCTACTAGTTCGATTCAAGCTAACTACTATTTCCCATGCATGTGGGATTATTCTTAATAGCTTAAGGGACGACTTACAAAGAATATTTATCCAAAGCCTTTATTACAATAAAGATTATTAAAAAAGAGTTATAACAAAGGGATCCCAACACTCAAATCAGGGCAAATGTGTTAATGATACAAGGCAAATGTTAATCAAAGTGTTGTTTGACAACAGAGTATTCTAGAACATTGAGGCACTGTACCAGAATTGTAAATTGCAAGGTTTATTATGAAAATGTTTTGTTTAAATTCTGAGGAGTTTGGCGTATGCCTCAAGATGTGTATCTTTTGTGCTATTTTAACCTCTATCAAAGAATAGCTATATTTCATTATCATAAAAGAATAGAACATATGGAGATGTCATAGTGCAGAGTCCTTGAAGGTTCTGTTTGGCAAGATTAGTCAACTCAGGGAGGATCAGATGTACTTTGTGGAAATGCTTGAGAATGACCAGACCTCTAGAGGTAAGGGGAAGAAGACTGCTAAAGATGAGGCTAAAGGCCCGTGCACTCGTGCAAGGGGGAACCTTATGAAGTCCTTTGAGGAAGAGAAGAAAGAGCTTATGGACATGGTGAACCTGCACTGCGACCAGGAGATCGAGGTGGTCAACACCTTGAAAAATATGAAATAGTTTTGGTGTTTCTGTTTCTGTTTTTTGGCTGTTGGGTTGCTATTGGCTGCTCCTTATGCTTTATTGTGTTTTTCTCTTATAGCAACATTTTGGTCTAAAGTGTTGTTAAGGGTTTCGGGTCCCTTCAAAACCTATTTTTCCAATCAAAACATATGGAGATGTCATGGCTATTTCAAGAAATATAACTGTTTGCCGTCTGTTGGTTTGTGTTTGTTTTGTTTTAGAATTGTTCCGCAGAAAAGGGATGACATTAACAAAGCTGTTAGGCACAAATGAAGAAGAGTTAAGAGTGTTGTGGTATGATCATGTTTTCTAGGAAGGGTCTTGAAGCTAGTGGTTAAGAAAACATATTGATCATTGCATAGCAAGTTGATCAAAGTGTTGGATCATATTAAGAATGTGGGTGAATAACTGTTTTCCATATGTTGGTTTGTGCTTGTTTTGTTGTAGAATGGTTCTGCAGGAAAGGGATGACATTAACAAAGCTGTTAGGCACAAATGAAGAAGAGTTAAGAGTGTTGTGGTATGATCATGTTTTCTAGGAAGGGTCTTGAAGCTAGTGGTTAAGAAAACGTGTGGATCATTGCATGGCAAGTTGATCAAAGTGTTGGATCCTATTAAGAATGTGGGTGAATGAAATTTGTATGATGAAGATAGCTGAAAATCCTCGACATTCCAAATGTCCTCTCAACTAACCAAAGATGTATACATATGGTGCAAAGCCCACCATTAAAACCTTCTAGGGATAATTTAAACAAGCTGTTAGATCTATGCAAACCAAGATTGATTGTTTCAATATTGGCAACTTATAGGTGATCCAAGGTGCATTATTGAAACCCTCCTAACATGCATTATGGAAAAATCCACAAAGATCACATGCAACCAACAAGAATTCCTAGAAATATTCTCCATGCATTTGATTGAGAAGATAAATTAAATTCAACAAGAAATGACCATTAATATTCAGCTTTGATGGATTGTCAAATGGGTTAATCTCAAGTGGTAAATTATCAGGGCTTTCACGGTGGAGATCCATATTCAAATCCCTAGGAGATGTTATATACTTAAATTATGCAAAATTTGAATGTTGAATAGGGTAAACCACCACATCCAATCTTGGGTATGTGTACCTCAATTGATGAGGCTAGGTGAGTTTGATGGAAGAGAAATCTCATAGTCATGGCATCTAAGCCGAATGACACCCCACATGGGGAATTTTTCAAGAAAAAAACAACATTCATCTTTGATAAATAATAGTCTCTACAAGCAATGCATACATTATCACTTGAGAAAGTTAGATCTAAAAACGATAACAAATACAATTAAAGCTTCACATTTATCTACTGAAATCTAGAATATTTAAACTCACAAAGTTGTAACTAGAATTATTTACCTCAAATTGGATGGAGGGAGAAGAACCCATTATTATTTAAAAATCCACATTTATATAGAGCCATTGCCTTGTATTGGTCACAAACTCACCTTTTAAACTTTTATAGACTCTTGTATTCTAGTCTTTGATTATCAAGAAATAAAAGTATCTAGGAGTCGAATGTTTTTTGTTTGGTGTATGGTTTGGAGCTCATGCATTTATGATATGACATGTATTTTCTAGGAGAGGTTTCATTAGTTCTTTTGTGTACTAGTGCTTCCAACTATCATACTTGTACATGTTTTAACTCCTAAGGCTTGTGTATGAGGTGCATTGCTCCTAGATATTAAACATTGGGATGTCGACAACTCATTAGGATTGTATCCATATGTAAGTCATTTGTTCCAAGTTTTATGAATATAATAACGATCTTCCTAGTAGTGTTTGTGTTGTGTGATTATTTTTGTTTCCTTTGTTTTGAGTGATTTGATGGGTTATAGTATAATATGTTAAGTGTGTGATGTGTTATACCACAATATGTTCAATGTGTAATTATTTATATGTAATCATTTGTGGTTAGATATTTTCCCTCATTAGTTCTAGTGTCATTGCCTAATATGGGCTTTAGGAGTCCATGCCACATTCTTCGTGGGAGGAAGAATACATGGTGAAGAAGCAACAATTGTTGGTGAGGGGGTTCAACAATTACAGGAGAGGCTTGATAGTTAAGGTGAGAAAGTACCAAGTTTGAGGGATGTGGTATGGTGATTGGAATTGGCAACGTGAGGGGACCATAAGCAATGACCAACTACTCCAGCCAAAAGAGGGGTTAATGGTTTGTATATTTAGTGTCTTCTTATTTAAATGGAACCATTTGTACATCGAGATTTTTCCTCAGCATTTCTAGCATTGTTGCCTAATTTTGAGCCCAAGGAGTCCACATGATGTTTTGTGGGAGTAAGAGTCAATGTTTAAGAAGCAACAATTATTGGCAAGAGAGGTTTGATAGTTAAGGTAAGGAAGGGGCTTGATGGTGAAGGTGAGGAAGTATTGAGTTTGTTTTGGAAGACATGGTATTGAGCAACAATGCAAAGTCAAAGAGTGCACACAAGTGCTTGGAGGAATGTGGTGTGGTGATTGGCATTGGTAGTGCTAGGAGACCATAGGTAGTGATCTGATAGTTAGATTAGAGTAGGGGTTAGCAATTCATAGAAAGGGTGAGCTAAGTAGGGCTAGTCTAACTAGATAAGCTAAATAACACTAAGATAGTTGAGAGTCTAAGACAACCAAATATATTGGAAAAATATATGTAATGAAGTCCATTGTGAGAAAGGAGCTTGTTGTGATGAAGGAAGTTTGTCCATCATGTTAGTGTTGTTTTTTGTACTAACCCCTAACCCTAAGGCTCTTACCAAAATGTAGACAAGGTGACCAACTTTATTAGAGAGGAAGACACCTATCCTCAAAATTTCAAATCAAGGGGTGAAAAGGCCAACAAACAAGAGGGATGAAAGCCTCTTTTGCACTTTGAACTCTACCAAGCTTGAGAGGGTATTCCTAGAGATCTTTTAAAGATATGAAAAACAAAAACTAGAATGAATCCTCATACAAAAATGACTTTCTAGTCTACTTTAACTATTGTACTTTTCTGAGGATTATTTACGTTCAAATCACAGATTTCTAACTTTTGGTAAGTAGGTTGAATGATGCAACTATGGTTAAAACTTGGTCACAAATCCTTGAAGATATATTTGCTGCTAGCTGCTTCCAACACCACTAATCTAATACCATACATTAAGCACAATCCTCTAGGGCATAGTTTACATACTCGGAATCGGAGAGTACTCGGCAAGCCCAAAAATTTTAACTCGGAAAAAACTCGGCAAATACTCGGTAAATACTCGGCAAATACTCGGAAAATGTGTGTAGATACTTATGTATGTGTATACTCAGGACTGCACTGTGCACACATACATATCTATAAACATACATAGGATGCCAAGTTTGCATGCATATACACACACAAACATGCCAAGTTTGTGGGTTTTTTGCGAGCTACTGGCGATTACTCGATAATTTGATGGGAGAAAATCCATTTGCATACTGCCCACGAGTAAAAGCATAAATTACTCGGCATGCAAATTTTTTGGACATTACTTGGCTACTTGGAGAGTAATCAGAGAGTATGTAAACTATGCTCTAAGGTTTTTAATAGTCACAAGATCACAATATTTTTAGCAAAAGTTTACAACAATGAGTTGTGCATAATGGCTGGACAAATAACTTAGAAAACAAATTAATAAAAGGTATTAAAATGATTTTTCTTGAACTTGAATGAGTGAATGGCTGGCTTTCTACCATTAGACTGGTGCCTAATCTTGCAATACAGAGTCTAATCTAAATGAAACCTTAATGGCACTGCAAACCCGAACTTTCAGACCCTCAAATGCCCTTTGTCCTCAAAAATACATCCACTACTTAATAATCCATAAAATGTCTTAAAAGTTTCACGTATCAGCTAAGAAAGATTTTCACATGGCATAGACTTCACATAGAATGAAATAATTTTATTGTACCCTCTAGATGCAAACTAACAAAGTTTTGATACAAGAAAAACAATGTGCATTCAGGGTTTTTTTTGAATCCCTTAAAAGTTCCACTTACCATCATTTTAGATCATGGCACACTTGTTGAGTCACTTTTTGTGATTATTGTGGAAGTTTTGTGGTTGTCAATTGTGCAACTCCACTTCATTTCATCTATAGACTGATGGAAAGATCAACATTGTTAATCATACCTTTGTCTATGCTCTCAATACCCATCATCTATAGAAAAGTAGCGGAATAACTACATGCATATAGTTTAGCATATCTAAAATCAAGCTTCACATGTCTAAGTAGGGCATCTCCTTTCAAAGTCTTTTACAACCTTCAGTCTGTGGCACCTTATGAGATTCTTCACACTAAAATTCAGGGCATTCTCCAGAAAATTTTAGCCAAATTCAAGGCAGTCCTCATTCTTGTCAAGTTGGTAATTGGGTTTGGCTTCTTTTGGATAGGTAGAGGTTTCACAACAGACATAAAAAATTGGAGCCTATCAAATGATGCATTACGCTGTTCTCCTATTAGTTGAGCAAAAGGCCTTTCACTTATACCTACCAGCTCAGCTTGGCAGTCAAGTTTTATGAGCCATCTCACATGGGGGAGGAGCTTTCCATCATTCATACCGATTCCTGTTATTGTGATCAAATCTATTAGATTATAATCAGAATGATGAACTTTAATTGTGAAGTAGATGTCAAACTAGATCTGAATTTCTGTATTATGAATTCTAAGTCTGAATTTCTTTTGTTGATTGTCGATCCTCAATTGCAGAACATCTATGTATTTCAATATCTTTCAAATGAGGATTGAATACATATTAAATATGTCAAGGAGAGACATGTCCAATGAGCGGACGTGCCACTTTATTTGTGCGGATCACTCTAACTAACCATCCGATTATCAATCGGTGGTCAGTTTACTTAACAACCGCATGTGTTAACAAGTTCGATCTGAACTTTTAACTTTTGATTTGCACAAATAAATAATATCCGATTTGGACTTGATCGCTGGAATTTATGCATGATTGAGATCTTAACATGAAAAATCGATAATCTGCAAGTAATAACTTCTGATTGCAGATAATATACTTGGGATGTAGATTTCAATTATATATAAATGATGATGATGAATAAATTCAATCATCATTTATATCTGACCGAAGCTACCTTAAACCAACACTCCCTCTTATCTAGGGAAGATAACTCCAACCAAGTAAATAGTGATATCACCTTACTCGTGATATCCGAAGATATGGTATGCTTCTAAAAGTGTCAAGTCACATGACATTCTTCATAACACATCTTCATTATGGTATGTGCACTAACATCAAGTCTCATGATGTCTACCATAATAAATCATGGCATATCCACGGATATATACATATCCATTTTGAATATCTCATAAGGATCATAATGATCTTCAATTGATATCAAGTCTCATGATATCTATCAAAATGTCCACAAGATACTATCATGACATATCCACAGGTATCAAGTCACATGATATCTATCATGATAGTGCAACTAATCATTGTAGAGTCGTCACTTTACAATGTCAAATACAAGTGTTCATTATCAGAAAGATTGTCACCTTTCAATAATGTACACAGGGGGAGAGAGGGCCCATAAAGTCATGGAGTCACACACATGACAAAAGAGTTTACACATTAAACATCTTTTAAATACATTAGTACAAAATAAACAATTTGAATCTCAATCTCAATAACAATTTACATTTCAACCATACCAAGTTTCTTCCTGAAATGTTCAACTTTAACTCTGGAGAGAGGCTTGGTGAGAATGTCTGCTGTTTGATCATTTGTACTAATATACTCCAACTGGATCACATTCCTTTATACCATGTCTCTCACATAGTGGTAAGGGATCTCTATATGCTTAGATCTATCATGGAATATTGGATTTACTGAAAGCTTAATGCAACTCTGATTATCACAGTGGATAATAGTAGGATTCAGGGGTTCACCAAATAATCCCACAAGCAATTTCCGGAGCCATACTGCTTCTCTTGCCCCCATAGAGGTTGCAATATATTCAACTTTTGTTGAGCTTTGTGCCACTAAAGACTGTTTCCTGCTGATCCAAGAGATCATAGCCGATCCTATACTGTAGCAACATCATGATGTGCTTTTCCTATCGGTTACACTTCCAGTCCAATCTAAATCAGAGTATCCATGTAAATCTAGTTGGACATTTATGTATTTAAGACCATATCCAATAGTACCTTGAAGGTATCTCAATATGTGCTTCACAACAACAAGGTGAATTTCCTTTGGCTCACACATGAACTGGCTTAGGGCATTTACTGCATAGCAAATATCTGGTCTGGTGTTAACCAAGTACATTAATGATCCAATTATCTGTCTATAGAGAGTAGGATCTGCAAATTTTGATTCTGCTGCTGCTTCTTTCAATTTGTGTAAGTTGGTTTCTATAGGTGTAGACATGGGTCTACAGTCTAACATCCCAAATCTCTTCAGAATATCAATAGTGTACTTTCCTTGATTTAGGATGATGCCATCTGATTTCTACCAGACTTATAACCCCAGGAAGTAATGTAAAATGCCCAAGTCTTTCATGTCAAATTCTGAAGCCAGGTCCTTTTTACCTTGAGCAATAAGGTGATCTTCTCCTGTTATTAGCAGGTCATCAACATATAAAATTATTATTAGCATATCACCTTTAATTACCTTAAAATAGAGATTTGGATCTGCATCATTCTTGGAAAATCCTAGTCCCAAAAGATAGCTATCAATTCTTTCATACTAGGCTCTGGGAGCTTGTTTAAGCCCATATAGAGCTTTCTTTAATCTGCATACATGTGAGTCTACTTTATGTATCACAAAACCTTCAGGTTGCTCTAGATAGAATTCTTCTTCAATGGTCCCATTCAGGAAGGCAGTTTTCACATCCATTTGATGGATCTTCCAGCCTTTAGCTGCTGCAATAGCTATTACTGCTCTCACAGAGGTGTACCGAGCAACAGGTGCAAATGTCTCTTCATAATCAATACCTTCCTTTTGTGAGAAACCTCTGGCCACAAAACGTGCCTTGTGTTTCTCTATACTGCTATCAACAACATGTTTGATTTTGAAGAGCCATTTGGAAGAAACAATAGATTTCTCTTTTGGTCTAGGTACTATATCCCATACATCATTTTTCAAAATGGACTGATACTCTTCTGTCATCGCATCTTTCCACACTTGATGCTTGAGAGCTTCCGTAACACTAGTTGGTTCGGAACTAATGATCTCATTCATTAAGGCAACATAGCTTGAGAATCTTTTGGGTCTCTTACTTTCTCTAAAAGGTCCTTTGGGTGTTGTATGTTTCTCAACTTCTTTAATCATCTTTCTTGCCCAAAGTGGTCTCCTCTTGCAGTTGTTATTAGGATTTTCTTTTGGAGCAGTTTGGTTTTCATTTATGATTTCTTCAGGATACTCCCTTTGAATCTCAGGAGCAGGATCCTCCTCCAAGACTTTAGGAGAATCTCGAATTTCTATCTCATTTGAACTCTTTGCCCTTTTGAAAGCAATGTCTTCCTCAAATATGATATCTGTGCTTAGTTCAATTTGTTTCTGACCAGATATGTATATTCTGTAGGCTTTTGAGGTTTCTCTATAGCCCACAAATACCCCTTTCTTTCCAGAAGGTTCTAATTTAGATCTCTTTTCTTTAGGTACATGAATGTAGACAGGGCAACCAGAGATCCTTAAGTGACTTATGTTAGGTTTTACACCAGTAAATGCCTCTTCAGGAGTCTTGTTATCTAGATGTGAGTGGGGACATCTATTTTGAATGTAGACAGCTGTCCTAGAGGCTTCTGCCTAAAATGAGGTTTCTATGTTTTGGTCGAACAACATTGCTCTAGCAGCTTCTACAATATTTCTATTTTTCCTCTCAGCAACACCATTTTGTTGAAGATTGTAGGCTACAGTAAACTCCCTCTTAATCCCAGTATTTACACAAAATTCCTTAAAGATTTATGAGGTGTATTCCTTCCCATTATTTGTTCTTAGTATTTTGATTTTCTTCCTGGAGAAGTTTTATGTAAGTGCTTTGAACTCCTTAAACTTTTTAAGGATTTCTATCGACTCTTTACATTTAAGAAAATATATCTAGGTCTTCCTAGAGAAGTCATCTACAAATATTACATAATATAAGAGTCCCGCCATGGAGGATACAGACATAGGTCCACATAAGTCAGAGTGTGCTAGTTGTAATACATTTTTGGTTTTACTCCCTATTTTGGAAGGTCCCCTTTGTATTCTTTCCTAGGGCACACCCTTTGCATGCTCCTTCATGAATTTGTTTTAGTTTGGGCAATCCTGTTACTAATTTTTCTACAGAAGGTAGGGCACAAAAATGAATATGTCCTAATCTTCGATGCCAAATTTCATTTGAATCAGAGGTCTCATGAATGAAAGCTTGTTTAGAATCAGTGCACAGTTTGTAGAGATATCCTTGTCTTACACCTATAGTTTGTGCTTTCTTTATAGTGGAGTTCTTTGGCCATGCCAGAACTTTTCCATCCATAAAGGTAACCCTATATCCGTTATCTTGAAGAGCAAAAATGGATATTAGATTCCTCTTTATTCCTGGTACAAACAATACTCCAGTGAGTTGTAGAGAGAGGCCAGACTTCAGATTTATGGTGCAAGTTGCAACCCCTTTTATTGGATGTGCAGAATCATCCCCAATAGTTACTTCTTCGTCAGTTTCTTCTGTCATAGTATCTAGGTGTTCTCTGAACTCTGTGATGTGCCTTGATGAACCACTATCAATTACCCAGTTGTTGACTTTGTTTGATACTTGATTTGATAGTGCTGAGTAGAAGACAAATTTCTTAGAGTCATATTTTGTATTTGTCTTTCTAACTTTAGCAAAGGATGCTTGTTGTTTTGTTCTATCAGGGCACTTCATTGCATAGTGACCATATTGATCACATCTGAAACATTATATTTGGGAGATGTCTTTCCTTTTCTTGAATGATCATCCCTTTCCATAAGAATTCTTCCTTCTCTTGAATTTTTTTTTCTTCTTACCTTTCTTATGAGAATTTGTGTTTAGCACATGAATATCCTCATCTATGATTTTCTGATTGTTTTCTTTTGTCATTAGTCTTGTTTCTTCTTGTAAGCAATCTGTTCTTAGCCTATCAAATTTAGGGAGTTTTGATCTTGCACTTATTCCTTGAACAAATGACTCCCAAGAGTTTGGTAGGCCACCTAGAGCTATTAGAGTTAACTCTTTGCTATCTATTTGATATCCGAGGGTTGACAGTTGATTTCTTAGTTCATTGATTCTCATGAAATATGCACTAATAGATTCTCCCTTGTTTATGTGAACATGATTAAGTTGCCTTTTAAGAGCAAGGGTCCTACTGGTGTTGTTTATTTCAAAGGTGCTTTGAAGGGATTTAAACATTTGATATGCTGTCTCATGTTTAGATAGAATAGGTACTATATGATCCCTAACTGCATCCACTATAATTTTCATGGTTTTCTCATCGTTCTCAATCCATTGAGTTTTCTCCTGATCAGTCTCTGTTCACAAGTGAGTAACTTATTTTCTTTTAGAATCAGCATGATTCTAAATTTCCTTGAAGTAAAGTTGTTTGCACCTTCAAGACGATCCTCGAATCTGATTACATTTGACATTATGAAGAATGAAATGTGTTTGTGATTTCAAGAGAAAATACGAGTTAAATAATCTGATATCTGGATTTAATCGGATCTTTTCTCAGCGTGGCTCCGATACCATGTTATTGTGATTAAATCTATAAGATTATAATCAGAATGATGAACTTTAATTGTGAAGTAGATGTCAAACTAGATCTGAATTTTTGTATTATGAATTCTAAGTCTGAATTTCTTTTGTTGATTGTCGATCCTCAATTGCAGAACATTTATGTATTTCAATATCTTTCAAATGAGGATCGAATACATATTAAATATGTCAAGGAGAGACACGTCCCATGAGCAGACGTGTCCCTTTATTTGTGCGGATCCCTCTAATTAACCATCCGATTATCAATCGGTGGTCAGTTTACTTAACAACCGCATGTGTTAACAAGTTCGATCTGAACTTTTAACTTTTGATTTGCACAAATAAATAATATCCGATCTGGACTTGATCGCTGGAATTTATGCATGATCGGGATCTTAACATGAAAAATCGATAATCTGCAAGTAATAACTTCTGATTGCAGATAATATACTTGGGATGTAGATTTTGATTATATATAAATGATGATGATGAATAAATTCAATCATCATTTATATCTGACCGAAGCTACCTTAAATCAACAATTCCGACATTTCAAATTTCAATAACTATCAGGTGGGGATAGTTTTCTTGATGTTGAGACTTACACCAATTGTTAGAAGAAACTACTGCTTGGCTGCAAAGGCAGTTTGTTGACAAAGGCCAAGCAGTTCACCCACTTTGTTTCCTCGGCACATTTAGAGGCTACTAACAACTTTCTCTTAGCAGGGAGAAATGATTAGAATTATTCTCATAATCATCTCCACTTTTTAATTATCTTTATCATTGGAAATCCCACTTGTATACTTAGCCTATTGCACTATGATATTCTCAACTGCAAGCTAGACTAACTGAGGTATATTTGCATGCCCAGTTTTGGAGCAGTTTGCATGTGCTTGACCTTATCCAGCTAGTGCTTATCCTTATAAATCTATTTACCTACCTAGTGAAGATTATATATAACACCTCCGTTAATGAGATAAAAAAAAATACTCTAATTCTGATTTTTCTGGGGCCTCTAGATGGAATTTGGGCTGTGCTGGTGGTAGATGTGTGATAAGAGATGTTCAGGGGCCCCTGGTGTTGAGGGGATCTTTTCTCTTACCCAAGGGATCTAATAATGAAGCTGAAGTTTGGTTTTGCTCAAGGGCCTTAGGTCAGCCAAGATAGTGCAGATACAACACTTGTTGGTGGAAGGAGATTACATGATGGTTATTTGAGGTATGCAGATAAATGCATAGAAAACTGGAGACTGTTGCTTAATCAAAGAAGCCATGGTGCTGAAGGAGTCTTTCCTGAAAACAGATTTTGATTATTGCTATAGGGAAGCCAATGACAGCAATTTGTGTGGCCAATGTGGGCATTGAACAGTTCCCCTTTTTTTGTGGGGATCAACACAGATTTGTACCCGTGGCTAAGACTGAAGGAGCTCCTTGTCAATGATTGCACTTTGAGGGATTACCTGTGAAGTTTGGGTCACTCCTGAAACTTTTATGATTAGAAAATAATAATTTTTCTTGGTTAAGTGTGTGAGAGAGAAGGTTGGCAGGTGGAATAATCATGGAAATTTTTTAATTCTCTTTTGGGAGTGTAACTAACATTAATGAGTTGGCATGCTTTGGGAGTTTAAAAGGTTGCTTTTGGAATCAACTTTGTATGATTAGCTTATATTTACTCACTCAAATATTCTCACATTTTTATTCATTGGTTTTATTTTATTAAGTTTTTAGTTACTCTCTTTTATTCTTCTTGTTTTAAATCATTCCTTTTCCTTAATTTCTTTCTTCTTCTTCACCCCCTCTTCCTCCTTTTTCCCTCGTACTCCGGTCCTCATGTCTTCCCCCTTGCTCCTTTTTAAGACTATATCTGCAATCCCATTCTTCACTCTCTTCTTGATGATGGATCATAGAGTGTAATCTGAAACATGTCAATGATAGAAAAACATACACAGTTGATTCCAGAAGCAATCTTTCAAATTCTACATAGACTGGAAAACTCATGCAAACCATATTTTGGGAGATCTGTCATAGTAAGGTGTCTTCGAAGTCAGCAGATAGCCACATTCCTTGTTCTTTGTTGTTATCATAGTGATGTACAAGGAAACCGACCCTCATACACAAACTCCCAACAACATAGGATGCACTAAGCAATTGTTTGCAACTACAACAAAAATCTGCAAGAAGTATTCTTCTTTGTTCATTCAAAATCTCTTGGAAATTCAAGAATTACATAGCATAACTGAAATTAAATGGTTGTGCAGCCATATGGGCTGATGATAAACATTACAAATCTGAAATATGACTGAAATATAATAGCAACAATCAAAATACAAATGGTCTCCCTCAATCTAGCTTCTTTCCCAAGCTTCTAGCTCCTATCACCTGCAACCTTCAACTAGAAACCACTGCTGCAATAAACCATGGATTCACCAAATTGTTTGCTGCTGTCCAAACACCTTCAAACCTGCAAAAACATGGAGTCTTGGTCTCGTTCTCCAAGAACTATGCCGCCAAATCTGAAACAAACAACCACACAACAAATCGCAAGAAGACAGCAATATATATCATATTATCTCAAATTGAAATGGATTACAATCATGGAAGCTCACAAGCTCCCTTCACACATGGGCTTTCTATATGCATAAATCTGCAAGTGTTGGAGTCTTCAAATCTGTATCCATTCTGGCAGCATCTAGTTATGTAAACCTGCAACTCCTCAAAGCCAACTTCTCACAATGGCAAGGCATCAATATATAGAAGTTTGTGAATGAGAAAAGCTACTATGGTTTTTCAAAACCACAAGCACACCTCCTTGGAAAACCCACGCTCCATTTGGAGAATAAATCATAAAATAATAAAAATTACTCAATGCTCACATGGGCACCTAAACCATGGCCAATCAAATTTGGTCAATCCGGTGTGCTTCATTATTCTTTGATGGCTCCGACGGCTCCATGAAAGAACATGCACTGACATGCAAACTTGGGCGCCCCAACATGCTAGAGCATACAAATCATACAAATCAACATGCAAGGACACACATTGATGAGTGTTCTCCACCTAGAAATGGATGCCTAGGATGGAAGATCTCTCTAGGTTGCTCTAGAAACATTTACCAAAGTAAATTCACCTCCAAAATTACAATTACAAATTACCATAGGGGAAAATTACAATATTTGGAAATTAAAATAATTAATTCCCCACACATTAGCCCTTATTGAAAATACAAAACGAAGCAAGGAAATATTTTTGGTTGATGCAAAATTGTCAATGACCGTGGATGCTCCTGCATCACATAGCTGGCTGATTGGGGTTTTCTGGAGCAGATGAGATGACAGGGAAAAGGAATTTTTTTGACTTGCAAGACCCCTTATGGCGGCATCTTTGATTGGAGGTTGAAGAATATATTTGTCATTGATTCTCCTACCCTCGAAATGGTGTGGACAGTGTTGGAGTAGGTGTGTGAAATACTGGTGAATGAAGGACACGAGCCTTTGTTGCTAGGGATTTCCAAATGAAGCTGGAGGCTTTTATTTGAGATGGAACAATGTATGAATCACTCCTTCAGACCTTGTTGAGGAAAGAGATGGATAATTAATGAGGAAATGGAAGTTGCAGAATTGGGTGCCTCGTAGAAGAATGATTTGAGTGAAGAAAAAGCGTATATCCTGCAGGTGCTGGTAAGGATATGCTTTGACTGCAAAACAAGGTGATGGACTTGGAGCAGTTTTGTAGAGATTTTTCAGAGTACGTGGAAGGTTTGAGTGTTGTTCACTGGGACAGGTGTTAAAGGGGTTACAAGCTCAGTTACATTGCCAATATTGTCAAAGTAAGTGCTTCGAGGAGCTATGAGAAGGCTCATGATAGAGCTTGAGGTAGCAATTCATGGTTCCTTAGGTCAAAGTTGTTGACCAATATAGTAATTTGGCAGGATTGTGTGCAGTGGAGACTAAGGAAACTTGGTAGTGGGGACTGTACTATACTGAGTGGGTGTGTGGTAGGTGCTGCTGCCTCTGCAAGTGGCAATGCTAGGGAAGGTCAGTTGCTTGTTTAGAAGCTCTCTTTTGATTGGTGATCAGCTGGTGTGCTCTGCAATATTTGGCCATTTTGTATGGTTTGTAAAGATCTTTCTTAGCTCTCTGGTATGGCATAATGTTGGTCTGTTTCCTTTTTGTAGGTAGTTTATGAGCTTTTCAGTCCCTATGGGATTTGTGGTGCACAACTTGCATTGTTGCTTGTATCTTGACTGTATTTGTTTTTACTTTTTTTTTTTGTTTATAGGTGAGGGCCCAAAATAGATCCCTCATTTTACCGTTATAACTATCTCCATCTCCTTATATTCTCTTGCATTACTGTGTGTTCACTATTGCTGCTCAGTAGCGTTATCACAGCACTTGTAATTCTGCCTATACATCCCAGTGTTGACTATTGATGAAAGGGATTTCAAGTCTTGAACCCGTTATTCCATGTCTTATAAAGAAAGAGACTCATTTAGTCGATAATATACATAATAAATGGAATACAAACAATCTTCAAATATATTGGCGATTTCTGATTCATGTTTAAATTTTTTTACTGTAATTCAGGTAAACAAAGCATTTGCATATTCCTTAGGTTGTACCTAATTTTATGCTTCTTTGTATTTAAGATACCGTATATTTTAATATAATAGATGTAACGACAATTAGAATGGAAATATACAAACTATAGTTTCTACCTCACTATGTGATAGGTATATTGAGTTTTTAATGATGTCAAAGTGTATTTACATTTGAGAACCAAATTTGTGCATGCAGCCACAACGGCCATAATGATTTATTGTAACATTGCATTAGCCCTTTGTTGGGCAGGAATCTTCAGTTTTACAGGTAAAGCTTGACTATTTTGTTTTAGTGACTTGCAGATATTAATTGATACCATATTGGTCTTTCCATTGTAGTGGTCATACAGAGTTTTTTCTAATTGTAAATATATTCAATATCTGAAATTTGTTTTTGTTTCTTCAGTTTTGGTTGCCCACAGTTCATTTCGAAAGCTAACACCCATGAACCACCAAATGAAAAAAGAAAATCAAAGTAAATTGGCTTTCAGGTGGAAATAAAAATGCCCATTTTAATTTTGATACCCTCCAGAAAGCAATAAACGGATTTGGACTCTGAAGCAGTATTAGGAATTTTTGGTTTTTCTCAATGAATCAAACTTGCAAAAGATATTACTTCTTGTAAAGTAATAGTTTGTAATACTTTACATCATATGGTCTTTGTAGTTAATGTATTTTTAATGTTATCTATAAACAATTAAGCTGATGCTTAGTAGGACCACCTTTCTATTTTGGCTTTTGGTTCGAGTTGAAATATAAAAGATTCTAGTACGCTCTTTTCATGATATAGTTAAACTAGGTCATAAATGCAGGTCTCTTTTGGAAGAGTCAGATAACATTATTTTATTTAGATTGTGTCAATAATGAAGGGTTAGCATTTGCTTCAATATCTAAAAAGATGGCCCTCTCGGATCCAAAATGCTTTTGTAATGTGCATTTTGTTGAAATATAGCACAACTGGTGGTTTGTTTCCTTTCACCAAAATGTAGTAGTTGCAATAAATTGAGATTTGGAACCCATGAGATGCTTCCATGTGTAAGCTAATGAAAGCTAACAAGAATTGGTGTGACCCTAGAGCTGCTTGGTGGGTGTACCATGCGATCAATTCAATTTTTAAAGACTAAAAACATGATATGTGTTCGGATTCAAATTTATTTTTACGATTTTCTCTATCCAACTTGATTCTTCTTTTCTATCTGGCCTAGTATACTTCTTTTCAGTTCTCTTCTTGCATTGGTCTACTATGCATTCTTCAGCTGAAAAAACTTGTATAAACTAGTGAGGCAAGGGAAGGCATATAAAGATGCATAAAGCTTTCAAGTAGATATTTAAAATATTATATCAGAAACACATGTTGAATTGACGAGTAAGCAATTTTGCTTCACCTATGACCACCACATCAGCTATGCATATGTATTCACGGGTGTTTATATATATAGTATATGTGAAAGCGGAGTACCGCAAGGCTCAAAAATACATTACAAACTTAAAGACAATGAAATCAAATCAAATGAAATATTATAATAACATCCATGAGGCCACAAAAGCCTATGGGACCCAAGAACAACACAAGAACCACCAACGAAGAAAAACACCCTAAAAAGTTTGTAATCTTTGTTCAAAATTAGCCCTTTTAATAGGATTTTGATGATGCAGTTTGCAGTTTTGTCCAATCTTGCCTCCTCAAACAAGGTACTTAAATTATCAAATTTTAAGGTGCCATCATAATTGATCCGGATATCCTTATACGCTGAGCACTCCATAATGAAGTGCCACTATGTCTCCACCATTCCCTTGTCACAAAATCGACATATTCTTTTTTCCCACTCCTCTTTAGGCACTCCATAATAGAAAAGGTATTTTGAAATCTGTCTACAAATGCCAAGTCAATTGTATTTTTGATAATAAGATTGGTTGGGGTAGTTCTGGTGGATATTGTTAAAGTGCATTTGTCCTTGGGTATCTAGGTTATTGAATTCTACTATAGTTATTGTGTTTGTATTCAGAATTCCAAATATCTTGTAGCGAGTATAAACAAAGGTTAGCGGCAACTGAAAGTATTTAATGACATTTTGAGGAATTGAGAAGTTTAATTAAAAATGATTTTTGTGGCACCATTTGCAAAAGGTTGGCATTATATGACACAATAATGTTTCTTTAATAGTTTATAATATATAGTTGATATGAAACTACTCTCAATTTATATCTATAGATGACCTTTGATTTATGGTTATATATTTATTTTTTATATTAAAGAAAGTTTACAAATATGGTTCTTATGAGCATTTCTTTTGGACAATAACACGAGACTAATACATAGCTTCTTTCAAGCATTAACATTAGATTAATATTTAATTTCTTTCAAGCATTGATATTAGATTAACATTAAAAATCAATAATGAAAGACCAAGAGTCACACTTTAGAATTCCACCTCAGAAGTCACATCCACACTAGAAGCCGACAATTGAACACCGAGAGTCAACTTAGAATTCCACAATAGATGTCACTCTGGGAATTTGAATTTGGATCTCTACAATGAGAACCCAATGCTTTATCCAATTAAGCTCATCCACCTATTGTTATTTATATATAAGATCATTATTTTTTTAAGATAAGGATGCTTTAGATAGTAGGGTTGGTGAGCATTCACTAAATGATAAGTGAAGATGTTTGTGGATTTCATCTAAGGGCCAATTTAGAGTATCAATTTTTTATAGAAAGAAACAAAATCCATATTGGTATTCCATTTATAGGAAAGGGTATCTCTTTGACAATGAATGATCGTAACACTATTGACTTATAGAACAACAAAACACGCCTAGTTCAAGACTATCGAATTTGACAAGAATTTTCATCTTTCAAAAGTGAATAATGAGAGAAATTTGGTTCTAAATTTTTAATGATTCTTACAACAATTGCTACCAAGTAAAACTTGTGAACATTTGTTATTATTTACAATTCTTGATTTCAATAGAATGGCTTTAATTAATTTGTAATCAAGGGATCAAATATCTAAATACTTAATAACAAAGTTCTTAGAATGGACAAGTTTTTGGGGTTTATGCCATTCCGGATCAACTTTTTAACGTTTGGCTAATATCATGCATGTTGCAATTAAACTATTGATGAAGTGCCCCACCTTTCTTTGGTCATTAAAATGATGGTCATCTTATACAATTGTAACCTCCACATCTTGAGTATTTATGTCATCTTGGTGTTATTGCAAGCTATAGGGGTTTACACTTAAACATTCGATCCCTCAATGAAAACTCATCATATATGGAATCAAACATTTTTGCTTATATGCCCTTTAGCCTTTGGTTTTACCTTAATTTCGTAAGACACATATAAGCCTACTAAGTTATGCTATCAAAACAAGTGCCTTTGTAATGTAACCAAAGGCATATTAAAGACATTTAACTCTATTTACTTTAGTCCATAAAATGACAAGCGGTTCCTTTCTCATTTGTTTGGTGTTATGTCAAAATTTTGTGTAGTTGTCACTTAGTCTCCATTAGAATGTTGCTATTGGATTTTTTTTTTTGGTGAAAGCTAAGCTCTATATTAGACATATTTATGGGCATGCTTTCAAAATACTATCACATCATTAAAACGATTCTTTCATATTTAACATACTATCATCATGAATCAACATTAGTGGGGCCCACTTATTATAGAAGGGCGAATCTCTTAAATGTGTCACTAAAATTGGAAGCATCATTTGCCCATGTAGCATGGTTGATGTGTGTGCTAATAAAATATAGGTCATGGGTTCAAATCTCAATGGTTTATATAATTATGGTTTGAAAAACACTCTTGTTTTTCTAACAAGTTTTTGTTGAAAACTTTAGTGTTTTTGAACACACATAATTCTAAAGTATTGATAAAAGTGTTGAATATATCTTGGAAAATTGCAATAGAAAGTGTTGATTGTATGTTGGTAGGCATGTAAGTCAAATACCTTAGGCATGTCCATAGGTATGTCTAGTATGGAGCTTAGCCTTCGCCTTTCTTGTTAATAAATTGTTCATATTTACTTTTTTATCTAGTCAACCTTAAAGTCTTGCACCTAAGTGGTCCACTCCTATCACTATGTATATAATTAGGAGTCATGTCTTCAAAGGTCATAAGCTCGTGCTTAATAATCTACAATTTAATTCATCCTTGTTTGTTCATGCTAGATAAATTGAATATTGTAAAGTTAAGCTTATACTTATCTCTATTTGGTTGATGCCATTGCAAGTTTCTTTTATGTGTTCACTTTTATCTAGTACAAGTTTACAACCTTTGCATTCTAATCAAAATCCTAGACATCAAATCATCGAAATTCTAAATGGTTCACCATTATGCCTTTAATCTAAGTGGCCTTAATTCATAAATCAATTTGTTAATACTATATAATAGTTATCAACATACAAGGCTAAATGGAGGAAACATGAACTACATTCTTTGGACAACGAAAAATGAGAGCAAACAGTAGAACAATTGAATACACAAGGATTATACTCTAGAGAGCATAATTTTCAAGAGAAAACTCTAGTAAAAGTGAGGCAAATGACCCTCATATCTAGTATCTCCAATAATGAATACAATCTTAGGATAAGCATACAACCATCCCAAAACAACAATCTTTTGTCCTTAAGATATTTTACAACTACTCTCTAACACTATTAGTTCTATTCACCTAAACATAGTATACGTGAAACATATAAATTCTATTGCAATTCACCCCAAATTGTCTAGCAAATGCTCTATACATATAAAATGCACTTGTAATGTGTATTTATGCCTTTTTGAGCCAAAAGATAAGGTGAAAGGTTTCTATGAATTTGAAAAGTGTAAAATTTAAATTGCCACGTCATTTTGTGGATGCTTAAAAAAACCGTTGCTTGGTGCAAACTAATGGTTATGTAATCACCCTAAAAACTATAAACCATTGCTTTTTGAGATTAGTGGATGCTTAATTGTCCCTTACGATGTGGTGGTTTCACATTACTACTAAAAACTCCTTTGTTTTTTGCCAAAAAATACATGCCCATTCAACAAAAGTTGTTTTCAAGTTCTTCACTTTGTCATGGATCCATAATATCTGTCATTTTTAGTATCCATTTACATATAACACCTCCCCAATATGGAGGTTGTATGCCCATAACTTCTATAAAGAACTGGAAAATGAGGGATGATCCCCTCATTGGTTGACATTGAACTTTGCACCACTCCAACCATGAGCTTAGAAATTGTCTCTAGCCGTCTAAAGGCTTTTGAATGGTTGAAGGGATTGAACTAGCCAAAGAAATTTGGTCAACACTCTTTTCTCCTCTACTCAAGAGGAATGATCTTGGTGCTTCCTTTGAACATCCTCTTTGCTTGAAGATTTGGGGCTTTGGTTTTTACCTTTGTAAACATTCAAAATTAAGCTTTGATTACCATTGACCAAGTGAAACATGTTTTCCATTCGATAATAAACATCTTTCTTGTCATACTTGTAGAGATTGCTAAAAACAACTCCATACACCAAAGGAGCAATATCTACAACCACTTTATTAGCAAATTTTTGGTTAGGAGAAAACTCCAATGTACATTTCCTATTAATGGGAAAATAACACCCTCTTTAATCCAATCCAAAGCATAAGGCTTAGGGTGTCAATAAGTGTTTTAACCAAAATTTTCAACCATTCTTGAGAAATGAAGTTAGCTTTGGAACAAGAATTGAAAAGTGCATTGATGTCAAAGTTCTTGACTTGAATCTCAATGCAAAACAAATCTGACTTCCACTTTTCCTCTTGCGTCATAAGATTAAAACTAACATTCTTTATAGTGCACAAAATCTTAATTCAACCTTTGAACTAAATTCAACTACTTTTGCCTCATGAATAGTAGGCATAGTAGTTTTCTTAATCTTTAAACTTTTTGATATGGCTATTTTTTTGGATGTAGTTTCCCATAGGTTTAATTTGTATTACCATCCACATTACAATAGTCACATTGCTTTTTAGGCTTTGCTTTAGTTCTTTTAGCACTTGCCTTCTTTGTCTTGCCCTTGACTCATTTTCTCTTTTTAGAGGATGGGGTATCTACTTCAAGGTAGTGAGCATCTGCACATGATTCATCAATTTCCATTGGTTTAGAGAGCAATACTAGCATTCAAATGCTAGCTATGAAAGCCTTTGATGTATTTTATAACCTCATCTTGTACATGCTTGTCCATTTAGACAACCATTTTTATTGAATTCACTAGTGTACTCTTGCACACTTTTGTCCTTTCTCTTGAAGATTGTCACTCCATACATTTCCCTCTCAATAACATATGGAGTAAAATAGTTTCTTAATTTGATCCCCAGAACAAAAAAAATATTGTTTTCTTAAAGCCACAAAATATAAGAGATTTTCCAACCAAGTTAAAGCATACTTTCAAATTCTCAATCTAGCAAAGAAAGCCTTTTGTTCTAAACTAAAGAGAATGCATACTAAAATATACCTCCTTTTGTGCCAACCAATAGTGAAGTTTATCTACATCGACATCTCTTTTGAATGGAAAAATCTCAATCTTTTATGCAACCTTAAGCTAAGGTGTTGTTTGTAGACTTGATTCACCAAGGTATTGTTCTTCTTCTTCTATGAAGTGGGCTTTGCCCTTGCTTTTGGTGTCTTCCAATGAGCACAAATTCTACATGAGAGCCTCTATGATATCCTTCATACTCTCCATTAATTGAGATACACTTTCTACATCAACTTCTGGCTTGAAGAATTTTCCTTCTCTATCAAAGATTTCTACATCTTTTGTCATGCTTCTTGGTTCTTTCTTCCAACTATGGGATTTAATGTCTCTTGCAAAGGAAGCAATTCTTTTCCACTTGAATTGTGGGCAATAATCTATAAAACCAATCATAAAGAATTCCACCAAAGGAAAGATCTTGCATTGATACCAACTTGATCTATAAACTATGATGGTTATTACCATATAATAGTTATCAATGCAAAAATATAAATTAAAAAATATGAATTGTATTCTTTAGGAAATCAAATTAATTGAATATGAAAGAAAAATGGAACAAACATAAAAATAATTTGTTGGCGTTTCAATTAGCACCTATGGAGTGCTTATTGGAAACAAACAGCTATGCACAGTGCGTAATGACTACTCTTCAAATTATGGAGGGGAAGCTCCCTCTTGTTTGTTGATGTTTGCGTAAAAGTAAAATGGACTAATGTTCCTATCTTTTTTACTCAGTGGCAAGACATAAGGGTGCATAAACACAATGTGTTGCAGCTAAGGTTTTCTCTGGTTTCTACAGATCTTAACTACAACTAGGGTAACTTTTAATCTATCCTATCTCCTCTAGATAAACAGGGCAAGAGAATATAGGAGTGGGAATGGAATGGTTGGCTTACTTAGGCCGATCGTCTCTCATAATGCATCCAAAGGCTCTGAACTTTCAGATCTATGCTGGAATAAGGTCTTATGCAAGCAAACACTCTTATGGTAAGCTGAATCTCAGGATTGCCAAGGAGGAGGAACCCTTGTCCGAGGTGTAGGTTGGGATGCAACTTACTAGAAACAACAAAGAACGATGAACTTGATAACAAGATTCTTGAGGAGGTGACGACACCTGTCCAAAGTGTAGGTTGAAAACATATCATTACACAACATCAAACGATAACCATTAACATCAAAATTTCCTAGGAGGTGACGACACCTGTCCAAGGGGTAGATTGAAACAATAGATTATAAGAACAAGACAATAGAACTTGAAACTTTGGATCAAATTGCATATGCCTTTTGATTTATTTCTTCAATCTTGCTCAACGAATTACAAAGATTTGGGACAACAAAGGTACATAATCATACACAATTGCAATCAAACCAAATGACTCTCATCCAAGAGTGAACAAATATAGACTTGCAAGCTTGTTGGCACAATGGCGCAACAATTTTGTGTAGTAAATAAAAGTTACAAAATAATGAGCAAAGACTCTTATTTATAGAAGCTCAAAGGAGTAGGCAACCCTAAAATCTCCTTGAGTTAACAATGAGTTCTTGCCAATCTGCAAGATTTATTCCTATGTCTAAAAGTAGGTGACCTAGCAGTTAACTAGAAAGTCTACTTTAGTTAACTGACTCTAAAGTAAAAGTGAACTCCAATATACAAAGTGCCTCCAAAATAGAGATCCACAATTAGTGGGATTAGACATGCATGATCAGTGGGAAAGTGAGTTAACTCAGAAAGAGGCATCAAGTTAACTCTTGTTGTCATAAATGCTATTTTAGAGGGGTAGGACATCCTAAATGGGTGTTTTACACCTCATCACCTCTAGTCAACAATTCCTCTAGCCAGTCGTTGACTTCTTCTGCCTTTGGATAATTAATGCTTTGCAGGATGATGATGTGTCACCTCAACATCTCTTCACCACCCAGAATTTGCTATTGATATTCAATATTTTTTGTCGCTGTGTCATCTAGCCTTGTTAACATGACTACAATCTTACTCAACTCGCAACTAGTAGGGTCACTGTAGAAACTACCGCAAATGAGGTCCTGGAATTGTGTTTGCACGTCACTGAGACTCATGTAGTCACCACTTTTACGTTTGATACTAGCAAGGAATTGATTGGTAACTTTGGCAGCTTCGTAACTGGAGTGATGTCCTCTGTTTCTCCCGCAACTTTGCGCTTCTAGCACTTTTCTTGATTCTTCTCGATGAAAGAATGTTGTATGATGAAACTGCTGAGTTTGACTGCAGAAATTTTAGTTGTGAGAAATGCACTCAAACTTGCTACACACGCAAAATTCCAATGATATCAATCCTCTAAATTGGCCTTGGAAGGCTATCAGATATACGAGGTGAAACCATATGGAACTCATGGACTTGAGTGTCTATGCTTGTCAATATGTCCAAATCGACCTCTGGGTGTGCTCGATGCAAATTAGTGTCAACCGTTTTCAGGAAGTCGTGGAATAAGACCGTCTTGGTCTTGTATTTGACTTGGGAGAACTGCATTATGAAAACCTTGAAGATTAACTGTGCACACGATACTGTTTGGACAACTTTTTCTGCAACTACTAAAAATAGCCTTGCTGAGAAGCACTTTTTATGAAATTTTTTGAGACGTGGGTTTTCTTGGGAATAATTTTCTAAATGGACCGAAAACGTCAGAAATTTCAAAAAGTCACTTTTACTTGTGCATGCAAGAATTTTTTGAGGCAAAAGCTTTAGAAGCAACGAAACACTATTTTTCCCGAAAAAATCTAACACATGGGTATTGTAGGCACTTCAAAGCTGAACAAACCCAGTTTGCCCGTTTTTCAAAATTGTGACTTTTTCCAGAAACCCTAAAAAATAGGGGCAGCGGGGCTACTTTATCTGGAAAAATCTAACATGTGGGTTTTGTTGAAAAAGTCGTGTTGATCATACCCAAAAGGTCAGATCTATGAATATTTGTTGTTTTCTTAGACATATAAGAAGATCTAAGACAAGAATCGAGGAAAAAGATAAGAAGTTTGGAAGTTCTAAACTGCCTCTTTGGATCTTCAAGAAAATCACGCCTGAAGATGCAACCTCTGATAAATTGTCCCTCTGTGCAACTGATTCATGAAAATATGAAGAATGCTGAAAAACCCTTTGTCAGATCTTCAAAAAGACGTTGGAGAGGAAATGCTTGTTCTTGAACTTCAACCTGTAAAGAAAGATGTTGAATTATGACACCTAGACTTGATACATAGTGTTTGATGTTGAATCAAGCAAGTTTAGGTGCCAACACATGATTGAGGAGTCAATCTGCCTGATTAGGAGTTCCCTTGAGCAAATTCCACCAATTTGGGGACGTTTTAGACATGGAAAGCCTTCAAAATATCCTAACTTCAGTCAACTAGTCTTACTTTGACTTTAGGCATCCAAGTTGAGGAGTTGAATTTTTTTCATTCTTTCTGTGATGAAATGCCTCTGTTCGATCCCTGATTCTAGTTGCTTGGTTGATCTTGAGGTGTTGCTGATTGATCTATTGTTGAGATGAAACAACTTTGATGAAGTGTGCTTGGGAGCTGCAAAGCTCAAAACTTGAGTCTGGTGCCTCTGATTCTTGGGTGCCTTTTCCCAAGAAGGTGCCATTTTCACCAAACTTAGTTAATTTCTTGAGTGTTCTTCAATTCCTCCAATTTGACCCTTCGTGCTCTGACCTGAGATCACCGATGACTGGTGATTCTGGTGATCTTGCTGAAACATGGGATGGGTAACTAGTTCAATCCCCATAAAGGATGACTGGCTTCGCAAATCCTGAAGTTTGATTTAGGTGCCTCAAAATCTTGGGCGCCCCTGGCTTGCAGGAGCACCTTTGGCCTTTTGACTTGTTATTTTCATGTTGCAAACTTTCGCGAATGGTCCTAGTTTGATGTCTGTCATCAGATGTTTGATTTGATAATTGTCTTCACTAACAGTGTCATTGTTGAGATTGATCAAAACAAAGGTCATCTTGGAGGTCACTGAGCTTGCAGACTGCATCTGATTGCCCAAAAAGTTGGGCGCCTATTTCTAGGAAGGTGCAATTTCCTTAACACTTAACCAATTTTCCCGGTTCTTCATCTCGCCTTCACCTTTGGTGTTTTCTGCTTGATCTTTGTTTGCGAGTTCTTAACAGGTCCTATGAACGTGCAACTGGATTGATCGCGAAGCTGAGAAGATGTTGAGCAAATGGTTAGGAGAAAGCAGTTGTTGAAAACCTCAATAGGCGGCTCAAAATGATGGGCGCCCCTGGCCTGCAAGGGCACCTTTCCCTTACTTGATTGCCATCTTTGATGATATTTTCTCTTTCCATTTGCCGATGATCGATGAATTAGGTGACCTTGCTTGACGATACGCCATAAAACCAACATAAACACGAAGGAGATGACTGCCTTGGGAAAAGTTGATGATTGGTTTTGACCCTTTAACTTCATGGGCATGTAACGCCCCGACGTGCTAACCCCAAAGGATAACAAAAACAATAGATTACTGCACAATTTTTTATTTATTTTTAAAGAAGAACAATACATAAGATGAACATAACATATATTACATATAAGGCAATTGTATGATTACAAATACCATTATGTCCTTTGGAGCACATGAGACGACATCACAAATTCCTAAAACTAAAACCATAACGATGACGAATGAATCAAGATTACATAAAGATAACATATAATCATCCATGATCAAAAGGGTGAAAATATACATATAACATTTTATCAATAGTTCAATATGAAAATTGTGGAGTATATTTCCATAGATACAACACACCAGATAACGACTACCACATAAGGTTTACAAAGGTAAAATAATACATTACAACCGTTTCAGGAGTACATTACATCCGATCATGCTGAGGAAAGATAAATCAAATACATGAATGTTACATAATTGAACATGATACAATTCTGGAGTCGCCGCAAGAGGCACATATCTGCACATCTCGATCCTCGACTAGGGACCCAATGGGGTGCATAACACGTTCCACCCGACCACGTGGACCCGAAGGACCACCCCCCGTGCTAGGAGTTGACAAGAAAGATCCCCATTCCTCAACCAAAACAATCAAATGAACCAATAGAAAACAGACTCCACAACAAGGATAACAACAACATAAGACAACAACCCATAAAATTTTTGTCACAAAGCCACAACAAAATAATGAGAAGTCCAACAAGGCCAATTGCCAATATTATAGATCAACATTAAATAACCATAAGAGGTGCCAACAACAATAGGATCCCAAAGCCTTCAAATGAAAACCCAATATCAACCAACAATAAATATCAAGGGCACCTTTCGTTAACATCAATCAAGTTGCCATGAGGCATGTGTGCAACACTGAAAGATAGAACTTGGAGGCTTCAACAACAACACCGAGAACCAATTGCCTCAACAACACCAACAATTCAAAAAACACTCCCAGAGGCAGCCTAACAAGGGAAAATAAATGGGTACTATGGGAGAGTGTCATCGCATGGCCTTACATGGATTATCCAGACAACCTATCACAAGGTGCCGCCTCCATCTATGGTTATCCTGACTGCCTATCTCAAGGCGTCGCTCCATAGGGTGACTCATGCGAGAAAACTTACCTTTCGTGAGGACAAGACAGTGATCTTACCGACTAGGTCTTCTCATCCCATCCTTAGCCTGTGAAAGCACTAACGATATGGTGAGGCACATAATTAATCTTGTTTAATGTTTAACTACCCAAACCCCACTAGTTCATTAATTACATTATCACTTGTTTAGGAAACTCTTCCATGGGTTATCCTAACAGCCCCTTTGTGCGCTGAGCCCCATAAAGAGCCACCCTCCCCAATAGTTCTGAAACAAGACTCACAACAAGGGGTGTACCAAAACATAAAAGCCACAAAATGAACGCATGTGTGAGGCATGAACCATCTCGCTCAAAGCCACATCAAAATCAACACCATGGTACAAGGTAACACCCACAAGAACTCAAAATCAGAAATAAGATCAATGAATTACAAAGGTCCCACCATGGAATATCCACATAAATCAAGTTTCTCCATTGCCTCTGGAAGCCTAAAATACCGAACATCCACAATTCCTCACTAAAGGTAATTCAACATTTCAAGTTCCCAATCATCTCAAAATATGACTAAGAGAAAATCATTGTATAAAGTCTTCTCAATCAGAAGTAACACAAAAGGAGTACTCACAAAATGACTAAACAACTTTTATGATCGCAAAACGACAAGTGTAGAATAATAGTAGCAACATCTTTACGATATCTTGAACTCAAACAACGCTAATATAAATAATTACAATATCAACAGTAAATTCATCCAATAGGGCATTCAAAGGAGACCTCAATTTTCTCCCCACACGATACCCTAACAACTAACATTTTAGATGAAACCCACTTATACCCATTCAACAAACACAACGAAATTAGAAGTCAACAATTTTTAAAAAGGTTATCATCTTCATGCAAGATCAAACACGATAATCTAATAGCAAAGCCAAATGACACTACATCCAAGAGAGACATGACAAAAAATCAAACAAGCAATAGCAATTCATCCAAAATCTCAAACTAAAGGTTGTGAATGAGCTCAACATTAGAATTAGTTATTTACTTGATCAAAATTAAAAGATTATAATTCAAGAAAACTCTAATTACTTGCAAACTGTTAGATCTCATGCAACATCTTGCTAGAATAAATTCGTTAAATCCTTACTTTTTTATGAGGTCTTAATAATCATTAAATACAAACTTGTTTATGTGACCATCCTGAGTCAGTCTCTTACAGCCCCTTCACTAAAGAACATTTATAATTGACAATTAATAATATTCCACTAATTTACTATCTCTATTAATCCAATAATATTAATTATTTTTCAAATAGAACTAATTCAATTTAATTATTTTTGCTAACTAAATTAAAAGAATCATTAATAAATTAATACGAATTAACATCTTACTAACTTTATTGATAAAATTATTAATGAAATTACTTAATATTAATCATATTAGAAGCTTTATAAAGTTTTACTTTTTTATTTATTTTAGCTTTAATAAATAGACTCCCTTAAAATAATTTAACTTCTTAAAGTAAATTAGTGTCTCCAAATTTATCTATTCACTTTAACTTATTAAAGTAAATCAATATTTTCAAATTTAACTTCTCAATAAAAATAATAATGAATATTGATTTCTTTATATATTCTTTTTCTTATTTATTTCGGAGGTATTAACTTACTTGGATTTAATATCCTTTTAACTTCTAGTCTATTCTCAAAGCATTATATCTTAAATTCTATATTTTCTTTTTAACTTAACTTAATTAACTAATTCTCTACTTAAATATTTAATATTATAAAAAAAAACTACATTTACTCATATTTTCTAAAAATATAACTCTTTAATTTTTAATCCACAAAATACCTTTCCTTTATAATAATATAATTAAATATTACTTATAAATTTAAAATTCTATTCTATAACTTTTAATTCACTCAACTTAATTAAATCTTTTAATCATCAATATTTACTTATTTGATTCCTAAATTCACTAACAAGGTAAAATGAAACCCTATTAAAATTACAACTTAAAGCAATACTCTCAAATAACTTCTGTTAAGTAATACCATATTTAAGGTAATAAAATTATCATACAAATAAATCAAATATGATATTCCTAATAATTTTGAGAATGAAACATTAATATTAGTTTTAACTAATAATAATATTACTACTCTAATTTGTTATTAAATAATCACTATTTTAAATTCTCTTAATTTACAATGCACAAAAGAAACGTAATATAATCAATAACATTTTTCTCTAACACCTTATTTTCCAATTAACCCATTTATCTTAATCCCCAAAATTAAATACAAGAATTATTTTCCTACTAAAATCTATTATCTCTTCAAATCAACTCCATAGTTAGTAACAAGGTAACTAATTAACAAGAGACATTATTAACAAGACAATCAAGTCTATGTAAACTTATTTAACAACAACTATAATTAGATATGAAACTCAAAAGTAACTTTAAGGAACTATTGATTCACAATTCTATTTCCTCTTTTTTAACTTCTCAACACATTTAGCTTACAAGATCATTTATTGTAAAGGCATAATTTTTTTTTTAAATAACTAAACCCCTAGTGAATTTCCATATCCATCATTTAAGTTTTTACTTAACACACACACACACACACACACATATATATATATCTAATTTATTTTAATAAAATAAATTAACTGTTAAAAAACTTCATATTGCTTAGCTCACATAAACATGTATATTATATATTTATATAGATATATAAAATTTTAGGCAAATCTGCTCAAGTGCTGCGAGTGAGATAGGTTGACGATGGAAACAGGGAGTTTAAAATTATACACTCTCTAGAGCCTAGAGCCTAAATACTTTAGCTGTGATAGGTTGAGAATGGTATCAGGGACATTATTTAAATTTATACACCCTCCAAAGTCTAAAAGAAATAACCCAATGCCATTGGTGAAAGGAATAAAAGATTGGCAGCCATTGAATAATAATGAAAGAGATTAAATTAAAATAGCCTAGGAAGCATAAAAAAAATGGAAATTACCTTCACCCTTTTGTTGTTTCCTCAAGCTCCTTTGTTACTCCCGTTAACCTCCTCTCCTCCAGAATCCGTTGTCTTCTTCCTCCTTTTCCCTTTCTTTTTGACCAGACTGTGTTTTTCTTTTACTTAGTTCTTCCCCCCAATGCAATTGCCAACCATAAGGAAATAAAAGCTTTTGCAAATTTTTAAGCATATGCAAATGAACGAGTGTAAATAGATTTTCATGCATTGGACAGGTGTAGAGTAAATTTCCATGTTAGAAGACAAGTGTACAACATGTGAATTTATTTGTCTTTCTACTATTCAATTATTTTACCGCCTTTATTCATTTACTTTTGACTATTCTTTCCTTCCTTTATATTTTTCTTACTAATTATACTTTCTCTACTCCCTAACTCATTTTTTTTCATACCTCCTCTATGCATAAAAAATATTCAACTAGCATTCTCTCTTCTTTTTTTTACTTCACTTTTTTACTTAATTCACATGTTCATTTATTTTTTTTAATTTTCTTATTTTATATAATCTTTAAATAAAATAAAATAAAATAAAAGTAATTTGCAATATCTTTATTAAAGATAATATTATTTATTAATAGTGTAGTATTTATTCATTCATTAATATTAATTACACAAAAGCAAAATATATTTATTTATTATTATTTTTTGTAGTTAAACAATCCCAAAAGATAAATTGTCAATTAAAATAAAATTTTAAAATAACACCTTTTTTTATCATGATAATTTAATCCAATTATTTAATACTAAAACATTACTTTTACAAAGCAATTTAAATTTAGTTATTTATTAATCCAAATCCTTTATGTTTCTCAAAACCAATTAATTTACTTGTTATTTCAATTTTCCCTTTAATTTAGATTACATTTTCAACCAAAGTTAATTTAATTAACTCGTCAAACGAAGTCATTATGTTTACCATGCAATTCAATGACACCGTAAACAACGAAGGACAAATAAATACTTACACCAATATCCAAAAAGGTCGTAATGGGAGGGGCACTATAGGGCGCCCTTGGCTAGTAGGGGCTCTTTTAGCTATAGTTTCATCATTTTCTTTGAAAATCTTCATCTCTTTGCGCTTTGCATTCGCCGTGCAGCTTGACTGGTTTGGCATTGTCATCAACGACGCGAACGTGTGCATCCTAGCAATCACCTTCACTATGCTACATGTATGGGTGTTGGAAAAATGGCTAAGGCATGGACTATGTAGCCTCTTCCTTGTAGTAAGGCGTGCATTCTCTAGACTTAGTCAATTTCCAACATTTTTCACTTTTAAAAATCCCCTCCGTCGTAGAGCATCTTTCGCCATGAATTCTTCGTTGAAGCTTTTGAGACTTAGATTTCACCACCTAGTACTGGCCATTCTGCCATTAATGGCTGCATAGGTCCTAACTTTCTTCTTGAAAAATAAAAATAGACCCACCAGAGTAAAACCAACTTTTTGGTGATTTTGCCTTGACTAGTGTGATTGTGAAGTTAAATTATCCTATCAAAATCATTTTCAATCATTTATGGAAATTTCTTATTTTTTAGGGTTTTCCTAAAAATAGGAGTTTGAAACCATAATTTTTAATTTTTTAGAATTTTGCAAGTATCTTCCTTGACACAAATCCACAAAAAGCCTATGTTTTGTTTCAACTAAAACAAACTTTTGACAACAATTATACATGATTTAGATCATTTTAAGCAAAATGTCTTGTTGAAACAAATTTTTTTTGGGTACAACATTATTGAAGACAAGGATTTTGTTATAGAGAACTCAAACTTTGGGAGAAAATTCTAACAAAATAGAGGCAAAAAAAAACTTTATCCACTATTGCCAATGATAATTATAATCATGAGCCTCTTGAACACACAACGATGCAAGAGGGAGGTCCCCTTTGCCTCACAACCATTCACAAAACACAAGACAAAATCTCACAACAACAAATCAACAATTCAATCAATTACAATTACAAGCTAAATTGATTTTATTCTTTCAATTACGAATTACAATCCATGGCCTCATCCTTCTTGGACATCTACTTTGCTCCTTCTTAGTACATTGCTACTCAGTTGCTCTATTCTTCATCTCTGCTCAACACAACCTCACCTATTTCTATTGTGATTTGACCTCTTGTCTAATCTGCAATGTCTTTCAACCTTTTACTGAAAGGCTCACAACACACTTACCTTCCTCTATTCTTTCCCTTACTGCACACCCATCTATCTTTCTCCATCAAACATTATATAAAACACTTGAAACTGTGTTGCCTTGGTTAGCTTCTTTTATGCTAACCTCTTCAACCTTCCACACCCGTACATCTAATCTCTCTAAACTCTAGAACAACTCTTTTTTTGTTCCCTACACAACCTTCATTGTCTTCTTTCTGCATATATTTTAATTCATTATAAGTTCAACTCCTTGGCATTACCTTTCCCACACCACCCCTAGACCTTTCTTTATGGTTTCTTAACTCCCATCAGCTGGACACATTTTGGCGCAACCTCTTCTCTTGATCTTTACGCAACCCCAATCTTCTGTTATGCGTCGCCCCACACACCCCTTTCACATCCCTATATTTATTTTCTTTTTCAAGCTCGTGCACCCCCTCACACTTGTTTTAAAGCTGCATTTTAAACAAAAAATCTTCAGCATCCATCGACCTTCTTCCAGGTGTCGACTCTCTTCCCCTTCCTGGTTGCTTTCAAAGTCTTGAACCAATCTTTTTCTTTTCACATGGTTGGTCTTCCCCTTGCCTATCAGCCTCTCCAAATGTGTTGCGCCTCTCAAACTTTAGCTCGATGTCTTTTTGCCTTCCCCCAAACCGATCCTATCTTAGCTATCGGTCTTCCATCAAGTATATCGACCTTTTCATCCCACCAATTCATGTCTTCTTAGAAGTTGTAAAAGCAATCATTTTCAAGATTAAATCAGCCATCTGGGTGATGTTGATCAATTTATGTATCGATTTTTTCCATCCATGTTTGCATACAAATCAACCAATGCAATTGCAACTACATCGAACAAAATTTCTATCCCAAGCAAGCTGATAACATTGTGGAATATTGGCTTTAAAAACACTAGCCAATTGTATTTGATTAAAAGACCTTTTTATCACATTTCACGAGACAATATTTCTTCAAAGTATATCTTGTTAGAATTGTGAAATAAGCACAAAATCATGAGCCACAGGATCAAACAACAAACAAATACACCTTCCACGCAAGAGATCTGCAAACAATATATGCAATATTCCTAAACAAAAGAAAGCTACAAAAGCAAGAGAGTCTCAAAAAGATATGAAAGCTCCAGATAATTACAATGAGGGTTGAGTGCTTATAAGAGAAAAACCCTAAATGAGAAAGGGATCAGATCATGACAAGTGTCAACATCACATGAGATGAGACATAATGATCTAATATTAGCTCAACTAATAAAGCATAAAAACACTCCTAAGTTTAGCTTACGCGCATGAGAATAAATTAGACTAATAATCAATTAAAGATTAATTAATTATTAGCTAATGCATGATAACTCTAACATCCCCCCCCTTAAGAAAAAATTAGAGTAGCTAAAAACCCTAAAAATGATGCATGATGGGTCTCGAAAAACAAGGTCATGTAAGGTACCCATGTACAAACAAAAGATCTCTATAATTTGGAGAAATAGAGAAAATCTCATGGGAAAAACTCCACTCCAAAAAGAGATGAAAGCTAAGTGAAGGACTAAAGAAGCCTCCAAACAAGACAATGTTGTCCCAAAAGATAGGAACAAAGGATGAACAAAAAGAACACCATTGAAGCATGAAGAAGTTGCAAACACTATCGAAGAATGACTGTTGTAATGCCAAAAACAGGAATGCAAGAGTGTATGGTAAGTGATCCATCTCACCAAATTGCAAGTAATCAGCCATTGATGTACACTGCATCTGAAAGTACATAGGAACAAATATTGTATACATATCTCACTCCAACACGAAACCAAAGAAACATTAGAATCAACAGTAGAGACCCCCCATAATGCTAGAAAAGGGAGAGGCGTGACAAGTACACTAAAACTGAATGCTAGAAAGAAGTGCATGAAGAAGAATCAAGAAAAATTGAATGCGCAAGCATGGAAGTACCCACATATAAAGGGTGTGAAAACAAAAGTCACACACGCATGAGGCTGTTGTCGTGGAAGGGACACTCACTTGACAAATGTATGATTGCAAACAAAAGAAAAACATCAAACCCCCCATGGCACTTTATAGCATAGTGCGAGTACAATAATGCACAAAGTGATGTGCAAGACCCCATAAAAGATACACTTGTTGTGGCACTTTATTTCAGTGCATTTACAAAATGAAAAATTCATACAATGGGAGCCCATAATGTCCAAAAAAGGACTACATGCTGAAAAAACAATTCTCTAACAAAAAAAGAGGAAACTGGTAGCACCATGATGAAGTACATGAAAAAACATGCATTTAAAAAAAAAGGACACCCAAAAATGTGTTTGGATGCAGAAGATATGGCCCTTCGAAGTCTCCAAAATGAGAATTGAACAATAACAACACTGAGAAAACTGAATTATGGAAAAAATCGGAAAACACCTGCACCATCGCGAAGAGGTCAAAATTCTACCCTATTTCAAAAAAATGCACTAAACAAGCCTACCATATGGCCGAGATATGGCCTCCGGAAGTTGAGGTGCAAAATTGAAAAGCCCAATGGAGAGGGGCTGAGCAAGGCAAAAAAAACTCCTTCGCCAAATTTAGCAAAACTACTTCCAAATCTGGAGGTCCGCCAAGAACCACTGATAAAAATATCTCCAGGTACAGGGTAGGTGGATTTTATTTTGCAAAAAAAAAGTTGCATGTTAATCTTAAAGTTAAAAACATACAAAAAAACTATTATATTTAAAAATATATATGTAAAAAACTAATCTTTTTTTTGAAAAATATATATATATATATATTAAAAAAATGGTGTTGGGCAGGGCCCACTTGGATTGCCCTTGGTAGAGCCCACAGGGGCAGTACCACCGCTGCAAGGTGGTAGGTTCCCTTGGGTACTTGCATAAATATATATTTTTTAATACAACCTTTTTTTTATTAAAAGATGAAAAAAACTTGAGACTACCTTTTAAAAAGGTATGAATTTTTTAAAGTTTTTATTTGACTTTTTTTAAATCGCAAGGAAAAAAATACCTCGATCTACGTGTTGGGGAGGCAGTACAACTTCCGTGGCAAAAAAATTTGCCTTGAAAACTCCTGATACGGATTTTGGTGATTTGACAGGAGATCTTAAAGTTTTTGAGCCTTCTGAGCACAATGTTAATGTCCATTTTAGCTCAAAACACACCAAAATTGCAGCTACCCTCCAGATTCAGAAACAAAGCAACCACTTCAAACCCTCGTAGATCTTACGTCAAGAACTCAAATCAGGCAAAACAAAAGGCAATTATGAATTTCTTGACAACTCTGAATCCAATGGTGAGGTTCTTTTCATGTCAAAATGCACCAAAGATTCAACCACCTCCCAAATTTGCAAAAAAGAAAAGGGGATTCATATTTGAAGCCTGTAACCCTCGTTGAAGAAGTAAACCCCATAAATCGAGAAGGGGTTCAATGAATCCACACTCTGATATCGTGTTAGAATTGTGAAACAAGCACAAAATCACAAGCCAAAATATCAAACAACAAACAAATACACCTTCCACGCAAGAGATCTACAAATAATATATGCAATATTCCTCAACAAGAAAAAACTACAGAAGCAAAAGACTCTCAAGAAGATATGAAAGCTCCAGATAATTACAATGAAGGTTGAGTGCTTATAAGAGAAAAACCCTAAATGAGAAAGGGATCAAATCATGACAAGTGTCAACATCACATGAGATGAGACATAATGATCTAATATTATCTCAACTAATAAAACATAAAAAAATACTCCTAAGTTTAGCTTAAGTTCAAGAGAATAAATTAGACTAATAATCAATTAAAGATTAATTAATTATTAGCTAATGCATGATAACTCTAACATATCTTCCCCATCATCGTCTTTAAGAGTGTCATAGTGAAGTCAAATAATTTAAGAGGTTTAGGCACTGCAAAGAGAGAAACAAAAAACAAATCAAAAATTAGAAACAAATCAACAATATTTTTGGGTGGTGCAGATTGCTTGTCCACCCTTGTGCTCCTACACCAAACATGTCAGGTAGAAAGATTGTGAGCATAGGCTCACAATAATGGAGTTGAGTGATGGAATCACTTCTTTGAGATTGTAAACAATCTGCAACAAACTCCATCGTTGTAGCAAGTATCCCAAAACTATTTCTTTCGCTTCTTTCAGCACCTCTCTAGAACACGAACCACCTCCCTCCAGTAACATTGCATCTTCCTCCCTTTCCCCCTCGTGGAATCATGTCCACCAAAGCTCAACCTCCTTCGCCAAATGATTTCAACAGTTCTCTTCTCCATGGGTTCAAACCCACCTCTAATCGACCACCTTCACCAAAATCCTGCAACATCCTCAACCATCTCTATACACAACCACACAACATCTGCTATGTGCTCTTTTCCTCTATCCATCTCACTTTCTATCATCTCATTTGAAACTAAAATAACCTTATAGAAATTATTTACTTCATCTTCGCTTGCAGTTGCAACATTGAATTTCACTGTGACATCTTCAACCTCCTCATTAGTTGCAACTTCTCGCTTTTCTCCTTTCACTACAAATTCAAGTCTCAACATCCACTCCTCAATTTCCAACATTTGTATGAATAAATATGCTTCACCTTCGCAATCCGTTGCGACCTCTTTGCTGCTCACCTTAGTCCTTTCTTCTCTCTTCATGCCTTCCTTACAACATGTCTTTGCTGCAACTTCTTCACTTGCATCGGTAGGGGTTGCTCTCTCATCTTTCTTCATCCAGCTCAAGATGCAATACTCTTTTATGTTGTCCTCTTCCTTTATCTCACTCCTTTTCACCACTTTCCTTTCATTCTTTCTAACATTCTTCTCCATCTTCTCGAGCCTTGCCTCGATCTTTCCTATCGCCTCAAACATTTTGTCCTCCACTTTCTCCCCAACTGCTCCCAAAACAGTATCTGCACAAGTCTCCTCATGACCAAACCTATCTTGCCTGCTACAATCACTCTCAATATGCAAAACACATTTTGTCATGGTTTCAAGCTCTTCGTTGCTCATAATTGACTTGCAATAGCCCTCACGAGCTTCTTCTCTACCGCTTCACACACTTTCTTCTAAGTCCGAATTGCCTCCCAGTCGGTGATCTATCCACACTTCGACCTGCAGGTCCTGGTGGATCCTCTCCACACTTAGGATTACCCACTCTGATACCAATTGATGCAAGAGGGAGGTCCCCTCTACCTCACAACCATTCACAAAACACAAGACAAAATATCACAACAACAAATCAACAATTCAATCAATTACAATTACAAGCTAAATTTATTTTATTCATTCAATTACGAATTACAATCCATGGCCTTTCATGGCCTCATCCTTCTTGGACATCTAATCTGCTCCTTCTCAATACATTGCTACTAGGTTGCTCTATTCTTCATTTCTGCTCAACACAACCTCACCTATTGCTATTGTGACTTGACCTATTGTCTAATTTGCAATGTTTTTCAACCTTCTATTGAAAGGCTCACAACACATTTACCTTGCTTTGTTCTTTCCCTTAATGCACCCATCTATCTTTCTCCATCAAACATTATATAAAACACTTAAATTTGTGTTGCATTGGTTAGCTTCTTTTATGCTAACATCTTCAACCTTCCACACCCATACATCTACTCTCTCCCTAAACTCTGGAGAAAATATCTTGTTGTTCCCCACACAACCTTCATTGTCTTCCTTTTGCATATATTTTAATTCATTATAAGTTCAACACTCCTTGGCATTACCTTTCCAATGCCACCTTTGGACCTTTCGTTATGGTTTCTTAAATCCCGTCAGCTAAACACATTTTGGTGCAACCTCTCATCTCGATCTTTACACAACCCCAATTTTCTACTTATGCACCACCTGACACACCCCTTTCACAACCCATATTTTTCTTTTTTTTTTAAAGCTCGTGCACCCCCCTCACACTTGTTTTAAAGCTGCATTTTAAACAAGAAATCTTTAGCGCCCATCGACCTTCTTCTAGGAATCGACTCTCTTCCCCTTCATGGCTTCTTTCAAAGTCTTGAACCGATCTTTTTCTTTTCACATGGTTGGTATTCCCCTTTCCTATTTGCCTCTCCAAATGTGTTGCACCTCTCAAACTTCAGATCAATGTCTTTTTTCCTTTCCCCAGATCAATGCTATCTTGGCTATCGACCTTCCATCAAATATATCAACCTTTTCATCCCACCGATTCATGTCTTCTTAGAAGTTGTAAAATCAATCAATTTCAAGATTAAATTGGTCATCTGGGTGATGTTGATCAATTTATGTATTGATATTTTCCATCCACGTTTGCATACAAAACGACCAATGCAATTGCAACTACATCAAACAAAATTTCTATCCCAAGCAAGCTAATAACATTGTGGTATATTGGCTTTAAAAAAACCAGCCAATTGTATTTGATTAAAAGATCTTTTTATCACATTTCATGAGATAATGTTTCTTCAAAGTATATCTGCCCCATCATCTTCTTCAAGAGTTCCATAGTGAAGTTAAGTAATTTAAGAGGTTTAGGCATTGCAAAGAAAGAAACCAAAACAAACCAAAAATACAAACAAACCAACAATATTTTTTGGTGGTTCCGATCGCCTATCCGCCCGCGTTCTCCTGCACCACACAACAAACTTGAAACAACAATGATCAATCTAAAATCTCTTTTAACAACTCTCACTTTGAATTTTGTTCACTTATATATAGTCTACTTGGAATATGATCCTCTTGGAGATAACCCAAATCCTTTATCAAATGATTTGTGTGCAAAGAAGCACTAACAATGTTTATTTATGCTTTCCCAAGCTAGAACAAAAGGTGAAAGTTAGCAAAGAAGTTGAAAATTGCAACATTTGGAAGTAAATGCCAATTTTTGGACATGTTAAAAAATGTCTCTTTTTGGAACTAGTGGCTATGTTATCAATACCTATTGGCATTAGTAAATTTCACATAACCGTTGAAAAAAAAAATTGCTTAGAAATACTTGCATCCTTCAATACAAGTGTTCTACTTTCTCATGGATCCATAATGTCAAACTCTAGTGTTCTACTTATGTCATGTAAATGCAATACAATTGATTCATCCAAATGTTCAATATGAATCTTTCAGTCATTTATTTCATTTGTTTTTATCGTGTTTAACTCTTCAAATATTCTTAAATGCTTCAAAAGGTTAACCATCACATTAATAATATCAATATTTAAGATTGGTCTCATTAATTAAATAAAATATATAGAATTGTGTACTTGCTTTGTCAACAATCTAGTCAACATGCATGCTTACAATCTAACTGGTTCACTCTTTAACACTTATGGGAACTCCCTTGAGTCTCCTTTCTAAGAATGTAGTGTGCCACATAACAATAGGTCTCATTGCACAAGCTTTTTTCCTTACCTACCTACTAACTAACTTGCAACTTGTTAAGCCCTAACGGGAACAAACCATCTTATTGAAATGAGCTACCCCAAATTTAGACTCAAACTTTTCCCATTCTTATGCATGTAGTAGTGATTTTTTTGAAAGAATATGGATATGTGTATGGTTTGTTTGAAAAATGAATGTTCAGACATGGATATAACCAAATACCAAAATGAAAACAAAATAAATTTTGATATAGCAAATAAGAGTTTGGGAATTGCACAAATAGTTCACAAATAGTTCTAGCTAAGCAACAAATGACAATAAGACAAAACAATATCTGACCTTGATATACTGTGCAAAAATTACTGTATGATAATGGACAGTTCTGGAGTTTATTACTCTCTTTTTTTCTTGCAATCCTCCAATAGTTTGTAAGCTCAAAAAATTAAACAATAGTCACCAGATGTTCATTAAATATGTAACTAAGGCAAAAAGTTAGGTTAGCATGAGAAAAAATGCATAATCAAAACCCTAGCTAAACAATGAAGTACAAAGGAAGCTTTCAACAAGTAGCTTTCATGCCCTCCATGATTGAACTTCATTTCCCTTCTCCATTTACTGCAATATGAAGTTTTCCCTCAAATTTTGATGAGCAACTATTAGCCTATGTCAAATCCCTAAGCAAATATTGAAGGATTTCACTATTCAACACTTGCAAAATGCAAGTATGAAGAAAACCTAAAGCCTAAAGCATGAAGTCAAGAGATCCAAGCATGAAGTGACAAAATGAGGTTGACATTGTCTTTTTATAGAAAAGTCAATTTTGGATGAATGGCCAGGATTAAAAATTGAGACATGCTATAAGATCAAAGGTTGAAATTAAATGTGACAACCCACAATTAGGGTTAGGGCAACATTATGGTGAAATTAGAAATGAAGGGTTGAGATTTTATTTTAGAAAAATCAAATCAATGGACAAGAATGCATGTGACAAGGAGATAATAGGCACAAAAAAAGAGGCAAGTGGAGAATTAAAATGGAGATTTAAAATTAATTCCCCAAGAGGTTAAGTTGACCTTTTAAATTAAAAATTAATTTAATTCAAAAGTGGTGGGGCCATGTGATAATAAATAATGATTTTAAATTATTTACTTGCAGAGAAAATATAAAGTGGGTAATTTTAAATAAATTATTTTATATAAAAATTAGAAAAAACCAAGGCGGATAATAATTAAATAAATAATAGGAATTTATTTAATTATGAGATGACATAAAGAATTAATGACGTATTTAAATAAATAAATAAAGTCTATTTATTTAAATAATCAAGAAGACATAATGGACAAGTAATAATTAAATAAATTTAGGAATTTATTTAATTATGTAGAGACATAAGGAATTAGCGACGTATCTAAATAAAATAAATGTAGTTTATTTATTTAAATAGCAAGGAGGAATAAAATATATGAATTAATTAAATAATTTAGAATTATTTAATTAATAGTTGAATTTGAACCATGGGGCAAAATTAAATATTTTAATTATGTTGAGAAGAAATATGGAGAAAAATAAGTTTGCAGGCCTAGGCCAATTTTATGTGTCTACATTTTTCCCCTCTTTGTCATAATGTAGTTTATCGCATTGTGACAAAGAAAATTCAATTCAAAATATGCTCCAGCGAAGGTACAGAGTGTCTATGCCCCCTCGAGAAAATTTGCAAATTTTGGCCTAGTGCCGGAAAAATTTGGAAAGTGTCCCAATAAGTCAATTTGATGACTAGAAAAATAGTGGCGTGGTCGGTTTTGAATTCTGATGAGGTTAAGGTGGTCAAAAGGCCGATCAAAGATGGTCAAATGTGTTGTCCCACTGGGTTTTCCTTCTCTACCTCATTATTGCATTTGTACATGGGTACTTGATCAGGCCTTGTTGCCAGGACCCATTCATGCTTTCTTGCATTCATCTTAGTTTTAGGTGCATGCTTATTTAGTCTCCCTAAGTTGCACTTATGGGGGGGTGTTGGTGTAATTAATATTTAATTACACTTGCATAACTTTACTTAGGTTGAGCTAATTTTAGGTCAACATTAGGGTTGCATACTTTGCTTATATAAAGCAAATCATCTCATTGTAATATTAAATTCCTGAATATATCATTTTGCACATTCGCATGCAAAGCTCTGCTTTTTTATGTTTTCTCTTATGTGGAAGGTGTTTAGGTTTGCATGTCTGATCTAGGGTTTCTAACAAAATGCACCTCCAATAATAGCCCTTAGAGAAAAACCCTAATTTTCACCCTATAGATAGCTTGGATTGGGGAAAAAGGTAAATCAATTTTACTTTTTCCTTTTAAAATTTTAGAGCTCAGAGCTAGAGGAGACTGTGCAAAGATGGTGATTCCAGAGGCAGATCATCACGGATTTTGAGTGCGGACCTTCCGTCGGCCAGAGGGCACAGAGGCACCGATATGTACCCTATTTCCACTTTGTCATTTTCTTGTTTTGCGTGTTTTTTAGGTTGTCAAAGTTAGGGTAGTAGATGCATTGCGGAACATCTGCGTTCACAAATGATGCAAACACATTCGCGCCACATGCATTTGATGTGTCACGATGTAAATGCCAAGGATGGGCCAGGGTTAGGTTTAGAATGACGCATTCGCGAACCGATGAGACACAATCGCGAACCGACGAGACACAATCGCGATGCAAGTGTCAAGTTTTGCAACACAAGCGCCAGAATGCAACAAAATCATGGGACCTTGCAACACAAGTGTTTTAAAGTGACACAACTGATTAGGGAATTCCACAAGTGTTATAGAATGACCCATCTGTGAGATGGTGTGATGCAATCGCCATGTCGCGATGCATATGCCTGATGAAACAACACATGTGACCTAGAGCGACACATTTGACTTTGACTAGGGTTGACTTAGTTTAGGCTCAATTTCTTTGGATACTTTTGATTAAAATAGATGATAATAATGATTTGCAATGATGTGCTAACTCTTGTTTCTGCATGTGCAGACACGATTACCACCTATTTATATTTGAGAGTTCAAACCAGTGACATGTGTTTAGAGATCGATTGAGGGATGACGAGCAAAGGCGTTTGATGCGATTGGGACTTTTTCACATTACCTATATGCCCATTGTCTAGGCGAATAGGGGCCTACCAACAAAACTTGTACAAAGATGGCACTCAAAGATTTGATCATTTCACTTGTGAACAAGAGAGGCCACTGTTACACTTGAGGATGTGTATCAGATCTTGCAGATTCCCATTAGGGGAGAGCAAGTAGTCTATGATCCACGATAGGGGTTACAGGCTATCACAAAGTATTATGATCATGAGGACGTGGCCTAGCTAGGGATCCATGTATATGAGATTAGCTGGGAGTTCATGGACGAGAATTACAACAAATGGGATGGCATGTTGTGCACTTTTATTGTCGGGGTTCTGATTCCAGATTGCCGCGGTCACAAGCTTCCGATTGGATGGGGGGATGTTCGCATCAGGATGAGACGAGACAGGACCATGTTTACTTGGGGTTCATGCTTGCTAGGCATGTTATACCATCAGTTACATGATGTGGCCTAAAGAGAGGCGAGCAATATCAACTGCGGCACTACTCTTCTGATGATCTGGGCATGGGAGCATATTCCCGTATTTCGACCACCAGTACAAAGACAGCTAGCTGAGGGGATTCCATATGTCTATATAAATGCGGGTTCAGTGACACAGACTCGTGTAGGAGATACAGGGTATTGGTGGCATGCGATTGATACTTTGGAAAAAATTGTGTGAAGGTTGTACAAATATTGTGTAGAGTGGATAGGAGAGGATGATCATTTACCATTTTGTAGACAGTTCAAATACTTGATTGGTCACACTGTATAGTCATAGTTGATCATTGAGATGTACCTTCACCAGCGGTAACTGAGAGTTTGGAGAGCAACATGATGTTCCTATAGGCACTGCTGAGTATGCCAAGTCCTCATGAGAGACAATGTGGGGACTGCCTATATTAGTTCCATTGGCAGAGCAACAAATAGGTGGATTGATTCCACAACAATGGGTATGGAGCAGAGTTCCAGAAGATGCAGGGACCACCCTAGGCTATGATGCATGGTGGAAGACTCACATGCCACTTCCACTGATAGATACAATTTAGCTAATGCTAGTAGATCAACGAGTAGTGATACCACAGGTGTGTCGAGCAGGGTGAGGGGGCCGATATGGAGGCAGGGGGAGAGGGAGGGACAAAGGTAGAGGAGACGGGGATGGTGATGATGGAGGAGACAAAGGAGGTGGTGGGAGAGGGATGAGATAGGGGAGGAGGGTGCGACAAAGAGTTGGGCGAGTGCCACTATCACCCATTTGTGAGGAGGGAGAGGAGGAGGAGAGGGAGGAGGGCCAACCATAGGAGGTTAGGGAAAAGGTAAAGTAGCCCGAGGGACCTCGTCAGGAGGTGGAGCACCAGGAGATGGAGGTCGATCAGCTGAGGGAGGAGGAGGTAGATGTTGATTTTTTCAGGGAGGAGGACATAGGGGGAGAGGAGGATGTTGATATCGATGGAGAGGATGGCATTGATGATGAGGAGAGGAGGATTAGAGATCAAATGGTGGAGGGTGAGGAGGATATAGTTGGGAGGTTGTTGTTGCCTCAAGATACCATAATAGCTAGCGAATATTAGATATGCAGAGTAGGTTGGATGAGGCCCTTACTCGAATCAGGACCTTAGAGGGTTAGTTGGAGGTGACTCGGGTGAAGAGGGACTAGGCAGTGGCCAGACACAGGAAGAATAGAGTTAGTGTTTAGAGTTTGCACAGCTATGTTCTGGGCTAGTGGGGGATGTGGCGAGGGAGTTAGCGAGGGTGAGTGCCAACCAGGCATGATACAAGATGTTGTATGAGAAAGCACTACTAGCAAAGCAGAGAGATCTTCTCCTCTCTCGGTCTAGCAACAGGATGGGTAGTGGCAGCAACAAGACTCACAGTAGCAGGAGCCACAGTAGTGTAAGTGCATCTACTTTGTCTGAGCAATCTTCAGGGTACCGATCCCATCATAGTCACAGGCATTCCTCTAGTCACAGGTCTAGCCATAGTCATGGTTCCTCATCATCAGGGCACAGGTTCACTCCTAGCCAGCCATAGGTCATAGTTCCAGGGTCCTCACAGAGTCAGCCGACAACATCAGAGCATGTTTCAGTAGAGCTTATGAGAGAGCATCAGTCACCTCCTTACTCACCTCGAGGGGATGATGAGAGTACAAGCTAGGACATATCATTTTATGTTTTGTTATTTATGTTTGAGACACATTTATATATTGACCATCGAGCCTGCGAGCTCAATTTTTGGGATATCTCGAGACTCTATCCTGTGAAATTATTTTGAGATATATATGATGTAGTTTTGGTGTGGATTATATGCTATGTGTTATGTTATGATACATTATGATTTTATTATGTTCATGTGATGTGATGTATACTATGATCCCTATGATGATGCATTTTATGTTATGTGATAGTTACCTTATGATGATGATGATGATTATGTTTATTATATGCATAATGTTTTATCACTAATGGATGCCATGCTTATGATTATGAATGACTCAATGTATGGTTATGAATGTATGTATTATGCAACATATGATGTTTTTATTTTATGATCTTGAATGTATGCATTAATGATATGGATGATGTATGAAGAATGTGTAATGTGCTTATATGTTATGTTAATGCAAGTGGATTGATGTAAATGATGTATTTATGCTTAGTGATGTAAATGCAAATATGTGAATGGATTCATGTAAATGCAATGTGATTATGAATGCCTATATATTAGCGTGTATGCAATAATGTTTTTGTATGTCATAGGATATCATCAGGAGATGGAAGAAGAGAGATTATCAGGCGAAAGGAGATGGATGTTAGTGCGGAGAAAGAATCCTTCAATATATTGCCAAAGTACTAATAGGTGTTTCTCTAATCATCATTGGGCATTAAAATGACACAAATGGACAAAAAACACCATGGTATGAGATAGACCAAGGTGTGCAAGGTCATCCACTTGCAAAATAGACAGTCCCAGACAAGGATGGGCATGACTCATACGAGGGACTCAGTTGCCCCAGTCTTTTTGTCACAACCAGCCACAAACAAGAAAGACAAGCCATGAAACGTCGTTGCTCCTCTAAATGGACTATGCAGGACATCCTCGAGGAACTAGCAACATGATAGTCTGAGAGACAAGATAATCACCATGATACGTCACTGCCCCTCTAAACCCTGATGTTAGGACATCCTCGAGGAACTAGTAGCATGACGAAGAAGCATATGATAAATGTTCAAAGATAGTGTTTGCCAAGTATGTTGGAATCTCAAGTGTTTTGATGTCGAGATGCTAGGTTTGACGAAGTCTAGGTTTGTGTGTTAGATGCCAGGTAATCCAAATTCAGGAAGGACTCATCCTGAATGATGCTGATGTCGAGAGGATCGATTCTCAAATGTCAAGAGAATCCCTCAAAATGTTAGATGACGATGTCAATGCTTCAAAAAGACATATCCTAAAGCATAAATAAATGACAAGAGTTTCTCTTCAAAAAGACGTATCTGAATAGTAACCGAGAGTTGATAGGTTAACTTGTGTGTTGACATAGTTTGACCAAGGTTGACTGGATGACTAAGTTGATCGTATGCCATCGTTGACATGCTAATTTAGTTTAAATGTCGATTAAATGAGAAAAAGATTTTGATTTATTTGAAGATATCTGATGTGTGTAAGAGTGAATGTGATAAACCCTAAAGGACTGACCTAGTTCGACCTCGAGGGCTCATCGATTGACGGCCTTGCCTACGTCATACACTCAGAGACCTCGTAGTTCAACGTAGCTAATGACTTTGTCTTATTGACCAAAGATTGAGTCATGATTTTATTTCGACCAACCTAAAAAGGATCGACCTAATGTCTTGGGGGCCCATCGATTGATGGCCTTGCCTACATAGCAAATGCGTAGAGACAAAGTAGTTTGACTATGACAAAGACTGACATGATTGACAAGATAGACTATGACTTTGTTTTTGAGATTTTTGAATGTTATCTGGATTTTTTCGTGTTTTCTTCAAAAAAAAATTGGTTTTATGGATATTTGATTTTTTTAATCTTTTTTCAAGACATTTTATGATTTTTATGGATTTTTCCAAGATGTTTCCTGATTTTTATGAATTTTTTTAGGACTTTTTATGATTGTCAGGACCATGTGTGAGACCCACTATAGTCAGGTGATATGGTGGGTCAGGTCTAGGTCTAACCAAGTTTGAATGAGATGGAAAAGGACATGCACAAGATGAAAGATGGAGGATATGCAAGGTATGATGTCAACCCTTGTTAGCCATGGAAAGGGATAGCAGGACTTATGATGGCTATTGTGAGAATGTCGGAAAATCAGACATTTATTATGGACAAAGGTAGATAGAATGATAGTAGATGGTGAAGCAAAGACCGAATACACATGGCGCCTGTTTTCCAGGTTTCCACCATGGTACTTATCCAAAGTGCCACCGAAGTCGTTTTCACTATTGGATGAATTATTTTTCTTTACTATATAACATTTTCTGATTATTTTGGTGTCACCAAGATGCTTGTTTTCCAAGTTTGCATCAGGGTGACGATTTTTTATATTTTTCAATATTTTTGTATTTTTGTGGTTTTTAGCCAAGCTCTTTGATGCTATGTGTAGAATTTACGGAGATGCAGACTGTTGATAGGTTTTGTCAACTGTTCCCCATCTGGAGTAGCCAGCTAATAAGCACCAGAACCAAATGCGACAGTGATGATGTAAGGATCCATCCAATTAGGCTTGAACTTGTCAGGTTTCTCACAGTCAGATTGATTCTTTGGATTTTGCATTAAGACCAAGTGACCAATGTCAAATTTTCAGATCATCACTCTCTTGTTATAACTGTGGCAAAGGCGATTCTGATATGCCTACAAATGATTCAAGGCATTTTGTCTTCGTTCTTCTAACATTTCTAGCTCATGCAGTCTAGATTTTTGATATTCTCCGTCATCAATCAATCCCTTCATGGAGACTCTGAGAGAGGGGATTTCGACCTTGATGGGCAGGATAGCTTCAGATCCAAAGACCAAGGTAAATGGGGTGGCTCTAGTAGGCATGTGGATGTTGGTGCGATAGGCCCATAAAGTAGGATAAAGTTGCAGATGCTAGGCATGGCCAACGTCATTGACAGTCTTCTTAAGAATTTTGATAATTTTCTTATTTGATGCCTCAACTTGACCGTTACCTTGTGGGTAATAGGGCATGGAGAAATAGTGTTGAATTTGGAAGTGTTCACAAAGCTCACAGACATCCTAATTTTTGAAGGGAGGATCGTTGTCTGTGATGATGGATTGTGGAACACCATACCAGTAGATGATGTAGTTAAGGATGAATTTGGAAATCTGCTTGCTGGTTATGTATGTGAGGGGAATGACTTCTATCCATTTGGTAAAATATTTAGTGGTGGTGATAATGAATTTATGGCCATTGGATGAGGTGGGATGGATTTTACCCACGAGGTTGAGTCTCCATTATGCAAAAGGCCAGGGAGAAGTGATTGGACGAAGTTCCTGTGTTGGTGCATGAATTAGATCACTGTGCACTTGACATTGATGACATGTTCTCACAAAATGAAGGGCATCATTTTCCATTGTCAGCCAATAATACCCAAGTCTCATAACCTTCTTAGCTAAAGTTGGGCCACTCGAATGAGATCCACATATACCCTCATGTACTTTGTGTAAAGTTGTTTGTGCTTCATCAGTGTTGAGAAATCAAAGAAGGATATTGTCAAAGTTGCGTCGGTATAGGGTGTCACTGATGATGGCATAAAAGGTGGCTTTGTGGATAAAGGACTTACGTTGGTTGTTAGAAAGGCTTGGCAAGAGGGTCAGGGACTGAAGGTAATAATATGTGTCTTGATACCAAGGTGAATTGGGACCAACAAGCTCACAAACCATTTCTAACTTAGGAATATCATAAGCAGGAACCAAAAGTTGTTCCATTAAGAACTCGAATTATGACACGTTTCTAGGAATGTCTAAAAGATATCCAATCGTAGCCATTGCGTCTGCTGCCTTGTTTTTCTCTTTGGAATCTGCTCAAAAGCGATCATGTGGAAATACGATAGAAAGCTATCAACCATGCGTTTATAGGGCATCAAATTTTCATCCTTGGTGTCATAGTCATCGTTAACTTGGTTGATAACTAACTGAAAGTCTCCAAAGACTAGGAGTTCTTTGATTTTCCATTTGATAGCCATGCGGATTTTTGTTACCAGAGCCTCATATTCAACAACATTGTTAGTGCAAGGGAAGGAAATTCAGAATGAGTTGGGAATAGAGTCTCCTTGCGGTGTGATAAATAAGATGCCTGCTCTCGAGCCATGAATTGTATGGGACCCATCAAAATAGAGTTTCCACGGTAACCTAGGGCCTACATGGAAGATAGATTCATCAGGGAAGTCATCTACCAAAGGGTGATCACCTTGGATGGGTGCATCAATAAGTTGATCTGTAATAACTTGTCCTTTTATTTCCTTGCGTTCTATGTATTGTATGTAATACACATTGAGGATCATTACCCACTTGGCTAATCATCCTATCAACCTAAGAAGATACTTTAAAGGATCTATCTTTGCCACTAACTGTGTCTTTTGATTCAACATATAATGTCTCAACTTTTGAGCAACAAAGACTACTGCGAGACAAACACATTCAATGGAAATGTAGTTTAGTTCATAGCCAATCAAGGTGCAATTGATGTAGTAAATAGATTTTTCTTTCTCCTCATGGTCATTTTGTGTAAGTAATGCCCCTAATGCTGAAGTAGTTGCAGAAATATACAGGATCAAAGGTTTTCCATCAATGGGTGGCATTAAAATTGGTGGTATTAGAAGATAGTTCTTGATCTGTTCAAAAGTCGTTTGACATTTGTCAGTCCATACAAAGGGGATTCCCTTGCATAGTAGATATTGAAATGATTGACACTTGTTAGCCAGTTGTGCGATGAATCATCTAATGGACTGAAGCCTTCCTTGCAATGTTCTTAGTTCACGGATTCCCTTCAGAGGAGGAATGTCTAGGATTGCTTTCACTTTAGCGAGATCAAATTCAATGCCTGGGTGAGAAACTATATACCCCAAAAAAATTCCTGAAGTCACATCGAAAACACACTTCTTAGGGTTCAAATGGACCTTGTATTCTTCTAGCCTATTAATTTTTTAATCCAACACTTTAAGATGATCTTTGCGTGTCAAAGACTTTTCTAGGAGGTCGTCAATGTGGTCTTCCATTAGCATGTGCATAAGGTCATCGAATATAATAGTCATGGCCCGTTGATATGTAGCCCCTGCATTTTTCAACCCAAAAGGCATGGTGTTCCAACAATAGGTACCCCAGGGACAAGTGAATGCAGTTTTATCCTGGTCTTCTGGGGCAATGCAAATCTAATTATATCCCGAGAAACCATCCATGAGGGATAGCATCTCATACCCAACTATAACATCCATAATGATGTCTATGTTTGTAAGTGGAAAATCCTCTTCTAGACACGCTTTATTCAAATCTATGAAATCTGTACATATACATATTTGCCCATTTGTTTTTTGATAGGTAGCAGATTGGAAATCCATTCTATAATCTATTGTGTAATTTCTACTTGATAGGTTTGACCTCAGGAAGCAAAGGTAGATGGTGCAATACTAATGTTGGATCTAGTCCTGGCATATCAGCGTAGGAACCATGCAAATTCGATTTTTTGCTCTATGAAAAATGTTGTGAACTCGAACTTCTCCTCTTCAGACAATGAATTTGCAAAGAGAATCATCTTAGGGTTTTTTAGGTGTGGCTACATTGACTTCCACTGTATCCTCAATGAGCATGATTGATTTTTCTTGTGTCACGGGAAGAAAATCCAATCCTCCATCCTTGGGTGCCTCAGAGAGGTTTTCACCCTCAAATATGTCCTTTATTTTTACTTTTCTATCGTCAGAAGGTGCCTTGCGGTTTTCACCTAAAGACGTGTCCTTTTTTGTTTTATTTTTCTTATTTTTGCGACTAAAGTATTGGACAGTCTCCCTGAATTATGCCACGGAATCAAGATCTATAGTGAATCCAACTTTACGATCCCCACTCGATTTTTCCTCACGGAGTCCCATAAATTCTGCAAGAGCTTCATCGTTCTGAAAAGTGTCCATAACAAGTGAGTCATGTTGGTCCCAATCGACAAGTTGCGGGTATATAAGAGAAATGCCATCATCGGTGTTGGCGAAAGGAGGAGAGAATGCTGAAAGCATGCAAGTGGAGGCTAAGAGAGTAAAGACAAAAGTTTCTTCAAAGTCCCAGGAGGATTCTATCCAATCATCTTCTTCATTAGACTCGGGAAAATTGGACTCATGATCAAAATAGGGGACAAGCTGAGGTGAATTAGACTCATGGTCCAAATAGGGGTCTAGCTTAGGAAAATCGGATTCATGGAAAATAGGTTCAAGAGGCGGTTTAGGTTTTTCATCATCATGAGGCCAAAAGAGTTGTACCCAGGCTTCTCTTTTAAGAGGGACTTTAGGAGGGTCCCCAGAAGGTGAAACGTTAAACTTTTTACACAATTCTTCATTGAAAGAAGGCTTACTTGGTTCTCGAAACATTTCATCAAGCTCATAGTCACTGAAGGATCTTTAGGAACCCCATTCCCACTTGTGTGAGTTAGTTTTAGTATAGGATTCATCATCTGTCTCAACACTTTTAGAAGAATTTATGCACTCACTCGAAAGTACATGGGTACATGGATCGTCAATCTTAAGAGGCTCGAACCCTAACCCTAGATTCTTCGGTCTTTTAGATGGCATTATAGGTTCTCATCTTCTAGTCTTGTTTATACCAAGGCCACTAGTTACATCATAGCCTTGTGCTTTCATCATCTGGTAAAATCCAGGCTGAAATGTCTTCAATATCTTCATCATTCATATCTCCCCATTTTGTGTGAGTCATTGTTGGAGGAACTTTAAAGATCACTTTTGGCTCTATTCTGAAACAAGGCCTACCATGAGACTTTGGAGACTTGGGTATGGTAGTGATTGTTGGAAAGAGACATTGCTAGTATCACTTGGTGTTTTCATTAATGGCAACCCTAATTGTTGATCAAATACACACACTATCATTCGATCATACCGACAGAAAGATTGAAGACTGATAGGGAAGAACAAAGTATCCGATAACATAGTGTTCATCGATCTGTATGAATATTTCATGTTATTATTTTGTGTCGCGCATCTTAGGAAATGTTTTTTGGTATATTATCTATGTTACTACTGAAGCGCATTGGCTCGTATCAATTCGTGTGAAATTTAGAAGATTCGGTTGGCTTATTCTCAATTTTTCTTGTATTGGAGCCGACTTCATGAATCTATTAAGTCGCGGATGTATGAGAAATAATTGGTCAAGTATTTCTATTTTTTTACATATTTTTTTGGGTCCTAGCCAAGTTGTGGCTGACTATTAAGGATACACATTGCATATTTCTCATGATTTGAGCTAACAGTTGTAATTATTTTGTGTTCTATTGAAGTTGACAAAGTATAATTGATTTCTATGTTGCGAATATATATATATAAGATCATCTGTATCTTTTTGGGTGTGTGATATAGTATGTGATGATGTGAATTGTGAAGGAGAGCAGAGAAGAAGGGTGATAATGTGCATTTTCACTTGCACATAGAAGATTTGCATTGTGTGTATGAGAAGAACAAAGCAGAAGTCTTGAATCAGTCTATAGGACAACATATCTATTATTGTACTTAATCGGAATTGTAATTAGGCATTTTTAGATGCTAATTTTCTTAGTTCAAACTCTTAGATGATTTTAATATGATTTTCCTTGTAAGGCAGTGAGCCTTCCCTTTGAGCAATGAGCTCTAGGCAATGCGCTTGAATGCAAGTGTATTCTCCTTTTTGTAATCTTTATTTGAGTATACTTAGATCAATTGTGGATTGGCCATCCACCATGGTTTTTCCCCTAACGGGGTTTCCATGTAAAAATCTTGGTGTCATGGTGTTGCGTTTATTTTCGTGTTTATGCACTATGGTTGAATACTAATGCCTTGAAGATAAAGGTTAATAAAGTTAATTTTTGTACAACACTGATTCACCCCCCCTCTTAGTGTAGCTTGTTTCCAACAATTGGTATCAGAGATAGTTCCTTTGAAAAAATTCTAACCACTTGGGGAGATCTTGAAAGGTGTTTTAATAGATTCAAGTAGTCTTCAACAACAAATTTTGGTGGCTCTGGATGATTTTGATCAGTCAAAGGCTAAAGTTTAGAAATTGTAATCAAACTCTCAGACGTTGAGAAATTCATTGAGTCTTTGAAAGACAAAATCAATAAGTCTAGAGGAAAGAGAAAGGAACTATGTGATCAGATTAAGCAAAGTGACAGTAAGAGCATTGAAGAAGAACAACTCAGTCAAGCCCTAAAAGAAAAGATAGAAGAATTTGAAAAGCTTACCAGAGATAATATAGTTCTAAAGCATGCGAGGAATCTATCATGATGAAGATGACCCAAGAGATGGAAGATAAAAAGAAAAATGAAGAGAACCTAGCATAGTCCCTGAAAGAAAAATCTGAATTATGCAGCCGATTGGATGATGAATTGGAACAATTTAAAAATAGTGAAGAGGCACTCGAAAAGCATATGGATAATCTCACAAATGAACTTGTTGCTGGAAATGAGTACAAAGAGAAGTTCAAAGCTATTTTTTCCATGCTTGATGAACTAATTAGCAGTAAGAGGACTCATGGTGACAAGTGAGGTCTTGGATATGAAGAAGGAGAAAGTTCCAGATCTGAGCAAAGGAGATTCAAACAAGAAAATCAAATGAACAAATCTGGAAGGTATCCGGTAAGGCAACCTAATGATCAGAGATTTAATGGATAATATATTAATTGTAATAAATTTGGACACGTGGCCACTCAATGTCGAATTAGAATGAATCAAAGTGGTCCATCATTCTCAGATCAGTGTTTTAATTGTCATAAGATTGGTCATAAGTCAAATGCATGCAAAAATATGATGAATCAATTTCATAGAAACATCAGATGCTATACATGCAATAGACTTGGCCATACTGCTAACCAATGCATATCAAGAGGAAATCAGTGGAACAACTGGTCTGGAAAGAGAAATGTTGTGTGTTATAACTACAAAAAAATTGGACACATTGCTACATTCTGTTGGAACATAAAAGGTCTAGTAAATCAAAGGAAAAGCATGCAGAAGGATATCAAAGGAAAAGGAAAAGTCACTACAGATGTGGTCAGGAAAAATATGTAGAAGAAATGGGTGAAGAAAGAACCCTCTACTGAAGAAAGTGTGCCAGCACCAGAACCTACTTCTGGTAATTCCTCCAGGAATTAGTTTCAGGCCTTTGGCCTACGAGGAGCTGTCAATAAAATCATATAACCCCCTAACCAACAAGTGATACTAGATGTGGATGTATACAGTAGATGCATGGCCAATCAAAAAATGTTTTTCAACTCATTGGAGGAAATGGTATGCCATATTGGAGATCCACAAATGTTTTACCCATCACAGTGTACATAAATAGAGTAACCAAATGTATTAGGGTTAAAGAATTTATTGCGGCAAAAAGGGTTAGGTGTGTAAACGATAAAAGGTCATTTCTACTCTTCACTTTTCACCTTGCATTTGGAAGAAAATAATTTTGCAGAGCTCATAGGTGAACATTGGCGATTTGAGGCGAGATTCAAGCGTCAAAGTGATTCAACATTCAAATTGCAATATGGCGAAAAAGGTATTTTTCAAAAAACTTTGTGAAATTGTGATTTGGCCAAAATGAATACTCTTTTGGTAGTTGAAGTTAAAGATTGACCTCATCCCAAATTTAAATGGCATCCTTACAAGTCTCTTGAGACTGATCCATTAGGAGCATTTTCGTTTGTTCTGTACGAAGTATTACACACAGAGGATATTAGGGTTTATATCCATGCCAACATTGAAGAACTAGGAAGTTCTCAACTACTGAATTTGTACAATAATCACATCATTGGTGAATATTACTATGTAAAGATGAAACATAAAATCCTGGAAACAAAGAAGTTCACCCAAATTATCAAATTTCTCGTGTTTGAAGAGTTGGAGTGGGTTTTTTAATGTTTTGAGCCTTGTACATGATGAATTTATGTGGCTAAACATTCCATTCAAAATTATAAAGGAAGCTATCAGTGCAGTAACCAATCTAAACTCTTTTGATGGACTACCAATTCTGAAATCTATGAAAAACCAAATGGTCACTGATGCTATAGGCTCTACATATGACAGAAGGGCAATGCCTATTGATAAAATTATCGATATAGTTGTGAAGGAAAACAAAAATTATGATCTCTGTGAAATAGTGAGAAGTCAGCTAATGGAAAATATTGCAAAGATTAAGAAAGATAATAAAAAATATTTCAAATATGGTAACCTTGTTTTATGCTTATTCCGTTATTTCATGGGTGAAGTTTCAGGAGTTGGAAAGGTTCATTGGAAAAAGGACAAGCTGATAGCCAAAGAGATCAAAGATTTGTTATACAATTTTATAGACATCAAAACAAAGAATGCAACTATCTGGGGATACTTTAAAGTTTTTTAGGCTATGATGCAAGCAAGGGAGAGGATTCCCAACCCTATTATAGAGAAGTACAAGGATTCAATTTGCTTCATGGTGAATATTGATTAGTGTATGATGGAGGTCGTTGATCCCAATACAATCTGGATCATGCCTATGGGATGCGAAGTTGATGGGAAAGTTCTGGATATGTACGCTCAACACATACTGAGCAAACCAGTGGATCCAATAAAAGAAAGCTTCGATACACATACAGAGAAGGAGATACAGGTGCACAACAAGCTCAAATAATCTATGGTTACTAAAAGAGTTAGAAAAGAGGTAGAAGTTCTTGCAGAAAGTATGGGGGTATCTGCAAAATTATTAAAAGAAGCTAGACAAAAAAGGAAAGAGGTTGAAGCAGCAAGGTAGGTAGCTAAGGAAGCATCAAAAGGTCAATTAGCTGGTCTGGCAACATCATCTACCCAAGATAGAACAACTAGAAGCTCTTCATCCCATTCAGCCTCTGCAACACAATCAATCCCTGTGAAAACTGAATCCAAGGGATTCGGTAAAGATGGAAAGAGGAAGAAAGATAAGAGAAAAAGAGTGTATATGGTTTTTTCTGATGAAGGAGTAAAATAAATCATACATCAAGGCACTAAGGAAACAAAAATCACAAAAGACAAACCTTTCGGTGGAGATGACCAGGCAAAGAAGAAAGCAAAGACTAACAAACTAGGTATGTCAGTAAAAGCAGTTGAAAAAGTTTTGGTTAAGGATGGAAACCTAAAACCACTTTGCAAATGGTATGAGTCTTTTGATGAATTTGATAAAAGAATTCTTGAAGAAGCAACTGTAAAGAATATGAATATTTTCAATAAAGCGTTGATTGAAATAATGCCAAATCTTCCTATTTTTTTTATGACATACTGGAAATGAGGAGAGTTAATGCTAGAGCTAAAGAAGAACAGATGAGAGAAAGCATCCTAGCAGAACTATGTCCAGTAATGATAATGGATGAAATGAAGGAGTTCTTGAAAAGAGCAAATAGAGAATTCAAGAGAAAATCAAGGGTAAACAAGCTCATGATTGGCCAAACAGATGAAGTCATAAAAGAAACTGAGAAGATCCTCAAAAAGATTTTGCTAAATGATAGGATTGATGTTGTTTCTAAGGAAACATATGTTGAGGAAGTTCCCTCTAGTTTGGAAAGGGAAGCAAAAGAAGCAAATGTTGAAAACATTGTATGTGATCCTAAAAATGAAAAGACAAATGATGATATGATTGAGGATACTCAAATTCCTCCTCCGATGGACAACATAAAAAATCCCGTGGAAGTTGAAATTTCTGAAAATGTATCAATTGGGGAAATGGAAATCAATGAAGGTAAATTAGAACCTGAAAATGTGGAAGTAATAGCTGAAGAGAAGAAAGATGATGTAAAAGTAGTCTTGGTTGAAGCAAGAGACACTGCTGAGGTAGTAAATAAATTTTTGGTTGAACAGAAAGAAGAATTGGATCCAGAACTAATTGAAGGTCCTATTGACCTGTCTACTTTAAGCCCAATCCAAAAAATTAAAGTAGCTTCATTTGCTCAAGCACAAGCCAGAGAAGAGCTACTAAAGTCACACATTGAAGATAGTGAATTGCTAAATCTTGCATCCAAAGTATTGGAGAAGATAATGCCATATTATGTGAAAGATCCAATTGGTTCCTCTTCCAGTGAATTGAAAAGGCTTATCAACTCAATTGGCACTCATTTTCAGTCACTAGAAAAATCAACTACGGTGAAAGTGCAAAACGAATTTGATGTTAAAAGGTTTGATGGAGTGAAAAAGATGATTGTCAAAGGAAAAATCCTTTTCGCTACATGTGTAAAGAATGTACATAGTGCTTTATTAGAAGGTGGTAAGATCTACAAAGCATGTTTGTCTTTTTCACAGTTTACTAAAGGTAATGAGAACAAGGTAAAAGATCTGGAAAACAAGTTAAGTACCATCTCTGAAGCATTTGATCCTCTAACTGGTGGTATTGGAAAGATAGAGAGCGAAGTGATGTCTTTGCTTGACAAGATAAAAATATTGAAACATGAGAATGACAAAATTGTTGCAAGGACATGTGAACTCAGAAGTATAATTTGTCCAAAAATTGACATATTGACACGTGCTCTAAAGGAAGGAGAAGAATATCTAGCAGTTGTTGATCCGACCAACATAGAATCTACAGAGACACAATCTTATTTGATTTGTGGCCATATCACAATCCTAGAGAGTCTCAAAAGAGTTTGGGACACAAATCTGATCCAGCTGAAGAAAGATTTTGTAAACATTTTTCAACTTATGTAAGTTAAAGAAGCATTTTTGCATAACAATTTTGATTAATTGATCCATTTTTGGTATGTGATCCCTGCCTTTTCCATTGATTTCAAAGGGGGAGAAGAGTGGAGTGAAAAATGCTCAATTATCTTAAGGGGAGAATTATATTTTGAATTTTTGGATAGCAGTGCAGTCTATCTTGGTACCGATCCGACACTTAGTCATTTTTCACTAAGTGTTGCCATCAATGGTAAAGGGGGAGATTTTTTTCAAGAGACACTGCTAGTATCACTTGGTGTTGTCATTGATAGCAACCCTAATCATTGATCAGATACACACACTATCATTTGATCTTACCGACAAAAAGATTGAAGACTAATAAGGAAGAACAAAGTATCCGATAACACAATGTTCATCGATCTGTATGAAGATTTCATGTTATTATTTTGTGTTATGCATCTTAGGAATTTTTTTTTGGTATATTATTTATGTTACTACTGAAGCGCAATGGCTCGTATCAATCCGTGTGAAAGTTAGAAGATTTGTTTGGCTTATTCTCAATTTTTCTTGTATTGGAGCCAACTTCATGAATGCATTAAGTTGTGGATGTATGGGAACTAATTGGTCAAGTATTTTTGTATTTGTACATCTTTGTTTGGGTCCTAGCCAAGTTGTGGACGACTATTAAGGATACGCATTTCATATTTCTCATGATTTGAGCCGACAATTATAATTGTTTTGTTTTCTATTGAAGCTGACAAAGTATACTTGAATTCTATGTTTCAGATATATCTAAGATCGTCTGTATCTTTTTGGGTGTGTGATATAGTGTGTGATGATGTGAATTGCGAAGGAGAGCAGAGTAGAAGGGTGATAATGCACAATTTCACTTGCACATAGAAGATCTATGTTGTGTGTATGATCAAAATAGAGCAAAAGTCCTAAATCAGTCTATAGGACAACATATCTATTATTGAACTTAACCAGAACTGTAATCAGGAATTTGTAGATGCTAATTTTCTCAGTTCAAACTCTCAGATGGTTTTAATCTAATTTTCCTTGTAAGGCAGTGAGCCTTCGCTTTGAGCAGTGCACCTGAATGCAAGTGCATTCCCCTTTTTGTAATCTTCATTTGAGTATACTCAAATCAATTGTGGATTGGTCATCCACCGTGGTTTTTCCCCTAACAGGGTTTCCACATAAAAATCTTGGCGTCACAGTGTTGTGTTTATTTTCATGTTTATGCACTATGGTTGAATGTTACTAATGCCTTGAAGATAAAGGTTAATAAAGTTAATTTTTGCACAACACTGATTCACCCCCCTCTCAATGTAGCTTCTTTCCAACAGTGATGTGGTAGGCAGTGTGTAATTTGTTTGTGTCACAACCTTCATCTTGGATCTTAATGCTTGGATCAACGCTTGGAGTAGTGGAAGCAGATGGTGTGATGGACGTCGAAGGAGTAGATGTCGATGAATTGGAAAGTGTGGATGGATCATGTATTTGGAAGAAGTGGACGTTGAAGCTTCACGATTAATGGGAACTTGGTGTTCAGAGATGTCTCTCAAGTTGGTGCAATACTAGAAGGGATTAGGATCACTGGGTATGGTAATTTTGGTGCCATCGAACTGAAACTTCAAACATTGGTGGTAAGTGGATGGTATGGCCTTTAAGGCATGGATCCAAGGTCAACCAAGTAGGATGTTGTAAGGTAGATTAAGATCCAGGACCTGAAATGTGGTATCTACAATGACTGGCCCCTAGAAGAGAGTTCTTCATCATTGTATGCCTTTATGACAATGCTTTTGGTAGCATCCACACATGCATTAGAGAAGTCTAGTGCTTTGATCAGTTTTAGGGAGCATATATTCAGTCTTGCTATGCCATCTACTAAGATTCATCTAACCTTGTTTTTATGGATGAAGACTTCAATGTGGAGTGCATCATTGTGAGATGGTTTAGGTGAGGAATAGTTGAGGTCCGAAAATGAGATGTGATGGGGGGTAGTCAAGTATCTAACCATGGCTTCAAAGTGATTGAAATCAATGTTATTAGGTATGGAAGACTCTTGTAAGACCTTATCAAGTATGGATTTGTGTGCAGGTGAGATGTGTAGCAGCACAAGTATGGATATTTGAGTGGGTGTCTTACCCAATTGGTCGATAAGATTGAATTGGCGTTTAGGTTGTGACTATTTGGCAGAAGGATCGGGTATTGTGATCTCTTGTTGTCTAACAGGAGGGCCAACTATTGTGACTTTTCTGTGATGGGTTTTTGACATTACACTCCAGAGTCTTTTTAATATTGATAGTATTGACGTGTTTCTCAGCATCTCAGAGGTGATTAATTATAGGACCACCGAAATAGTCAAAAGAAACGTGAGTATAGTTGGCTCGATTATTAGTCTTTGGACCTACCGTAGAGGGATTATTTGAAGCATGATCTTGTAGTGGGTTTTTGTGAATTGTATGGTCCGAGTTTCAAGAAAATTGTTGACCATCTATTTCAATGGTGTGACTTTCAATAAGATCCTATATGAGATTTATCAGTTGCCTACAAGAATTTTTATGCCCTTTTTCTCGATGATAGTCACATAAAGCATTGCCATCCCACCATGATGGTTTGAACTACCCTGGGTCGTATGGTTTAGGGTCCTATAATGTTATGACGTTGTTTTGAATGAGCTTCTTAAGGACCGCTTCAATTGGTTCGCCCAAGGGGGTGCACGTGCATCTTTTACGACCAGTCAAGTGCAGGACCTACGAGACTTCTAGGGAAAAGTATCATCAGATAGGTATGTTCATATGTAACATCCACGCAATTGGTCATAAATTCCCTTATGTCCTCAATGGGATTAGTCTTGCCTTTGTATTTGGAGAAGTTGGGTACCACATATCCTGGAGGGAATGGTGGCATGTGTAACTTCAAGTCAAATGGGTATGGACATATATCATAAGATGTGTGTGTCTTCTTGTTGGACAATTGCATGTTCTCCCCTTGTTTTTGAAAGGCATCAAGTTGAGTTGTGAGTGCGCCCACTATAGGGTTGTTTGTGGCATCACACATGTTGGTGAGGGGTATACCCTGAGTTCCTACTTGCTGAGATGGTATGTTCTAATTTGAGGTGTATTGGTGTGGAATGTATGATGTATTTTGGTTTGGAATTTGTTGGTATTGAGTTTTTTTATTGGGAAAATGTTGTTGTGTATGGATATGAGATGCATATGTGGGAATGTGTGTTCCAATAGTGTTAGATTGTATTTGTGGAATTTGTTGCCTTTGCATGTTTTGATGACCAAATGGAGTCATGTGTTGTGTTACTTGGTTGCCTTGTCCAAATTGGTGAATATGGCTATGTGGGATATTGGTATTTTGTCTTTGGGGAACATGAGTGTTGGTATTGACTTGTGATGGGATATTAGCATTTGGTTGAGAGCCTTGAATAATAACTCATCTTTTGTTTCTTCCAAAGGGATTTGATGAGTTTGTTCCCATGGCATTTGATGAGGACCCAAGTAAGAGGCTTGATGATGTTGTTTCCATAGCACTAGATGAAGATCCAAAAAAAAGGTTTGATGAATTTGTCCCCATTGTATTAGTTGAAGACCCAAATTTAGCCCCAATAGTTTGTGATGGAATTGTTGGTATGTGTGGGATTGATTGTGATATGGTGTGGGATATGGTTGATGTTCCCACAATAGATGTTGTATTGATCATGTGAGATGTGTTTTGAGTGGAGGTGCCGATGGAAGTAGCATTGATGGTGTTGGTTGCATTTTGTGTGGTGGCACCCATGGATGTATTGTTTGCATTATGTTGTGGTGTTGATTGTGGTTAACTAGTTTGTGTAGTAGGATCAGGAGATGTTTCTCTTAAAGTAGTAACATTGAATCCTCATGGCAATTTAGCCCCTTGGTCTAGAAGCATGGCTAGATATCGTTCGGAATCTTGTAAGATCAATTCTTCTACAAAGGAAGCCACTACGGGATTTTGGGCAGCGACTTCTACATCTTCCATGAATATTTATCCATTTTCATCCCTTTGTATAAATTGTTCAAAGGGGTTGTGTGAGGAAGATTCTATGTTCATGTCACTAAAGGGGTTGATGAAAGATGCCCCCATATTTGTGTTAAAATTCATGTCATTAGGAAGGTTGTAAGGGTTGTTGTCTTGTCCAAAGGAGTCCATTTATCTTCTCTTTCTTTGTATCCTAGTCTTGACCATATAAGACTTTCTCAAATGAGGGAGGATGAATGATAACCAAATCTATGAATGGGAATGATATGACACTATGTTTTTTGTATTTTTGAAATAAGGAATGCAATAGTGAAAAGATTGTCTAAAAGGGAATTTCAAATGCAAAGTGACAATGAAGACTAAAATGAAGGATGGAAGACCAAAGTATGTTATGCAAAATGCAATGTCTTAAGGAGACCCTAAGGTGTAATCAATTTTGGTAGATTTAGGAAAGGTTTACTAACCATTCAAAGTTTGGTCTATGTCGCAATTTTGATTATCAAAGGATTGTTTGTAGGACTAAGTGGAATGACAAAGTGAAAAGGTGAGGTTTCCAAACTAGACTTATGAGCTGGAAATATCTCACAGAAAGGACAAAGACTAAAGGGGTGATTTTGGCTTAGTCCAATGACAATCTACTCTTGAAGGAAAAGGTCTCACAAAGTATGGAAAGTGTTCCTATTCTAAAGTCTACAAAAATGAGGACCTAAGAGTTTTCTTATGCTGAAAATGGTTGTAGAGATCTAAGATGAAACTAAGACTTGCAATGGTGATCTTATGACAAAAGCTAAATGCAAACTAAAAGGTGAAAAAATGAATTATTTGAGCAAATCTTTTTCTAGTTTTGAGCAGAGGTCACTAAGAAAAGATGTTTAGAAACATATTCACAATGTTTAGTTTTGGATTGGGACAAAGAATGTTTTTCCTAAATATAGGAAAATGTGTCATTTCAAGTAGCAATTACGTCGCAAAGAGAAAATGCGTCGTTCCAGACTGTGACTGTATTGCAGGATACGTAAATTCATTGTTTCAAATGGCAACTGTGGTTTATAGAGGCAAATGCATTTTTTTAGTTATCAAATACGTTGCAGAATAGTCAGATGTGGTTTACAATGTCTCAGATGCGTTGCAGTTTTGAACAGAGTTTGGTTTTCTTGGAATTTTGGTAGATTTGTGAGGTTGTTTCAATTTGACCATGTTTTTGCAGATTTGTAAAAGGTGTTTTATTGTTTCAGCAAAACACCTAGCAACCACATATTTTTTGCTTGAATGGTGAAACAAGCAAAACCCTATAGATAACAAGGACTATATTCACTGGATCCCAATCAGATAATCCAACCATGCTTATTCTTAGCAGATGACTTAGAAGCTTGGCCACACTGGCTCCCCCTAACATGACACTTCTAAGGTCAACCAAGCTTCGAGTTCTCATGAATATCCCATGATAAACTCTTCATCTCTACTAAGAATTGTGAGAATATGGGTGGCTTGACAGCGACCGTTGCTGCACCAGCGAATAGAAATGATTTTGGCAAACGAAATAAGAGGGTTTTAGTGAATACTTGGGAACATGGCACCTCACGAGCGTCCAACAAGCCACTTAAGGCTTTAATCACTCTACTAGGGGATCTTATACCTTTAAAATAAAAGGTAGGTACCCATTTTCGAATGACACTACACGGCTAAGGCCTACATACCATGAGGACTTCACAGTTTAGTCTCATTCGTTTATATACTGGCCCAAGCGAAAAACCGGTTGGAGTCGTTCCCTCTTTCGAGGTAGGCCTCTCTAAGGTTTAAACAAAAGAAAATTGAAAACTTTGTTTTTGGTCATCCAAGATCACACTAAGGCACGAGGAGATTGCATACACAAAGTTTTCAACCCACACTCACAAGTTTGTTCATTTTAATACCCAAATTGAAATATGTGGGTAGCAAAGTAACAACCCCTAAGTGTTTTTGTTTCTTAAGATCGCAACAAGGCACAAGAGAATTGCATACACACTAAGGAGTTACCACTATACCACAAGACACATCAAACACTTGTTCATTTTAAACCCAAGCTTATTGTGAGACAAGTAAAGTTTGTTTTAAACCAATGCTATGAGCATGCAATTAAATTTTAGCCTTGATGAGTTTCAATGCAAGTTGTGTACATTTTAAACCCATGAGTGAATGCATGTTCATTTTAAGCCATGAAATATGAATGCAAGTTGTAGTTGTGATTGTTTGTTTTTTTGCTTTAGGATTGAAAAATATTTATAGAATCATCAACAAACAAGGGTTAGTATCTCCTTCCAACTTTCCACACTACCAACAACAGATCAGTACCCAAAAATCCCTTACCTAATGAAACATAAAGAAGAAAATCTGGAAAAGAAAGCAAAAATTGAGAGCAAACCTATAACAGGAAAATGCATCGTTTTGCTTGTCAGATGCGTTGCAAAATCAAATGCATCATTCGGTCTAGCAGATGCGGCTCAACAAATTAGATGCGTCGTTCACAATGTCAAATGCAACTCTACATTGCGGATGCATTGTTCTCGCGAGAAAATATGTCATGACGCATCAAATGCGGCTCTTAAGGTTGCGTTTGTGGCATTCCATACTTGAACCTTCAAAAAAGATGAAAATGCCATACGAAAAATCTGCAAAAAAGGTGTTTTTGGCATCGAGTTCACCAATGTAACTAAGACAAAAAGTTAAGTTAGCATGAGAACAAATGCATAATCAAAATCCTAGCTAAATAATGAAGTACAAAGGAGAAAATGTGCATAAAACAAAGGAAGCTTTCATCAAGTAGCATTCAAGCCCTCCATGATTGACCTTCATTGCTCTTCTCCATTTTCTGCAATATGAAGTTTTCCCTTAGATTTTGATGAGCAACTATTAGCCTATGTCAAGGCCCTAAGCAAATATTGAAGGATTTCACTATTCAACACTAGAAAAATGCAAGTATGAAGCAAGACTAAAGTCTAAAGCATGAAGTCAAGAGATCCAAGAATGAAGTGACAAAATGAGGTTGACATTGCCTTTTTATAGAAAAGTCAATTTTGGATGAATGGCCAGGATTAAAAATTGAGACATGTCCTAAGATCAAAGGCTGAAATTAAATGTGACAACCCACAATTAGGGTTAGGACAACATTAGGGTGAAATTAGAAATGAAGGGCTGAGATTTCAATGGACAAGAATATGTGACAAGGAGATAATTGGCACAGAAAAAGAGGCAAGCGGAGAATTAAAATAGAAATTTAAAATTAATTCCCCCAAGAGGTTGTGACCTTTTAAATTAAAAATTAATTTAATTCAAAAGTGGTGGGGCCATGTGACAATAAATAATGATTTTAAATTATTTACTTGGAGAGAAAATAGAAAGTGGGTAATTTTAAATAAATGATTTTATTTAAAATTAGAAAAAGCCAAGGTGGATAATAATTAAATAAATAATAGGAATTTATATAATTATGAGATGACATAAAGAATTATGACGTATTTAAATAAATAAATAAATTTTATTTATTTAAAGAATCAGGAAGACATAATGAAAAAGTAATAATTAAATAGATTTAGGAATTTATTTAATTATGGAGAGACATAAGGAATTAGCGACATATTTAAATAAAATAAATGTAGTTTATTTATTTAAATAGCCAAGAGGAATAAAAGATATGAATTAATTAAATAATTTAGAATTATTTAATTAATAGTTGAATTTGGACCATAGGGCATAATTAAATATTTTAATTATGTTGAGAAGAAATATGGAGATAATAAAGTTTGCAAGCCTAGGCTAATTTTATGTGTCTACAAAATATAGTAGCAAACCAAAAATTCACGCTACAGGATTAGTCTGAATGCCTTCAAGCCCGCTACTAGGAACTCACAATCAATTACTAGCACAATACTTGGTTTGTCACCTTATCAAGTGAGAGAATGGTTTCGACTGTGCATAAACATTAACTAACTTCTACTCAACCTTGCAAATGGTTTTCCTGTATCATCCAATATTCTAATGTCCCTGAGAGAATCAATCACTGAACATGCAAGAGACATGATTCTCTTTATTTCTTTCGTGTATTGCAATCACCCAATAAACTCCATTAAAGCATCAACCATAGCTGGGTAGGCAACCAAAAACCTGATACAAATATTACACTTACGCCAAGAAAACACTATACAACTAGTCTCAATATTAGAAAACAAAGCTTTGGTCACACGATGAAAGAAATTAGCGCAACTCAAAGTGAATTATAATTGGCTTGACTCTACACTAATTCCCAACACTGTTCAACCAAACTAAAATTTGCGTAAAGTATGGCTATAAGAGTATGAATCACGATTTTTTCCTCCAACTGTTCATCAATCACATTAACCATATACAAACATATTGATTATCATTTCCTTGAATTGTTATGAAAAGGTCCAACCTTTAGACTTTGTGTTTCCTTCTAGGAAACAATTGGTCTTCTATTTTCAATTAAAGACAACATAGCCTCTCCATTTGGTATTAAAATTCAATACTTCGAATAATACTAGATTCATTATAAATTTATTTCCTAAATTTACTTGGCCATGGTAGAACTTGTTCAAAAAATTATATGAAAGTCATGATTTCCCAGGGGACATCTTTCAACACCAAAAGAAATGTACTCTACAAAGGTTCTCTCCATAAAGTTTAGTATCAAAATTGCAATATCTTTTCACCAAAATAAATTTAGCATGCTTGAAAAACCAAAACTCTTCTCCCTTTACCTCAGTGGCTGAAAGTAACTGCCAATAACTGCCAACCAATTCTTGAAACTCTTCTTGGAAATCCTTATTTAAGAAAACTCCAAAAAAATAACATTTGTTCCCACCTTAGTGCACCCCACATGAGAGATATTTACTTTTCCTAAAAATATATTTTATATCCCCTATTAGGACAAATAAATTAACGCTTCATATTTTCTAACATATAAACTCAAAGCACTAATTTATTTTAAGAACTTAACATCATATAATAAGAGGGGACATTACAATCCTCCCTCCCCAAACAATTTCAATTTAGGATGTTGTAAAATTTGTTCAATTCTCCTAACTAGCATCTTCAATCGGAAGATTCTTCCATTTTACAAGGTATTCCCTAATGTATCTCTTCCTAAGAGTGTGCTCCCTTATATCAATTATAGCTTCTGGTATAAGAATGAGTTTCCCTTCTTCATCTAAAGGTGGAAAATTAGTAGAGGGAAATATGTTGTGATCCAACCCCTTCTTGAGGTGAGAAACATGAAAAACATTGTGGAATCTATAGTTTGCTGGAAACTCCAATTCATCGGCCACCTCTCCAACTCTTTTGGTGACTCGAAAGGGACCATAAATTGTGGCTTAAGTTTTTCTGAACCACTTTTTTCAGTGTAGATTTCCTGTAGGGTTGCAAACTTAGATAAAGCATGCCACCAATCTCAAAGCTTTGCTTTGAACAATGCTAATCAACATACAATTTCTGCTGATTTTGAGCCTGATGTATATTCTCTTTCAATGACTTCATTATGTCTTGACTTTCTCGTAATAAATCTCTGGCCTTAGGTACTCTATTGTCCCCAAAAAGTAGATCAAGAAAGTTTGGAGCTTTGTAACCATAAATTTCCATGAATGGTGACATCCCAATTGACATGTGATAGGTTGAATTATAACAACACTCACCCAAGTATAGCCATTTCACCCATGCCTTTTGCTGCCTTGAAATATAATTCTTGAGGTACCCTTCCACCCACTTGTTAACTATCTCTGATTTCCCATATGTCTGTGGATGGAAATTGGTACTAGGGGTGAGTTATATCCCACTCAATCGAAAGAGATCCTACCAAAAATACTGAGGAACTTGTTGTCCCTGTCATTAACAATGCTCCTAGGCATTCCATGGAGTCTAAAAATTTCTCTAGAAAATAGATCAACCACCTGCACTTCTGTATATGTTACTGAAATGACATGAAAATGATAAAAAAATTTAAGTCTATCAACAACCACATACACACAATCTTTACCTTGAACCTTTGGAAGCCTTGTAATAAAATCCATAAAAATGCACTCCCATTTCTAAATGGGTAGAGGTTGCAACAAACCAGTTGGATAAGAGTGTTCATCCTTGTTCTCTTAACATATAGGACACTCCCTAACATATTTTTAAGGACTTCATTTTTAAGTCCTTTCCATGTAAACCTTTCGCAAATCTGCCTATATGTTTTAAAGGAACCCTGGGTGACTAGCCATAGGAACATCATGAAAAGCCCTAAAAAAAATTTCCTTAAGCCCTGAATTGGGTGCTAAATAAAATTTTCCCTTATACATAATCAACTCATTAGATACTATATACTTTTCATCTCGATTAGTACCCTCGATAATACCTGTGGCCCAAGAATCCTTACCATAATCTGCTATAATTAAATCCCTCCAATCATCACCAATCTCAACCAATGAGCAAAAATGAGGTCTTCGAGACAATACATCATCAATAATATTTCTCTTACCTTTGACATACACAATGTCAAAATTGTATGCATGTAATCTGCTCACCCATTTCTGGTGTCTATCATTAAGATCTCTTTGATTCAGGAAGTATTTGAGGTTATTATGATTTGTTTTGACTATAAGCTTCCCTCCTACCAATTAAGGTCTGAATTTTTCCAAAGCATGCATGATGGCCAACATTTCTTTATCATAAATAGAATAGCCACGTTCAACCCCTCTTAACTTCCTACTTTCAAAAGCAATTGGATGAATATTTTTTCATTAGGACAACACCAATGCCTTCCCCTGAGGCATCACATTCCAACTCAACAGGTTGGGAAAAATACAAAATGGCCAAAACTAGACAACTGCTCATAATTTTTTTGAACTGATCAAAAAATTGTTGTGTTGCATCCAACCAATTGAAAGCCCCCTTCTTTTCCAAATTTGTAAGAGGTGCTGTTTTTTGTGAAAATCCCTTGATGAATCTCTTGTAGAACCCACATAAACTAAAGAATCCCTTAAGTTAAGAGAGATTTGTGGGATTGCTTTGGTCTTTTCAGGATCAACCCTAACACCATTGGAGCTAATAATTTGACCCAAATAAAGGAGCTCAGTCAACCCAAATTCACATTTACTTTCCTTAGCATAAAGTGACTCCTCCAAAATACTCAACATTTCCTCTAAATGCTTCATATGCTCATCCCAAGATTTGTTGTATATTAAGATGTCATAAAAAATATAAGAACATACTTCCCTAGCTGATTATGAAACACATTCATACAAGACTGAAAAGTAGTTGGAGCATTGGTTAGGTCAAATGTAATCACCAAAAACTCAAAATGATCATAATGGCATCTAAATTTCATCTTCTCCACATCCTCCTCTCTCACCGTATTTGATGGTATCCTGACCTCAAATCAATTTTAGAAAAATAGTGAGCCCCATGCAATTCATCAATCAATTCATCTATGCAAGGGATTGGATACCTATTTTTTATAGTTATCTTGTTCAATGCCCTATAGTCAATACACATACGCATCGAACCATATTTTTTATTAACCAACACCATGGAAGAATTAAAATGACTCTTACTTAGTAGATAATATGCCCCATCTCAAATATCTCCTTAATTTCCTTTTCTATTTCATCCTTGTGGCACTGAGGATGTCTATAAGGTGTAGTTATCACTAGTTTTGTCCCCTCGTCAAGCTCTATTATATGCTGCATTCCCCTATTAGGAGGTATCCCTTGAGGTATGCTCCCAAAAACTGTATTATACTTAGCCATCAAAATCTCAACATCATGATGATAGACCCTCTTGGGTTGCTCAACATCTGTAGGCATAATAATGCATTTTTCTATCCATTCTACCTAATCCTATCTAATAACCCTCTCCATCCTTTTGAATGAGACTATATGTGGTCCACCATTAGATATACCCCTAAGTGTAATCTTTTTACCTCCTAAATCAAACTTCATTTCCATAGTTTGTAGATTCATAGTAAACTCACCAATGGATCATAGCCAATGTTTACCAAGAACCATATCCATGTCCCCTATTCTTACCACATAGAAATCATCCATAACCTCATACTCACCCAATTGGATACTCAAATTAGATATTTTCCTGGTACAAGTAAGAGTGAAACCATCTGCTACCATTACCTTAAATCCCTCACAATCTTCTATTTTGATACCTCTTCTAGCAATCACTCCATCATCAATAAAGTTGTGAGTAGCACATGTATCAATTAGAGTGACTATACGCTGTCCACATAGCACTCCTCTAACTCTAAAATAACCAATTTTTTGCAAGCTAAATAGTTGGGCTATCACACCATTGCCCGTTTTCTCCTTTTTGGAGTCATCAGATGAACTTTCACTATCACTTCCCTTTGAACCAACTTGCTGGTCTGAATTTTTTGAGATTGATTCATCAACTGAAAAGTATTCTATTTGTTTTAATTTTTCCTTTACATCACTCTTATGTGTTTGGTCCCATGGTTCCCTACAATGGAAGCACAATTTCTTCCTTCTAAGGTCATTAATCTACTCATTATCCAACCTTAGAGGCATGTTTTTTGATTGAAATCCTTTAGAGTATGTATTTTGTCTTTGTCCTTCCTAGATACAAACCATTTGGATTTAAATTTATCCTTTGAAGTAGATGACTCAATTTCCCTTGCTTTCTTAATTGCATCTTGAAATGTGGGTGGACTAAGAGCCTTTATCCAACCTCTTAACAGATCTGCTAAACCATACACGAACAACACAATCAACCTCCTCTCTGAAATATTTGTCACTAACACTGAGAGTCTCTAAAAATTTGCAATATAGGTGTCCATTGAACCCCACTGCTTAAGCTTGGCTAACTCCTTAAAATGGAGTTTGGGATCCTTCTTATCAAACCTGTCAACCAACCTCTCCGTGAAAATTACATAAGAATCAATCTGATCATGGCCCAAATTCACCATTCCATGGTGCCACCATTCATGGGCACTCCCATCCAAATATATCGTAGCATACTTGATAGCTTCATCATCAGGTATTGGGTTGAGCTGAAAGTATATGTCAAGTTTTTGTACCCATGCCCTTCTTGTAGTTTTTCCTAAACCATCAAAATAAGGAATGGCTAACTTGCCAAATTTTCTTTGCAAATCGTGATTATAAGCTCTCCCACCCTTGTGTGGTCTATGTCTCATCCTAACATGGAAGAACATCTCATCTTGGAATTCTATGTCTGAATTTCTCCAATCTTGTAAGATTTGGTTTTGGAGCTCCATTTGTGTAGGTTCCACTTCAATCTGAAGGTTATTTCTTGGAGGAAAATGGGGCATCAAAGGTCTAGTGTTCACTGTCCTGGCCACATTATGCTGGTTAACAGTCCTATCGTTGACTGATCCATCTTCATGACCCTCATTCCTACCATTAGCATTATTCCCACCATTGTTGCCATTGTTATTGTTTCTTGTCAAATGTTGTGTCAATAGGGCTGCCATTTGTGCCAAAGTATGTTGTAACCCTTTCTAAAACTCATGTTTCCCTCTCGTCATATCATTAAGCATATCGCAGGTGCTTGGTTCGTCGTTGTCCCTTTCTTTATCACCCATACTTGTTTCTTTTCTTTCTTCACCAACAAGAGGAATTATAGGAGTTTCTTCAATGTTTGGATTTGACCTGTTTCTCCTCAAATAAAGCTGATGTTGACTATGCATCACTCATAGACTGTTGTTTCCTATCATGTGATCCACTAGGATGGCAGGATATACTACTTTGATACCACTTAAATGAGCTACCCAAAATGTAGACTCAAACTTTTCCCACTCTTATGCATGCAGTAGTGAGTTTTTTGAAAGAATATGGATGTGTATGGTTTTTTTGAAAAATAAATGTTCAGACATGCATATAACCAAATACCAAAATACAAATAGAATAAATTTTGATATATCAAATAAGATTTTGGGAATTGCACAAATAGTTCTAACTGAGCAACAAATAACGATGAGATAGAATAATATCTGACCTTGATATACTGTGCAAAAATTACTGTATGATAATGGACAGTTCTGGAGTTTATTACTCCTTTGTTTCTTGCAATCCTCCAGCAGTTTGTAAGCTCAAAATATTAAACAATATTCACTAGATGTTTGTTGAATATAGTAGCAAACCCAGAATTCACGCACAAGTCAGAGAATAGATAATATTTCACCGTATATGCAGCTACAGGATTAGTCGAAACGCCTTCAAGCCCGCTGCTAGGAACTCGCGATCAATTACTGGAACAATACTCGGCTTGTCACCTCATCGAGTGAGAGAAAAGCTTCGGCTGTGCATAAACATTAACTAACTTCCACTCGACCTTGCAGATGGTTTTTCCGTATCATGCAATATTCTCATGTCCCTGACAGAATTAATCGATGAACATTCAAGAGCTATGATTCTCCTTATTTCTTCTATGTATTGCAATCACCCGATAAACTCCATTAAAGCATCAACCACAGCTGGGTAGTCAACCAAAAACCTGATACAAATCTTACACTTACACCAAGAAAACACTATACAACCAATCTCGATATTAGAAAACAAAGCTCTGGTTAGATGTTGAAAGAAATTGGCGCAGCTCAAAGTGAATTCTAACTGGCTTGAGTCTACACTAATTCCCAACACTATTCAACCAAACTTACATTTCTGTAAAGTATGGCTATAAGAGTATGAATCACGATTTTTCCCTCCAGCCTCTTCATCAATCAGAATCACCATATACAAACATATCGATTGCCATTTCCTTGAATTGTTACAGAAAGGTCCAACCTTAAGACTTTTCATTTTGTTTTCAATTAAAGACAATGTAGCCTCTCCATTTGGTATTCAATGCCAGATTCATTATAAATTTCTTTCCTGAATTGACTGCAATATCTTTTCACCAAAAAATCCAAAACTCTTCTCCCTTTACCTCGGTGGCCGAAAGTAACTGCCAGTCGATTCTTGAAACTCTTCTTGGAAATATTTATTTAAGAAATTCTAAAAAAATAACATTTGTTCCCACCTTGGCGCACCCCACATGAGAGATATCTACTTTTCCTTAAAAAAACACCTTATATCCCCTATTAGGACAAATAAATTAATGTTTCATATTTTCTAACATATAAACCCAAAGCATTAATTTATTTTAAGCACTTAAAATCATACAATAAGAGGGGACATTACACTTATTTCTAGATCTAATTTACTTTAAATGTTTATTGCTAAAGCTAATACTCATGGCTTGAAGGGTACTAGTTGAAAAACTAGAAGCTTAATGAAAGTAGGTTATTCATGTTGACTATTCTTCTAGTTTTTAGATTACAACATTTAAGAGACTAAATAAAAATAATTTTTTTATAATTCTAAAATTATATGAATAGTACTAGAAATCAAGAACTATATCAACTCTAAATCAATTTGTAGCAACCATGAAGAAAATTCAAAAATAATTTTGCAATCAATTATTATTATTTTTATTTTATTCAAAAACTCTTATATGTATAAAATGCAATAAGTAAATTATAGAAAACACACGACATGTATCTAAAAAAATGCAAGTTAATAAAAGAATATAATTTTAGAATATTTAAATAAAAAATTTGTAAGGCTAAAATATTTCTCTAGTGACTTTTATAATTCAAATTACTTAGATATTTAAATACACGACATGTATCTAAAAAAATGCAAGTTAATAAAAGAATCTAATATTAGAATATTTAAATAAAAAATATGTAAGGCTAAAATATTTCTCTAGTGACTTTTATAATTCAAATTACTTAGATATTTAAATACACGACATGTATCTAAAAAAATGCAAGTTAATAAAAGAATCTAATATTAGAACATATAAATAAAAAATATGTAAGGCTAAAATATTTCTCTAGTGACTTTTATAATTCAAATTACTTAGATATTACACTAAATTTATGAATAAATCATGATGATCACTCATTTTTTAACCCTACCTCTAAATTTTAGAGAGTCACATAGTTAGTTAGAAGTGAGAACAAACAATGACAAATGTTGTAGGTCAAGTGATTTGGTTTCTTATATAGGAGGAGGAATTATAGGGCTTCTTTTACAACTTAAGAAACAAGCTTTTAGTTTCTTAGATTAATTGAAGTGTGGAGAATGAGTATAAACTAGCTTAAAATTAACACAAGCCTCTTAGGCTCTCAACCAATTGATGTGAATGACTTTTGTGAGCATTTATTTATAACAACCTAACCTAAAGAATAAGAAAAAGAAAGCATTACCCATTAAAAAAGATAACCAGTAAATCAGAATATGAGGTATATCATAATCTCTATTGACATTAACAAGCACATCCACTTCTAACAAGAGTTACTTTATCATAAAGATATACTCTTACTATTAGAGGAGGACAAAGACCAATGGATAGGTGGTCCAACATGCCTTCCACTTCATTCCAAATATCATCTTCACTTATAGGCCATACCTAATATGTGATTTAATAATTATATTGTATGTTCTAGTGCTATTTTGGAGATATTTATAAAAGAAAGTTTCCCAAGATAATCTCCCCGATATTATAATGATTAACTCAATAGAAAAGGTTTCATCTTCATGAATTATAGGACCAACTTCCTTAACAAATCATTATAGAATTTTGTTATGCACAAACAATATTTTGATGGTATAAGTCTATGTAATTATTTTTACAAAATCAAATAGCTTGTAGAGCTACAAACTATTATTAAGGTGATTGATTTTGCCTCGATTTTACACATTTATAAGATATATTTTGCTACATTATTTTGTAAATCTCATGATGGTTCTTGAGAGAAGTGTGTATATTTGGAAATAAAACCCCTTAAAATTTGGAATTGTACATGTTAGTTCAACCTCTAAAAAATTTGGGTTTTTATTTTGAAGTAGTTCCATTTGTTTAAAATAAGTTGATGCATTATGGTCTTGGGCACATCTTTGGTGAGCCAATCTATAATCAAATTGTATTTTTTGACAACATGATCGATTGTGTAATTGAATCAACTGAATTAATCTTGTAAATGAACATATTTTCCTCTTCCATCCTTTCTACTATGATCTTTTTCTTTGAAAGTAAGAAACCTAGTACATTAGGTTCTGATTGAAAGTGAGGAAGATGCATGAATTTCATAAAGATATTATTTAAGCACTTTTTAACACCACATATTTTTTTATTAGAAGAAATCCATTTTTAAAAATCTTTTGCAAAGACTCTAGTAGCATACTCAAAAATAAATTCCTTACCATCTTGTTTGAAACTAAAAGACCTTCACATGCATATTTACAGGAATTTGTGTATAAAATGAATTTTTTAGTGGAAGATACATGGAAGACATGATTTTTTCTTTATTTTCTAGATTTTAGCTTTATGACGTGACTCCCATTTAAAGGGTCTTAATATTGCTAATATTAGGATAAAAGCTATTTAAATAATTTAATATTTCAAGGAATCTTGAATTTATTTTTTATCTAAGATTTTAGGGAAATGAACAATTTTTTCTTTCATATGTTCTTGAATTTCAAGTATTCCATTGGGTTGGGGCCCTAGTTCAGTTGGCTAAACCTTTCCTATTGTAGGAGGTTGGTCACAAGGTCTAGTATCCCCCACCCCCGTGGTACTAGAGCGTGTCGCGCAATGCCACTGATTAGGTTAAAAGTTTTACCAGACACATTGTAGTTTATAAGGGGGTTGTCCTACCCGATTCCTGCAATCTAAAAAAAACTTCAAGTATCCCATTGATAACTTTCATACCAAGAAAATTATAAAAAAAAAATCGTAATTGGAGCTTGGAGATTGAAATAATAGTACCAACTTCTCTATAATTTTATATAACTTCTCTTGATGTGATAAATGTTCCTCAAATGGCTTGTTGAAAATGATAATATCATCAATAGAGAGACAAGGATGGATAAATTGAAGTATCTTTGAATATGTTGTTTGTATAATCTTGACAATAAGCATGTGCATTCATGAGGCCAAAAGACATGATAGTCCATTCATAATGGTCAAATGGACAATTGAAAGATTTTATGTTTTCCTTTAGATTTAACATGGATTTGATAAAGGCCATACTTATAAGAAATTTGTGAAAAGTATTTACAAGTGGTGACCTTTTATAACAAATAATATTTATTTGGGATAAGATAAGGATGTGACTCAATTATAACATTTAGAGAGATTATAATTTATTAACATGTACTTTTTTCCTCTCTTTTTCTCAAAATGTTTATTAATAATAAAGGAATAACAAGAATATGGAGACGTAGATGATTTAATTAATCCTTCTTCATATTCCTTAATAAAAATTTCCACATTGAGATAGTCATCAACAAGAATTGGGATTTTCTTCCCAATTTTCATGGTGTTAAATTTTTGCACTTTTATCTCCATTTTTGGGATTCTTTAATATTAAATTTTTTGTGGGTCATCATAATAGATTTTATTTTTTCACAAAGTCCAACAATTTTCTACTCTATGTTATTTATAGGTTATTGGATCATAGAGGAATGGAAATTATCATTGGCACCGACTAACCTAGGACCTTTTACTCTCTCTTTCTATGGTAAACAGTACACGCTTTAGAGTGTTATCTTATGAAGTAAGAATAAATGAAATTTCATCAAGTAATAGTATGACTAAAAGAATTTTGTTCATCTCAAAAAAATCACATTTAAATATTTTCCCTTCTATGGTCATAACTTCTTGGTGCTTGTATTTAGTACATACAAATAAATTACCCTATACATTTATGCTCTTATATACATTGCTATTGTCAATATTTTCTCGATATTGTTAAAAAGGCCCTCATAGAAAGACAAAGATGCTCGTATATTAACCTATACATTGTAAAAAAATATATTTTTTTACAAAGATAATTTGTACTTACCTCCCATTTACCAATGTTACAATATATTTTTGTTTTGAGTCTATTAATGGAAGTGACAAGGTTATCAAGACCAATTGAAAGCTTAAAGGGTTTGATTTGTAGAATTCTTCTATTGGTGAGAATTCATCAAACTCTTTGTTTATTTCTTCTATGTATGGTTCATCATATGAGTGTTCTCCACAAAACTATTGCTACTAATTAGGCCATACTTCTTTGGTTTCTTCTATTTTGCATCACTTTTTGAATCATTTTCTAATTCTATGAAAATATTCAAATGGATCTTTCTCATCAAACTCCCTAGTGTATTTATTTAAAATAGCAGGTCCTTGGGAAGGGCCTTCATCATCATATTTAGGCTTACCATGGAAATTCTAGTCATCTTCATAAGAATTTTCCTTTTATTTTCTTCAAGAGAACTTGTTTTCCAACCATTATACTAAAAGTATTCAAATTGACTAAGATCACATACTTTCATTTTATACAACTACTTATTGGATTCAACAATACTATTTTGTATAGGAGGGGAAAATTCGCCATGTAATTCATTTGATGAGGCTTGGAGAGGTCTTTCTTGGAGGTTCAAACCTTTGCATATTAAATTGAGGTTGGCATCTAGCTCCACTATTGTAAAGTAATACCCCAAAGGTACTAGAATCCAAACATTTTAGTAGCTCTTTCATCAAGATTAACACTTGCTCCTATAGTAAGTATAATGTTTTCCCAAACATGAATCTTTCAAAAAATGATTCAACTCATCATCAATATAAAGATACCAAGGTTACATTAAAATAGAAGATACCATCCTTAACGTAATAGGTGGTTGTTCTTTCAATTTACTTTATTTGAAACAAGGGTCAATTCTCAAACTTCTTAAGGAAGAAAGATGCTTCAATAATAGAGTCTTCCTTTTTTCCCTTTATTTATTTTTTCTTTTGTTTATATCTTCAACACAATGAAGGTTTGCTTCCAACTCTACTAATTTATCATCTACATGTCATACTTTATCTCCTATAGAATGTGACACGTTCAAATATTGTTATGAATTTTTTTGAATGTAACCACAACTATTTCTAAAAAAATGTACATGGTTATGATGCTCACTATTATAATGCAAGGATTTATCTAATCTACTAGAAATTTTATCTACAAAAAATATAATATACATTACATCTTTGCACATTTCATTGAAGTCCTCGTGATAGTGATTATTATAATATGCTACATAATTCTTGTACTTGTATTAAGAGGATTTTATTTATATCCAACCTTTCAAGGTTGGAAATCATTTTAAAAATATGATACTTGGCCATTTTTAAGCTTATAAATTCCTTTCAACAGTGGGCATATGCCTCCTCTGTAGAATGAGATATCATTCTCCTTGTAAAATTCTAAAGATGATTCTCTAGGTAAAGTCATGTACATATGAGTAAAAGGAATATGCTCTTCCTCTATGTGTTCAATATCAAGATTAAGACCTTGATTTATAGGTTCATTTTAAAATAATCAAACCTTCTCTTATTGTGCTACTTGACATAGAACTAGGCCTTCTAAAAGTAGCCTATGACATAGAGGCATATTTTTGTGATAAGACTTTGGATAAAATATGCATAGATGAGACTTAAATTCTTCATATCAATTATCTTATTTTTTTAATTGGTCGGGCTACGTGATATATCCAATCCAACTTCCATTTATTTGGAATTTATATAAAATTTATTAGTCCTTTTTGCAACTAAACAAAATAAAACCTGTATTTTGATTGAGGTAGGTTTTCTAATATTTTAGGTTGATTGGTATTGGTCATATAATATAAAACTTGTATATTGACTAAATCACACTTGGACTTACCAAACATGTTTAGTCCATATATTGAAGAAAATAATCCCTAGCAATCTAAACTCATTTTAACTCTGCTATAACCTTATCCTTACATAAATCATGATATTTGGGTAGAACCCAACATATAGGTCCATCATTTAGACAAGACATGGATGAAAGATGATAGGCATGGGATAATTTGGATTTTTTCCTATCACATATTGATATATAAGATACTATTTTAATGCTTTTGGGGAGACATAAATTCACATAGATTAAAATAGTAATAAAAATGTATGAATAGATGCTCATAGATATATTCAATCTTATGAGGAGGAAATAAAGATAGGTGCTTGGTTTGGAAAGATTTATTAGTTCGGTATTTTAGGTAAATTTCTATACACTTGAAATGAGGCTTAAAAACAGTCTTGAAAGTAGACTTAAAGATTTTGTAGTAGATTGGTAATTTTTTTGTAAAGCTCTTCAAGTTTTAATACAAGGGGTTGGTAGTGAGTTAAAGTAGCTAAAATATTATGATATTTATATAAGGATTCAATTGAATAGGCTTTGAGTCAAACTCATTGACCTATATTTCATGAGTAGTAGTTCACATGAACCCATCTCTCATGAGAATGAATGGTACACTTAGCACTCATGTCTTTAGGTGATGCTCACAAGGGTAAAGCGTTGAGACTTACCAAGAGGTCATCTATCCCAATACTTCTTCGACTTAAGCACACTTAACCATGGAGTTTCTCCCAAGATCAAGCCCACTTAGCTTACTATCCCATTTGTAATTTGTTTAGAAAATGACAAGCCTAATTGATGTAGGAGTGTCTCGTTCCATAGATAATCTTGCATCAACCAAAAATATTTCCTTTATATTATGTTCTATTTTTTGTAGTGTTAGTTTTGGTTTCCTTCAAGATAATTTTTAAAGGAAATTTGGATCAAATTAAGGGAATCACCTTGTATAAAGGCTTAATGAGTATTTGTAGATCAAATTTGGCGAGAATCGAACACAAATTTCTAAGTTATGTCTTTGCGAGGTTTTGGTCTGCTACTAGTTTGTGGAATTCTAGGTTGCTATTGAACCTAATCTATGCAGATGATTGGAATGCTACTGACCTTTGCAAATTTTTGGTGCTAAACTGTCCATTTTAACTTCAAGTTCTAGACAACATCAAACGGATAGAGAGAAGGTAGATAGATGCGTGCAATTAATTGTTTTAGATTCAATATCCAAGAATGTTGAAGATTACCATAGTTGAAGAGGCCTACTAGTATGCCCTAAAGGCTAAAGAGAAGATATCTAGAAGGAAACAAAGTAAACCAAGAGGTATAGGAAGAATTATAACATAAAGAGGACATGAAAGTAGCTAAAGGGAAGCGAGTCTATGAAGAAGAAGCAAGCCCTACATGAAATAAAGAATTACGTCAAGGAATAAGAGGACACAAGTATTATGTAAGAGGACATGACAATAGAAACAAGGAGTTTTTAGGAAGATATTTTGAGTGTCCACAAATACACCAAGAGAATAGAAAGTGAAGTGTGGTTAGAATTCATATGAATAAGAAGAGGAAGAAATTTTAGCATCACCAAAAGCAAAACCAAAGGAGGGAGAATCTATCATGTTTAAGAGAGTATTGATGAAACCAGAAGGAGAATAATATGGACCATCTTAGAGAAGAATCCTTTTTCAAACTATATGTAAATTTAAAGGTTAGCGTTGTGAGGTTATTATTGACAGTGGTAGTATAGATAATTTGTTTATGAAGAGATGGTAAATAAGTTAGGATTGAAAAAGAGAAAACATCCCAATCCTTATAAAGTCCATGGTTGCAACAATAACACGGATTAGTGTGTTGGATGTTGTGGTTGTATTGCTGATATGTGGTTTTCATTGATGTCAACACTATTAGCATTAATGTCTTTAAGACTGTATATGTCGAGGATATTGAGAAAATTGTTATAAAATATGTTATAGGTTGTCTGTGAAGTAGTGAAGATCAGTGTGTTGAAAAGTTCAGTATTTTGTTGAAAAGAAGTTGTGTATTAAAGGGTTTGTTTGTCGATGAATGTAGTTTCTACTCCATAAGTTTCAGAGGTGCGCATGAAGATTTGAGCAAGTTATAAGTTTATGTGTTCCGATAACTATTTTGCTATTGTAACTGGTGTTCATAGAAGAAGATAATGTGATTCTGGTAATCTGAGTTGTTGCATATGTTCCTGAAGTGTTTGCGGATGTTTCTAGATCATGTTCTATCTATGTTGCATGTCCGCATTGATCATTGTGCTCGTGATCTGAGATTTTCTCTTGCATGTTCATATTTTTCATGTTCATGGCCGACAAGGTGTTAAAGTGTGTTGTTGATCTTCAAGCAAGAATCTTTGAAGGTGTTTTGTGTTCGAGGATATTGTTTTAGGTCTCTACTATGTTGTGGCTGACCTTGGTTGATGCGCATTGATAATATTTATTGTTTTGGGCCGATAGTTTGCATTCATTCTATTATTTTGTTGAAGCCAACATGAAGCAATGTAATTTCTTATTGCAGATATATATAAAGTAATTGTTTCTTCATTTGAGAAGTGTGTGAGCATGTGTGCAAGAGTGTATAATGAGAAGTGTGCAAGTGTTATGTGTGAATAAGGTGCAAATCATTTGAAAGAAGAGCAGAGTGTGAAGAAGAGTGAAGAGAGTGAAGAAGTGTTTGTGTGCTTAACAAAAACTGTACTCAGGCATTAGCAAATGCTACTTTCTCAGTTCACATTCTTCAGATGGATTTAATCTAAAAGTTTTTATGTAAGATAGTGAGTCTTCCTTTGAGCAGTGAGCTCTAGGCAGTGTGCTTGAATGCATGTGCATTCCTTATTTATTATTCTTATACTTTTAACATGGTATAACTTGTGGATTAACCTCCACCATGGTTTTTCCCCTAACAGGGTTTCCACGCAAAAATATTGGTCTTATGTGTGCTTCTGATGTGTTGTTGATTCATGCTTTCACTATTATTAATCAAATCTGAGATTAAAGGTTAATAAGTTTAATAAGTTTGAAATTATATGACAACTGATTCACCCCCCCTCTCAGTTGTCTGCCCTTGTGTTGCCAACAATTGGTATCAGAGTAGGTTCCTTGGAAGAAGTTTAACAGTGTGAGGTGATCCGGGATGGCAACATACAAGAAGGATAGTCTGATATTTGATGGAACAAATTATTCTCTATGGAAGAATCGAATGGAGTGTCATCTGAGATACATCGGTGAATCCTACTAGAATATTACAAGTAATAGGTATGTTATTCCTCAGAATGGTCCTACTTCTACTGCTGAGGTTAGGGATGATGAATATAACATCAAAGCTAAGGAAGAATTGTTGAGTGCTTTGACTAATTTTGAGATGAAAAATGTTATGGAGCTAAGGACTACCTATGAGATCTAGAAAAAGTTGGAAACCTTGTATGAAGGAGATGTAAATGTAAAGATTTCTAAGCTACAAAGTCTGAAAGGGAAATATGAATTGTTGAAAATGGGTGATGATGAAAATATTGCTACTTACATGCAAAGAGTGAATGAACTTGTGTGTCGCATCAGATGTGTTGTTGAACAGTTAAATGAATCAAAGATTGTTGCTAAAGTGCTTAAATCCTTGCCTACTGCATACAAAGTTAAAGCCATAGCTATTGAAGAGCTTCAGACTGTGATAAATGTAACCAAAGATATGTTGGTTGGTAAACTTACTGACTTTGAGTTGAGTGAACTCGGTGATGCCCTTCCTAAGACAAAATCTGCATTTAAAGCTACTACTTCCAGGAGAGACAAGTAGAGATATGATTCGGGTGAAAGTTCTTCTAGAAAGGTATCTAGGTATGAGGAAGAAATGAGACAGATTGAAGAAGAAGAAAGATAATTGAATGAGCTTGAAGCACTTATTGTCAAAAGGGAAGCCAGAGGAGAAGGTATGTATAAAGGAAATTTTCCTATAAAATTTCTTTCTTGCAATAAGATAGGTCATTTTGCATCAAGGTGTCCAGAAAGAGTTCCTAAGCCAAGACCTTAAAAGCCTAAATTTCAAAATAAGTGTTATCATGCTGCTGATGAAGGTGTAATAGATGATGAATCTGAAAAAGGGAATGCAAGTGAAGATGAGTTTGTGTTTATTGCTATCAAGGAAAATAATCCCATGTCTATTGAATCTGCTAGTTGTACAAAAGTGGAGAAAGCTCTAGTTGTTCAAGTTGAAGAAAAAGATGAATGGGTAATTGATAATGGATGTTCACATCACATGACAGGTGATAAAAGAAAATTTATAAGCCTGGAAAAGTATGATGATGGTGCTGTAAGATTTGATGATAACAATGGTGGTATAATCTGTGGTGGAGGATGTATTTCTTTTGATGGTAAGCATAATATTGATGATGCTTTTTATGTTGAAGGTTTGAAGCATAATATTATGATTGTTGGATAGATGGTTGATAAGGGATATAATCTTCAATTCAAATATGGAAAGTGTAGCATATTGGGAAGTTCTAGAAATGTGATTGCTTCAGGTTCTAAAATAAAAGATAACATCTTTCATCTGAATGTTGCTAGTAAAAGTTGTTTGATTTCTCAAGTTGATGAAAGTTGGTTGTGGCATATAAGGATGTGTCATGTAAACTTTGAAAATATTATCAAGATAAGTTCCTCACAGGCTGTGAGAGATCTTCCTAAGTTGGTGAAGCCTACTAATGTCATATGCAAGGAATTTCAGTTAGGAAAGAAAACTAGAATTTAATTTCACAATTATTCAAATGAATTGTTGGAGCTTGTGCATACTGACTTATGTGGCCCTGCTAGAATCAGAAGTCTACAAGGTTACAGGTACTTCATGTTGCTTATTGATGATTACTCTAGGATGATGTGGGTTACTTTCTTAAGGGAGAAATATGAAGCTCTAGAAAATTTCAAGATCTTTAAGGCTATGGTTGAGACAGAGACAGGTTTGAAGATTAAATGTTTGAGATCAGATAGAGGTGGTGAATTCACTTTCGGTGAGTTTAATTATTTTTGTGAAGAACATGGGATAAAGAGACAGTTATCTACACCATGAACCCCTCAACAAAATGGAGTTTTGGAAAGGAAGAACATGATAGTTCAAGATGCTGCTAGAACTATGATGTTGGAAGGAAATGTCCCTCATATCTATTGGAGAGAAGTTGTGAGTACTGATGTTTATATCCTCAATCGAGTACAAATCAAAGGTAATACTAGTAAGACTCCTTTTGAGCTATGGTTTGGTCATAATCCTACTATTAGATACTTCAAAATCTTTGGGAGTAAATACTATATTAGAAGAGATGAAGATATAGGAAAGTTTGATGCTAAAAGTGATGAAGGAATATTTCTTGGTTATTATACTAAGAGTAAGGCCTACTAGTGCTACAACAAGAGATTGAAGAAAATGATTGAAAGTGGAAATGTTAAGGTTGATGAAGACATTGCTAGACCCTCCAGAACATGTGGATATGATTGTGATGATCAAAATGATAGTACAAACAAGAATCAAACTTCAAATCAAGTTCAGATTGTTTTGGTTAATCAAGAATATCAATAAGAAGGCGATACTAATGAAAGCACATAAGAGAGATCACATGAGCTTGAAATTCAAGGAAACTCTAAGACTCCAAGGTATGTGAGATTAAATTATTCAAAAAATTAGATTATAGGAGATTAGAATAAAGGTGTCCAGACTAGGATAAGAATTGTAGAAGAATATTGTTTAATTTCAAATACTGAGCCAAGTAATGTCAACGCAGCATGCAAAGATGAACATTGGATTGAAGCAATGAAAGAAGAACTACAACAAATTTAGAAGAATAATACATGGATTCTTGTAATTGGAACCAAATGGGTCTTTAGAAACAAACATAATGAACAAGGTGAAGTTATCGGAAACAAAGGAAGACTAGTATGCAAAGGATACTCTCAAATGGAAGGAATTGACTTTGAAGAAACTTTTTCTCATGTTGCTAGAATTGAAGCTGTGAGACTGTTTCTTGCTTATGTTGCTTATAAAAACTACAAAGTTTATCAGATGGATGTCAAGTCAACATTTCTAAATGGTGAATTAGAAGAAGAGGTGTATATTGAGAAACCTAATGGATTTCAATTGACTGATCAGGGAGATATGGTTTGTTAGTTGGAGAAAGCATTGCATGGAATCAAGCAAGCCCCTAGAGCTTGGTATGCCAGATTGGATAAGTATTTGTTGAAGCTTGGATTTAACAAAGGTACTGTTGATAGTAATCTATATTTCAAGATTGTTGATGATACAAATTTGTTTGTGGAAGTCTTTGTTGATGATATCATTTTTGGAGGAGATGATGGTTTTGCATGAAGTTTTCTAATGAGATGTAGAATTATTTTGAGATGTTAATGATTGGAGAATTGAAATTATTTTTGGGATTGAAAATTACTCAATTAGATAAAAGAATCTTTATATCTCAGTCCAAGTATGTGAGAGAGCTGCTAAAGAAGTTTGGTATGGAAGATTCAAAGCTAGTTAGTACACCCATGGTGACCGGATGTAAGTTGACACAAGATGATGATTCTCCGAAGGAAAATTAGACTAGATACAGGTCAATGATTGGTGGATTGATTTATTTGACTCAAACTAAACCAAACATCATGAATTTTGTATGCATTGTTGCTAGATTTCAAGTCGATCCTAAGGAATCTCATGTGACTGTTGTGAAGAGAATTTTTAGATGCTTGAAAATAACAGTTGATTTTGGCTTATGGTATCCCAAAGATGATGATCTTACTTTGAGTTCCTTTAGTGATGTTGATTGGGCAAGAGATGTGAATGACAAGAAAAGTACTAGTGGCGATGCATTTTTCTTGGGAAAGAAGTTGATTTCATGGTTAAGTAAAAAGAATAATGTCGTTTCTTTGTCTACTATAGAGGAAAAATACATTGTTGCTGCTAACAATTGTACTCAAGTATTGTGGATGAAGTAGATGTTGAAAGATATTATAGTTGTGTATGATGAACCTATTTCCATATTCTGTGATAATTCAAGTGCTATAAACATTTCTAAGAATCCGATGCTGCATTCAAAGACCAATCATATATTTATCAAGTACCACTTTTTGAGAGACAAAGTGAGTGATAAGGAATTCAGACTAGAGTATGTGCCTACTAAGGAATAGATTGAAGAAATATTTACTAAACCTTTGCCTAAAGATACTTTTGAGTATCTCAGAGGGAAGTTAGGGGTGATTACCCCTCCTAATCAGAACTAAGATGCATAGTCTTTGCATCAGTCTGTGCATTCATAGTCATATCTTGATCCAGATTGATGTTTTGGTGGCTGCTACTCAGGGGGAGTAGTCAGATGATTCAGATATGTGGTTCAAAGCTTTGTACCTTTTCCATTGATGTCAAAGGGGGAGAACAGTACTATGAAAAACTATGGAAGAGTTAAAAATAAAGGGGGAGAAGAATAGTGTGAGAAGAGCAATATATAAATGGGAGATTGTTGGTTGTGTTGATGGTATTTTTCACATCATGTGTTGCCATCAATGCCAAAGGGGGAGATTGTTTGATGTTGTAGTTGTATTGCTGATATGTGGTTGTCATTGATGTCAACACTATTAGCATTAATGTCTTTAAGACTGTATATGTTGAGGATATTGAGAAAATTATAATAAAATATGTTATAGGTTTTTTGTGAAGCAATGAAGATCAGTGTGTTGAAAAGTTCAGTATGTTGTTGATGAGAAGTTGCGTATTAAAGGGTTTGTTTTTTGATGAATTTAGTTTCTACTTTGTAAGTTTCAAAGGTGTGCATGAAGATTTGAGCAAGTTATATGTTTATGTGTTTCGATAACTATTTTTCTACTGTAACTGGTGTTCATGGAAGAGGATAATGTGATTCTGGTAATCTGAGTTGTTGTGTATGCTCCTGAAGTGTTTGTGGATGTTTCTAGATCATGTTTTATCTATGTTGCATGTCTGCATTGATCATTGTGCTCATGATCTGAAATTTTCTCTTACGTGTTCATATTTTTCATGTTCATGACCGACAAGGTGTTGAAGCGTGTTGTGGATCTTTGAGGAAGAATATTTGAAATTTTTTTGTGTTCAAGGACATTGTTTTAGGTCTCTACTATGTTGTGGCCAACCTTGGTTGATGCACATTGATAATATTTATTGTTTTGGGCCAACAATTTGCATTCATTCTATTATTTTGTTGAAGCCAACATGAAGCAATGTAATTTCTTGTTGTTGATATACATAAGTGATTGTTTCCTCATTCGAGAAGTGTGTAAGTGTGTGTGCAAGAGTGTGTAATGTAAAGTGTGTGAGTGTTATGTGTGAATACGGTTCAGATCATTCAAAAGCATAGAAAAGTGTGAAGAAGAGTGAAGGGAGTGAAGAAGTGTTCATGTGCTTAACCGAAACTATACTGAGGCATTAGCAGATGCTACTTTCTCAGTTTAAATTCTTTAGATGGATTTAATCTGAATTTTTTTATGTAAGATAGTGAGTCTTCCTTTGAGCAGTGAGCTCTAGGCAGTGTGTCTGAATGCATGTGCATTCCTCATTTATTCTTCTTATACTTTTAACAGGGTATAACTTGTGGATTAACCTCCACCGTGGTTTTTCCCCTAATAGGATTTCCATGCAAAAATATTGGTGTTATGTGTGCTTCTGATGTGTTGTTGTTTCATGCTTTCACTGTTATTAATCAAATATGAGATTAAAGGTTAACAAGTTTAATAAGTTTGAAATTCTATGACAACTGATTCACCCTCCCCTCTCAGTTGTCTGCCCTTGTGTTGCCAACATAGTGGTGAATGAGCAATGTTTAGTTAATTTTAATATTGGATCATACAAGGATGAAATCATATGTGATGTTATGTCAATTAGTGAATGTCGTGTGTTGTTGGGAAGAACTCAATAGTTTAATAGGGTGGATATCTATGATTGTATGAGAAATTTGTACACTATTGTGAAGGGTAGACAAAAGTATGTTATGAGTTCATTAAAGGAGAAAGAGAAGGAAGTGAAGGACAATAGTCCCATAATTTGTTGCAATTTAGAAAAAAATAATCAAGGTGACAAGAGAGGTTGATAACAACTTGATGAAGGTTCCCATGAAGAAGACTAAAGTTGGGAATAAAGGAAGTGGTACTAATTGTGTGTAATAGTAGCACAAAGAAAATGAGATAAGCATGAATACTAAAGGTAATCACCGAGGAAGTGGAAAATTAGAGAGGAAACCTCATAAGTCATAATTGGTACATTTTAAATTTTCTCATGAAATTTATAAATCATAATTACAGAGCATGACAAGTGGTGATAGTTTGCACATTGAAGATAGAGGGAAAGAGAGGAAAAGAAGAAAGGGAAGAGGTCAAGAGAATAAAGAATAATTTTGGATTAAAAACAAGGATGGGATCACCATCCCAAGCACTTACAAATTTTCATGAGTTACCAACTCATGAAACATTTCATTTACCCAACATTTTTGATGTAGGAGCATTTGGGTCCACAAGCAATCCTACATTAACCAAAAGTATTTCCTTTATGTTATGTTGTTTTATTTTTAGTAGTGTTAGTTTTGATTTTATTTATAAGAATTTTTGAAGGAATTTTGGATCAAATTAAGGCCATCACCTTATAGAAGGGCTTAATGGGTATTTATAGATCAAATTGGTGAGAATTGGACAAAAAATTGTTAATTTATAGCTTTGTGATCTTTTGGTTTGTTATTGGTGTATGGACTTTAGGGTTGTTGTTGAACCTACCCTATGTAGATGGTCAAACTGATACTATCATTTGCAAAGTTTTCACACTAAAGAAAATATTTTCAAAAGGTTCCAATGTATTTGATTGGCTTTGATTTGCTTTCCCACACAATTGGTATGAATAGGTTTGTTGTATTTGCAAAAATATCTTCATCAAGTGAATCATATTATTTTTTTCTAACCCAACATTTTTAGTAGGTTATAATTCTTTTCTTTGCACATTCAACACCAAATCAGTTTTCCACTCTATGGGAACCTCAAGATCATCTAAACTTGTGGAAACTTTCTACCCATTTTCTTTTGCAAGAATTTCAAGGTTTTTTGACCTTGTGAGACCTTCCTACCCATCTACCTTTGTGAGAGTTTTATTTTTGATGGAAGTTTTTAATTTAATGACCATCTAAAATTTGTAGATAAAAGCTAGTGTAATGAATATTTAAACTTTCATCAACTAGTTCATATGGATAGTTTCATTGATGGCATAAGCTAACTTTAGCAAGATGATGATGTCACCATGTTTGATTGCAAATTTTTATCAGCCTACTAAACCTAATACAAAATTTCATGTTTGATCTAGCCATTTTTTGATTGGTTTCTTTCTATTGTATCTACGAGGTTTTTTACCGGCTACGCTTCTTGTGAAACTTTCACCTACTAATACACTTTCATCCCTAGAATGATTTCAATTGCAAAAATGGCTTGGATTGAATCCAATAAAATTTCCTAACTACCTAAGGATAAGATGGGGATTGATACAAGCCAAGGAAATATTTTGGGAGGATTTTTAGAGGAAGTTAGAGAGATGTAATTGAGAGGAGAGTGATATAATTTTGTAATCATGTATTATAATTTTTCTATCTAAAGATAATAGAATTGAAATTAGCTTTCTTCTTGAATATTTTGATGTTGATTATTGTAATGAAACTATGATTCAGATGTCTATTAAGACCCCCTAATCATGAGAGAATCACTAATGAACCATCCATTATAGATCCCCTTTGGCTCATCCATTGACAAGCATGAGAGATTTTTTGTAGTGTGTCATGGCTCATCCATTGACAAGCATGAGATATTTTTTGTAGTGTGTCAAACTATGATATTTATATCAAGATTCGGTTTCAATTGCATAGTTTATGTGTTAAATTCATTGACCAATATTTCACAAGTATTAGTTTCAAATGAGTTAATATGAGTTAGAATGCATCATTAATGTGTCATTGTTATAATGTATGAAACCATCTACCATTTTTTGGATTGTTCTTTGTTCCCTACTTTCACTTACCAAAGGACAACATTTACAAGTAGTGTTTACATGAGCTAAAAGAGGACCTAGTGCATTATGAAGCTACCATTTTCCTATTGCTCTATCAATGCGAGATTTCTAGGGCTAGTACAAAAAAAATGGGTTTACCACTATGTTAGGTGAGTTCTTATGCTATTCTTTTAATTTATTGGGTTCTTCCTTTTCTCTATTTATATGCTATGGTTTTTTTTTGTATTTTCAATGGATTTTTGGGTGGGTTGTGATGCGATCCATTCATGTTACATTTTATTCCATATTTTACCCATTTTTTATATGCCTTTATATCCATCTTCATATTCCATTTCCATACCATTTTACCACCTTTTGTTGCATATAGTTAAATGTATATAAATAATATTTAATTTAGTTTTTGGATAAAATACATGAATAATAAATATTAGATGGTATTTACTAGTATTTTATGTCATTATGTTGAGAAAATAATTCTAGCATCATATTAATAAAGGTGGAGGTAATAGACTTCATGATAGACTTCTTGTCACCTGCACAATAGAAAATAATTTTAGCTATTAATTTCATTTCAAATAATTATTTATCGTGCTAACAACAAATAATATATTTTTATACTCATATGGAACGAAATAGCATGTATTATTGGTTGTAACCAATAAAATTATGATGAATAGAGGCAAAACAAATCGCTATTTTTATGACACAACAAACTCTTATTTTTATGGTTGGTTTTATTCCAACCCACAAGCCATAAATAATGTCATAAGAGATGACAAGAGAATAGGAGAAAATGCTATAAAATAGGGCTTCCAAAAAATTTAATAGGTGGTGTGGAAAAGCATATGGATAATATTGGAAAAATAATGCAACAAATCTACACGTGGAAATAAGAGGAAGGGCATGAGAATAGTAAATCAACTTGTAATTTGTTTCACGCCTTATAAGGAAATATAATAACTATAAAGGAGGTGAATTAGCATGTTGTAAGGGAGTACAACATAAGATAATAGAAAGGCATAAACATGGCATCATGGGCTATGAAATAAACGTAGCAGCAATGTAACAACAATGAGTGTAATGCATAAATAAAATATGTAATATATTCTATTTTAATGAGTATATGTTGGTTATGATTTGAAAATTGTAGCAAAATTTTAACCACCTTGTTGGCCAGGAGGAAGGGCCCACTCCTCAAAAAGCCAGGTGATGTTTTTGTGTATTTTTATTTAAGTATTTTGTGTGATTAATGTTTTATTTTATTCCATGTGTGATTTACAAATTGGAGTGATTTTATTATGAATGTATATAAAGATTTATGTTTCAGTTATTTGAGAAATCCAAAAGCATCTTTGTATTTATTTCTCTAATTAAAAGTTTTATTTGATAGAATTTTGGTGATTTTAAAGATTACATAGAAAATAGAGTAGTTGTTGGACTGTTTTTGTTGCACTGTTACAAACTACAATTCCTATCACAGTTCCTGCCGTAGTTCCTATCACAGTTTTCAAAATAGTGCAATTTTTTTATATTAGTTTAAATAAGTGTTTTATTTTGTAGTTGCATTTCATCTACACTCACCTCACTACCTACATCCCTTGCACATATAGTCACTACACCTTTCACAATTTTACGCCCCTGGATTGACACTTAGACCAAACTGAACTTAGTTATTAAAAAAAAAACCTTTTCATTATCTACTCTAGTTTTGGCCTATCATTTTGGAATTGTTTCTAGGAAAAAGTGTTAAAGGCCTGTTAACCTAGTGAGATGAGTTAGGACCAATGTGTTAGGATGAAAGCTTACACAACTCCTAGTTTTGCCTAGGTGATTAGTCCTAATTTGCATTATTTTAAATCATATAGATGCATGGTTTGAGTTTGTAGGTAGATATTAGAAGATAAAATCATTTATATTCACACCATTTTTTGTGAGTCAATTGATAGATAAAGAATTAATTTTGAAGAAACAAGAAAAAAAACCATAAAAACATTGAATTTTCAAGGTAGTTCAAACACATCAATTTTAAATTTAAAAATAAAAGAAGAAATTGGTGGGGAAATTACGTTAACACAAAGTGATGTATTTATATCCCCTCTACCTAAAGAATGCAACTTAGCTTATCATGATATCCCATTACCATTATCATAAGAATCTACAAATCGTATTCCTATAATTGAGCAAGAACAATTAATTGATGAATTTTTAGAGGGACAGAGGATTTTCAAAGTGAATCCATAGATAAATATTTGACCATTTGTTGTTTGATTTGTTGCAAGGAAGAAGATAAGTGCACATTCCAAGATATTCAAGAGGACATAGTGAAGGAGATAGATGTTATAAGTGAGCCTTGAAACGACAAAGGTGGAAGTGAACAAGTCTTCTTTTTAACTCAAGGACAGTTTCACACATCAAATTGGGAAGGTTGAGGTATGCATAATAATTTTAAAATTTCTTATAATTATATTGGATTAGAAAGACAATAAGTTTCTTCACAAAATGCTTCCCCATCTAGTATGTATGGTGAATGGCAACAATCCCCATACTACCAAGAATGAAAACTAAATTCTCATAACAACCACAACACCCATCATTACCTTCTCCATTATACCCATCCTATTTAATCCCACCCACTCTATATCCACAATTTTTTTTACCATTTTCATTATCCCATTCATATCACCCACCATCCACTCCAACATATCCACCAAGGGAAATTGTAATTCCTAAAAAATATTATTATCTAATAAGGTGGTTCAATCTATATATAATAATGAGATTTCAATGATCCCTTTACATTTTATTAATGTGCATGAAATTGGCGAATCACAATTACAATCTATTCACACAACTAAAGGATTTGATTTTTGTCTAATTGAATTAGAGGAACAATATGATCAATTGAAAGATAATCAATTTAGTTCTTCTTATCTATTTAACGAATTGCAACTTTTAGAAAGAATTCACACATAGAAGAAACACTTCAACTTGAATCTAATTTTATCATTGCACTCATAAATGTGTGTGTTGAAATTTATCATGCACTCAGAGGTGTTACACTTAATACATTAATTATTCACGAATTTTTTGAGATAAATAATGAACAACTACAAGATCTATCATTTATAAAAAAATTCATATCCAAACATTTAGATCTTGGGAGACCTGTGATAAAATTGTGTATTCCTCACATACTTATTGGTTTAGGTCCACTAATATTTAATTGATTAAGCACAACTAGATGAGTTTGAATGCATTAATGACCTACTATAAATGGATGAGATCATTCATTAAAGGTCTAAGATATTGAATATGTTTGTATCAACTCTTTGGATTATCCTAATACCCTAATTATTTTACAGTTAGAAATTTAGTTGGGGGGAAACCCATTGAATTTTAGAGATCTTTGGTTGATTGTTCATTGAACAAGGCTCAAGGTATTCTTAAATATGTCACCATCTTTATTCATTCTTTGGATTATCTTAGCTCTCCTACCTTTCCAGTATGAAGTTAAGTTGGGGGGATCCCTTGAGTTTTGACGTTTCTTGGTTGATTATTAATAAACCATGATTGATTTTTTCATTGGTGCTTCTAATAAAACCATTTGTGTGATACTTGGACCAAATAAAGGTATGCATTCTTATGTTAATCAGAATTGGTATTATGTCTACACAAGCATTCATTATAATTATATTCATCCATTTTATTATTATTATCAAGTATTCATTCATATAAATAAATCTACCATTCATTTTCTAATAAATACATCAACTATATAATGTTGGAGTTATAAGATGGATGATATTACATTAATATACTTGATATGCTTGTTCATGAGAATATGGTTACAGGTCTTTTATCGTGGTGACCCGACACCTTTGTAGTAGTACCAGTTGATGATGCTTATCTGCATGAGCATCCAAAGACACACCTTGTTGTCCTTGTTACCTAGATGGTGAAAAGCAAGTTTCCTTTGTGCTTCATTATTGGATATCACCAAAGGATTATTGGGAAACATGTTCAAAACTCATGGAAACAAGTTCTCTTATGTACCATCCTTGATACTAGATCATGTGGAGGAAAATATGCAACTTGATGTCTAAGAACCCTAAATCTTGTAGTACTATGTTCTTGGATAATTCTCCACAAGTCACACATCCAAAGATAACTTGAAGACATGAAAAAGGAGCTCGAGCATATTATAGATCATCATAATTCATCATAAGGATTGACTCACTGACCTATCCACAACTATATGGAAATATTGGATAAGTTGAGAGACTACCATTGGTCTTTCACTACATAGCCTTATCTTTGAAAGATTGCTTATATTGTAAGTAATTCTTTCCACCAAGTGATTAGGCATGTATTAAAAATTTCTACTATCAGATTTCAGATATGGTGGCATGAAATCAATGGATCAATATTTTTTGTAGCAATTGTGCTATAAGAATATGCATGGTCCATCTTGATGAAGGTATATTTCTTGCTATTGGTTATCATTTCAAGTTCTACATGCAACCAGTTTCATCAATGACTTTCATTGAAGGGATTCCAAAGTAATTCCATGTTTTGGATGGTATCATTTCTACATCCAATGAAAGTTTCCTTCTCTTTGGTCATTATTTGTAGGTTATCTAAAAAAAGAAAAAAAGAAAAAAAAAGCAATAAATTCTAACAATGAAAACCTTCAGGCATTGTTAGACAACTACAATTTGAAAACTAGTTTCTGGCGGATTATAGCTGAATAAAATTCTTAGTGGTGAAAACTGTTTTCACAACGCTACTAAGCAATAAGTGATTGAAAACTGACTTGCCAACAATCACTTGTCATTATCAAAATTGACAAAAGAAAAAAGAAAAAGAAAATATTTGTGTTCTTTCTATGGTCTAATCATGTTGCAAGTACACTCTCTTGCTTCAACGGTTGTCTAAGTACCTCCTAAAATCTCCTGTCACTCACTTGTGCTCTAGCTTGTTGTGGTCAACACGACTTTGATCACTTGTAGCAAGAGTTACACTTTTAGTTGAGGTGTTAGCAAAAATGAAGATCGAATCCAAGCTAGCATAAGTATGTTCCATTTAATGCTTCAACCCAATGGAGGTCTTTCATGTGTGTTGTGGCTACATTCCTTGTCATAAATTTTGGTTCCTTCCTTGTTGGATATTCACAGTTGCAAAGTTACATTAGCTACTAGATCTTGGCATTAATGGACATGCAAGTTGGTAAAACAATAAATTTTATTTTTCCTTGTTTTATCTCTTAACTTTATTAATATTTATGATTATATTAATCATATAAAGCAGCATTCACACCAACCCTCTCCTTGTTTCTCGAGGACGGTCAACCCTTTAAGTTGGGGGGAGGTTCTTCATCCCTATCACCTATCATTTTGCCTATTATTTTCTTCCACCTTAATTACCTCATCATAATATCCATTATCTCATCATTGTATCCATTATTTTCACCCTCCATAATCATTCATATTGTCTGTTTCACATAGCTCATGAATATGGAGATAGTTTTTTTATGCTACCTCCTATATATATAGTTTTTTCCAGCAAATAATGCAATGGGAAAATGACAAACAACAAAAAAATAAAAAATGAAGAAAAAATAAAAAGTTGAATGATGTATGAATACTGAAAAAGAGAACAAAAATAAAATTGAAAAACAAAAGCAAACCCATGAAGCTTGCAATGAATAGGAGTGATAGACATTATGAATGAGCTATAATAAGCCAAGGATGAAGAAAAATCAAAGTCATAAATCAAAAGGCCACTAGTTCAAATCAAAACCTCTCAGAAATTAAAGATTGCACAAGGACGTGCAATATGCTAAGTTGGGGGGAATGATGAGAGTCATTCATGTTCCATTTTATTCCATCTTTTATCATTTTTCATATGCCTTTATATCCAAATTCATATTCCATTTCCATACCATTTACCACCTTTTGTTGCATATGGTTAAATATATATAAGTAATATTTAATTTAGTATTTGGATAAAATACGTGAATAATAAATATTAGATTGTATTTACTAATATTTTATGTCATTTAAAATAATTTCTTATTGTGCTAACAAAAAAATAATATTTTTATACTAATATGGCACGAAATAGCATGTATTATTTGCTTTTGTAACTAATAAAATTATGATGAACAAAGGCAAAATAAATACCTATTTTTATGGAACAAGAAACTCCTATTTTTATGGTTGGTTTTATTCCAACCCACAAGCCATAAATAATGCCATAAGAGGTGGCAAGAGAATAGGAGCAAATGCTATAAAATAGGGTTGTCAAAAAATATAATAGGTGGGGTGGAAAAGCATATGCATAATATTGAAAAAATAATACAACAAATCTACACATGAAAATAAGAGGAAGGGCATGAGAATAGTAAAATAAATTGTGATTTGTTTCACGTTATAAGGCAATGTAATAACTATAAAGGAGGGTGAATTAGCATGGTGTAAGGGAGTACAACATAAGATAATAGAAAGGAAAAAATATGGCATCATGGGTTGTGAAATAAACACAACAACAATGTAACAACAGTGAGTGTAATGCAGAAATACGTTGTAATATATTTTATTTTAATGAGTATATGCTAGTTATGATTTGAGTATTGTAGAAGATTCTTAACCACCTTGTTGACCAAGAGAAAGGTCCCACTCCTCAGAAATCCTGATGATGTTTTTGTATATTTTTATTTAAGTATTTTATGTGATTATTGTTTTATTATATTCCATGTGTGATTTGATTATGAATGGTATATAAAGATTTATGTTTCAGATATTTGAGAAATCCAAAAGTATCTTTGTATTTATTTCTCTGGTTAAAATTTTTATTTGATATCATTCTGGTGATTTGGAAGATTGCACATAAAATAGAGTAGTTGGACTGTTCCTATCACACTATTATAGACTGCAGTTCCTATCACAATTCTTGTCACAATTTTTAGAATAGTGCAATTTTTTTGTATTAATTTAAATAAGTGTTTTTATTTTGTAGTTGCATTTCATCTACACTCACCTCACTATTTGCAGCCCTTGTGCATACAACCGCTACACCTTTCACAAGTTTATGCCCCCAGATTGCCACTTAGACCAAACTGAACTTAGTTATTAAAAAATAAATCTTTTTCATTATCTACCCCAGTTTTGGCCTATCAAGTTGTAGCCAAATACATTTATTTTATTTGAATTTATTGAATCCTAAATAAGTGTTTAAAACCCTAGCCCACATTAAGCAATGTCTTCCTAGTCATCAAAGAGACCACATTACTAGGGTTCAATGGGCCAATTACCTAATATTACCAAGAAACTCAAGAGACCATTGAATTGGGAAGTTTTAGCCAAACATTTGTAGGATGCAATAGAGTATTTAATGGAAATTAACATCCTTAATATAGGTTGTGACTTGTTTGAATATTTATTCAACAAGTCATTTTATCCCAAAACTTTGAACATCCTTTGAAGGTTTGAACTATCTAAGTTGATAGTTCCAATTTATTTTTTTAATGGAGGTTTCTTAGGGTATCTATGCAAGAAATATGAAAAACGAGTAGCAAAGTTAATCATATAGATGGGAGAATCTTGTTCACCATAATCAAGGAATCAATCAAAACTATTTCAATTTGAACCCCAAAGCAGTTCTATAACGCCCCGCCATAGGACCCTAGAGGACAACACACAAACTACGCAAACTATGCATTAAACGAAACATTTTTTTTAAAGTGCAATAGACACTCTACTAAAAAAGAAACACTTAACACTAATCTAACCTAAGTCCTCTGCTACGCCCTTAATATTGGTGTACATCGGGTTATGAATAGTCAGCTTGTGGCTATCTTAACTCCTAATTAATTCATATTATCATTAGTATATTTTTATTTAGTTGTTTAGGTCGGCCTTAGACTTATATAGGGTTATCTAAGTTGGCCTAGGTGATATCCTAGACATAAATAGGTATATATAGGAGGTTGTGAATCTTATTTAATCATCATGTTAAGTATTGTGTTCTTAGTGAAGACCATTGGAGGTATCCCCCTCAAAGTGGCATATTATTATCAAGTATTTGCAAAATATTTCATATTTTATTCTTCTTGTGAAATTTATTTCATTACAAGTGGTATTAGAGCATGATCTTGGCACCGTAGAGGCAAGTTTTTTTCTCAATATTGAAGGTGATTTTGGTAAGAGCATATCTTTCAGATTTTAGCGATTTTTTTCTGATTTTGAAAGGGTTTTTGAAGAACATATCAAAGAAGCGACAGTCTAGATTTTAGAGGAATTGGAAGAGAATTTGGTGAATTATTGCAGAATTAGGGTTTCTACACAATTTATTTGGAATCTACATATCTCTCAAATCCTCTTGAATTGGAGCCTGATTTTTAGTGGGTTTTTGGAGGCATACCCCAGGAGCCTACAGTAAATTTTTTGGAGAAATTGGATAGAAATAAGCAAGTTGTTGAAAATTTAGGGTTTCCACAAATATCACTCTCAAGGTTGCAAATCTACTTATTTCTTGGAGATTTTTCTAGGTGAGAGGTATTTTGGCCCTAGTACATTACAGTAAAAATTTCAAAGAATTTAAATCTCATTTGTGTGATTTATTTCAAAATCATTGGTTCCCATTATTATGGGGCCTGCAACAAGGGGCAAAAAGAATGTTGTCACACCGGGGAAAACTCTCGATAAGGATGGGGTAAAAATAGAGGATATTAATCCTAATGAGGAAATAAGTAAGTTCAAGGAAGAAATGTCCTCAATGAAGATTGATATGTGTGATCTAAGAGGAGATATATCAGATATATACAAAGCATGTTAAGTGCCTATATGAATGAACCAAGAAAGGATTTCTCAAGCAACCAAGGTGAAACTTCCAGGTCAGCTAATATTGACACAAATTTTAATACTCCTATGGGATCTAGGAATTTGTTTCCAAAAGTGAATATGCGCAAGTTTGATGGAAAGGATCCTCTAACATGGATAAACCAAATGGAGAATTTGTTTGAAGTACATCAAATCCCAAATGGACAAAGGTCATGATGGCTTCCCTATATCTAGAACCAGATCAATTCATTTGTTATCATTGGCTTTGTACTCATCGAAGGAAAAAGGGTCTCACTGTCTCATGGTCAATTTTTATAGAGGAACTCCAAGCACAATATAGAAATAGTGTGACAGACACCTTCTTCAGCCAACTTGCTAAACTTCAACAAACAAGATCAGTTAAGCATCGCATTCATGAATTCCAAGATATATCCTTAAGAGTGGATACAATTATAGAGGAGAACTTGAATGATTTATTCTTGGGTGGTCTTTCCCAAATCCAAAGGTCATAATGTCATCATGGTAGTAGTGGATCACCTCACTAAATATGCTCATTTCATTACATTATCAGATCCTTTTATAGCAAGTACAATGGCAAAATATTTTTTGGAGAATATTCAAAAACTACATGGTACACCTAAGGTTATTGTCAATGATCATGATCCTATCTTCACTAGTCACTTTTGGAAAGATTTATTCTCATGTTTGGGTACTCAATTGGCTCATAGCTCTTCATACCACCCTCAATCAGATGGGAAAATTGAGGTTGTTAATAAGTGTTTGGAAGGATATCTATGTTGTTTCACTTTATAGAATCAGTCTTAATGGGTAGATTGGATACCACTTGCAAAATGGTGGTATAACACTTCTTTTCATAGCTCATAAAAAATTTCTCCATTTTTGGCGCTTTATGAATATCATCCTCCTTCCATCACATCATCATTAAAGGTTTCACCAAGATTTCAGGTAGTAGAGGACCACTTGCTTCATTAACAACAAGTACTTTCAGGACTCAAGGAGAATTTAGCCATGTCACAAAATCGAATGAAACAATAGGAAAACCAACATCGTAGTGAAAGAAGTTTTGAAGTTGGCGATTGGGTCTTCTTGAGATTGTAACCTTATAAGAAAATATCACTAAAGAAAAAAAAAAGAATAGTAAATTATCACCAAGGTATTATGGGCCATACCAAATCATGTAAAGGATTGGTAGTGTTTCCTACAAGCTAGAGTTGCCACCAACAACAAAGATACATCTAGTTTTTCATGTCTCTTGTTTGAAGAAGGTAATTGGGAATAATATTCCAACTCAAACAACACTACTAGAGCTCGATGAAGAAGGAAGAATCATTTTGGAACTGGAGTGCATTCATTAAACACGCATGAAGAAGTTGAGGAATAGAACTCTCACCGATTATCTCATCCAATGGAAGAATTTACCAGTTGAAGATGCCACATGGGAGAATGAGGAGTTCATTCAAAAGAATCCACACTTGATTAGCATTGAGGACAATGCTTCTTTGAAGAGGGGGGCATGTGACGCCCTTAATATTGGTGTACATCAAGTTATGAATAGTCGGCTTGTGGCTATCTTAACTCCTAATTAAGTCATATTATCATTAGTATATTGTTATTTAGTTGTTTAGGTCGGCCTTAGACTTATATAGGGTTATCTAAGTTGGCCTAGGTGATATCCTAGGCATAAATAGGAGGTTGTGAGTCTTATTTGATCATCATGTTAAGTATTGTGTTCTTAGTGAAGACTATTGGAGGTATCCCCCTCGAAGTGGATTAGGAGGTTGCCCCCTCGAAGTGGCATTTTTTTTTACAAGTATTTGCAGCATATTTCATATTATATTCTTCTTGTGAAAGTTATTTCATTACATCCTCTAAGGTCCATGACAAGGTGTTACATATGGTATCAGAGAAAAAATAAAAATCAAGAAGCAAGACTACAACAATTTACAAAGTATATACGCAAAATTTGCAAAGCTATTCCAAGAATTTCATTTTGGAATCACTTAAATAAGATATTTTATGCAAAAGTAAATATAGGAACCTAATTAAGTCAATTAGTCGGGCTGGAGATTTGATGCAAAGCTCTATCCCAGCTTGCTATTGCAATTTCCAGCTTCCCACCATCAAGAATTCACAACACTGCAAAGGCTCCCAATTTTTCCAGCTTCCAAAACCCCCAATAAATTTTCAAGAAATAGAGAAACAACTTCAAGAACGAAAAGCTCCCGCACAACCGAATTGCAAAATTGATTTTCGAGAATAATCCAAGCACCCCTCTAACCGTTAACTTCTACTACTTTTTTTTTTTTTACCATCCATAATTGCATTCCTTTATTTCCTTTTTTATTTTTCACATTTTAACAACTTTCACAACTTATTCCATTTTATTATTTTAAACCACGACTTGTTTTAATTTTAATTTTAATTTTCACCTTTATAAAACCTCAAATAGACATTTTAATTAAATTTATTTGTTTTAATATTGCAATTTATCACATTCCTTAAATATTTCATTTTAATTATCAAACTTAAATTTATTAAAATCAAATAATTTCGCTAATGATATTTCAAATATGCATAAGAAGTATTTATTAATTATATCAAGGCCTATTAAATCCAATGTTCTCTATTTATGAAACAATTAAACAAGGCACATTCACGAAAAACCATCAAGGACACACAAAATGCGGAGGGTCATTACAAGTTCAAAAAGTTGAGTTAGTAGTTTTGTCTATTGAATATCATAGAGACATGCATAGTTATAGGGTACAATGAATACAAAATCATAGGTCAAGGGTAAATGAAAATTTAAGACTTCCTACACCTATTCAAATTCATGACATGGATTTTTGGATCATGGAAATGACTATGAATAGTGAATACCAATAGAAAATAAACAAACACAACTAATTCAATAACCTCAATGAAGCATAAGGAAATCAAGTAAAAAAACGAAAAAAAAACTTGCTTGATAACCTTGCTTAGCTCCATTGCTCTTGAATTCACCTTGAAGAATGGTATGTATGGTAGCTCTCAAACTTTTAGCACAAAAGAACTTAAGATAATATGTGTATAGATTTCTTTCAGAGAGAGAGAGAAAGAGAGAGAGAGAGAGAGAGAGAGAGAGAGAGAGAGAGAGAGAGAGAGAGAGAGAGAGAGAGAGAGATAATTGATGAATGTTGGTTGTATTTATAGTTTTCATGTGATATCGATCAATGGTTGAGATTGAATAGAAGACTAAATAAATCAATGGATGAGAATGCTTGAGAATAATTGATGAGGAGTTAACTAATTACGTGATTTGAGCTAATTGATTGTATGGATCAATTAAGAGAATAGATTGATGAGATAAGTACAAGTGTTGTTAGTCATATTGAAATAGATTAGGTAAAAGATTGAATTGACTGAAGAGTGAACTCAAAGTGAGTGGGAGTTGACTGATCAGGTGGAAATACATGGAAAACTAATAAATAATTAAAAATATATATATTTATTTCACATGTAAAGGTGAAAATAAATAAATGATTATTTTATTTATTTTTAGAAGATAATGTTGGGAAGAATAATTAGTTTAATTATAAATAATTATTCAATTATTGAGATTTAGTAAAAGATTAATTTGAAGATAAATCAATTAAATAATTATAAATTATTTAATCAATTTGCAAGAGGGAAATAAATTAAATAAATAATTAAAATTATTAAGCTAAGAGGCTTCCTATAGTGGCAGCATAGACCTGGTGTAAACAAAAACTCTTTAGGTCAAATTTGACGTGCAATTGGCAGTAGTCATGAGCAACAAACTGACATTCAAGCGTTTGGTCTTTGTTGGTGATCAAATTGTGATCTTCCTTGTAATAGACTATAGTGGAATGTGAATAAATTTATCAATCATGAGCAGTTTGAAAGAAATTTAGCAATTAGTGGTGGCATTGTATGATTTTCTTTATGTGTTGGCAGAATTAATATGTTATTCCCTTGTGCTTGCAAATGTGATGAGCAATACCCTCACATTATGCAGGATTATTCACATTTCCATTATGTAGGTTGATTTTCATGTCATTCATTTGATTGTGAAAGGTGTGGCATTTGGGAGAGACAAACGAATCAACCCATGTTGAGGTCATGAATCATGTTAGAACAAACCAATCATGGAATATCAAGATGAAGATGCTTTTTTTTTTTACTATGCTAAGGCTCATTTGAAACTTTCTGAAATTGGATACATGACTTTCTATGCTTCCATTCATTCTTTAATAATGTCAATAGTGTAAAATTCATAATCTTTATGTTGTAAAGCCAATCTATATATTATATGTTTTCTTGGGAAAGTTTTTTGAAGCGTAGATGCTTAATTTTGTAAAACCAACATTATATTCTAAATGTTATATGTTTTTTGGGCAGGTTTGTTGAAGCGTAGATACTTAATTTAGGGAGGACTATGTTCACCATTCCAAGAATCTACTATCAAATAGTGAATAGAGAAACTTCTCTTGAATTATTTTGAAGTGCTCTTGTGAAAGTACTCTTGATTTCTTATGAAATTCTTAGGTGAACTTAGTGAAATAACCTTGTATTTATACATATCTTAACATTAATTCCGAAAATTCAAATATCACAAGCTGACATTGAATTATAGATTTGAAATCATTAAAATACCACCAAAAACATATCCAAAAGAGGGGTTTGAGGTCTAAGAGAGGACCCACTTGCCATGTGGTGAATGGGTCGTAGGACATACATCGGACAAGGTGAAATGTCATGTAAAAATAGGATCCTAGGACTAAGTGAGGACCCATTCGCCATGTGGTGAATGGGTCCTAGGTCACCTGCCTATGACACACACACCTTCCAAAATTAAGTTTTATGTAATGTCATTTATGAATTTTGAGTTTTATCCCTTAGAATTTGTATTTAATTAGGCTTGAATTTGAATTAAAGGGGCTAATTAAGGAAAATTAAACTCAATTAATTAATAAATCCCTAGATTAGTGTGAAAGTGTAAAGGTACACCTTACAACACCCTAAATAAGGTAAAATTAAGTCCATTTAGTTTAAAAGATCCCTAAACTTAATGTGAATATGAAAATCATATTACAACACTTAATTAAGGCAACATTAGGCTCATTTTAATATTAATTATTCCCAAATTGAGTGTGAAAAAGGGATACTTTTTTTGTTACTATGCCTATAAACCTCACTATATAACCTCCATCTCAAGTACCCAATAAATAGTAGAAATAATAAAAAAACCATCAAATCATAATTAGGAAAATATGAGCTAAAACTAAAAATTTTGCACCCAAATCTCAAGATGGCTGTACATGCTAAAAATAACATGCCTTTCACTTGTCATAAGCTCATCATAATCAACTCAAAAACTTGGGTGCTCCATTTTGGATCCATTATTTTTTATCAAAGATGTCTTATTATGTGTCATGGCATGCCTAATAATTTGTTCAAGTCTAACACCCTCTTATAGTTATCTTATACATCATACATGCTCTTACATGTTTCTAATGTGGGAGGCCTAACTCTTGTAGGCCATAAATTTTGATATAGGAAGCTAATTGATTTGTTTTGTTAAATTGAATATCTCATAGAGATATCCATGAAAACTTACCCAACTTTCTCTAATTATAGCCCATTTTAACATTTTTCAAGGCCAAAGTCTACCTTTAAAGCCTTGGAGATTATATTTGTGTTTTATAGCCCAAAAATTTATTCATTTTATCATTAGGATGCAAGGTTTAGATACCTTCCTAATACTTTGATGTGAGTGTCTTAATGCAATAACATATTTACAAGACAAATATTCTTGTATTAGACTTGGATCGCAACCCAATCACTATTCATCCCTATTTCACCCATATTTACACTAATTTATATAAATGTGTTCCCTACCTTGAGATTGACATGGTATCTCATTAGATAATTTTTTTGGGATGTGATAATGACCCAAATTAACCCCAAAAAGAGTGTAAATGAACTTTAAAATCCAAGGCACCAAATTCATATCTCGATGTTATTAAGCTGGGAGGCTTCCTATAGTGGCAACACAAACCTAGTGTAAATAAAAACTCTTCAGGTCAAATTTGATGTGAAACTGATAGTAGTCATGAGAAACAAACTAACATTCAAGCATTCAGTCTTTGTTGGCAATTAAATTATGATCTTCCTTGTAACAAATTGTAGTGGAATGTGAATAAATTCATTGCTCATGAGCAGTTTAAAAGAAATTTAGCAATTAGTGGTGGCATTGTATAGTTTATTTTGTGTTGGCAGAATTAATGTGCTATTCCCTTGTGCTTGCAGATGTGATGAGCAGCATCCTCACATTATGCAGCATGATTCACATTTCCATTATGAAGGTTTATTTTCATGTCAGTCATTTGATTGTGAAAGGTGTGGCATTTGGGAGAGACAAAAAAATCAGCCCATGTTAAGTTCATGAATCATATTAGCACAAACCAATCATGGATTATCAGGATGAAGATTCTTTTTTTACTATGCTAAGACTCATTTGAAACTTTTTGAAATTGGATACATGACTGTCTATTCTTCCATTCATTCTTTAATCATGTCAATATAGTGGACAAATCATAATATTTATGTTGTAAAGCCAACGCTATATTCTATATATTATATGTTTTTGGGGATTTTTTTTTTGAAGCGTAGATGCTTAATTTGTAAAGCCAACATTATATTCTATATGTTATATGTTTTTTTGGGAATTTTTTTTGAAGCGTAGATGCTTAATTTAGGGAGGACTATGTTCACCATTCCAAGAATCTACTGTCAAATAGTGAATAGAGAAATGCCATTTTGATTTTTGGCAGTTTGTTCACCGTACTGATAAACACAAAATCATGTTATTTTGATATTTGGTAGTTTGTTCACCGTATTGATAACCAAAAAACTTTCCCCATGCATGAAGGACATGATTTCATGCATCCTCCTCACCCCTCTCAAAAGATATTGGATCTTCCAATAACGTTTACATAAAATTTGAAAGGAATTATACACACCTGGTAATTATTAATCTCTTTGCCCCTCTATTTATGTTTTATGATGATCTATAATTTGGCCACTGTGGGATTAAATTGATTTCATCTGTAAATGGCTATTTAGTTTTCTTTGTAATCTAGGCTGAGGAGAGAAGCATCCATCTCCCTGTGCATGCAATCTCAAACTCTTGCGCATATATTAGTAGAGAACTTGTGCTCAACTTTAAGGAAGCAAGGGCCTTATTTCTTTGAAAGTTTCTATTTTTATCTGATTTCAGTTTTCTATTTACGGACTTTCTTGAGGATTTTTTTTGGAAGAAGCCATAAAATATTGTCTTTTTTCTTTGCAACATTTGTTTGATGTATAAGCAACCATTTCTAAACTAGTTTTTAATCAGGATAAAAATAAAATGTATTTATGCTTGCTCATGCAGAGTAGGTAGTAGGATGTTCTATTGTGGGAAAATAATAGATTATAAGGATTTTATTACAATCTTTTATAGATTTCTTCCAATATGAAGATTTAATTGCTTTCCTAGCTGTGAGTGTGAGGCAATTGATAACATGTAGAGATTATCATTTGTTATGATGTAAATTTGCAATAAAACTAACATTTTTTTTTTTCAAAGTCATATTCATTAATCATGGTGATCAAAATGAAGGTTGAATCTGGTGGGTTGATAGGAGGGCCATTTGATCATGCCACATTTTCTCATTATGAAGTAACATCATGTATTTAATGAAGGCTAATATTTGTCAAATTCTTGCTTTCTGCCAATGCACCTGGTTAATTAAGTGATGAAATTTTGCTTCTCAAATCTATTACAAACCCTCTTCTCAAATAATATATGCATTTAACCATTATTATAAAATTTACTCTTTTATTCATTATTTTATTTATGTTATATTTTTATCTACAAGCATTAAGAGTGTAACATGATAGACAAATCAAATTATTATTTTTTACTAACATTTTCTATGTTGTGAGTATCATAGTCACCACTACTCAATTCTATGTTGTTAGTCCCTACCTTTATAAGGCAGGGAACTAATGATATCACCTCAATCCTGCATATTAAAATTGTTCTTGGGAATGGCGCCAAAAAATAAAGATATGGTTTTGGTGATGTTTGGGGGAATATTTAGAAAAAATGATTTTTTTTCTTGCAATTTTGTGATTGGCGAGTGTAATTTTCCTCGTGGTTTTGGCATTTTCTAATTTTTAATAATAATTATTGTGGGGAGCTTTTCTATTCAAAATATTTCATGAGTTTGTTTGTATATTCATGTCTTGCCATGGACTCTTCTTGGGGATGCGTGGCCTCTTGAGCAGTACATTTGCATTTACTATTTACATCTTCTCATTTATTCTGGGGAGGCTTAAGAGCAGTCATCATATTCACGTTGTATGTTCATTTTTTTCTCAGGTTATTTGATGAGGCTAAAGTTTGTGTTTATTCATGGGATGGTTTTCATCTACTATGTTGGAAGCGAGAAAGGTGGCCTTTGTAAGTTACTCTATCTTTTATGCTTTGATTTTTTTCGTTTGCCTATTGCTTTGCTCAAATTGTAAATGAAATATGAAAATTAGGTGTAGGGTTTATAGTCTTTTACAGTGTCATTTTATAATGGTTTACATATTTTCATTTTATGGGTCAATGTCTATTGTTTGTTGTTGTTTGCATTTTGTGTGTTTATGTTTATTCTTTTCTATTCTTTATGGGTTAGTGTTTGTTGCCGAGTTAAATACTTAGTTGCATTTCAATTTATTCAATGAAGATGAAAATAGCTCGAGTTTTGAATATTTGTTGGTTTTGAAGTTTTATTGTTGTTGAGAAAAGTATTATTTGTGTTGTTTTCTCATTTGTTGAGGTTTCTTGTCTGAGTGTATTTATGAATTAGTATTTCTTGTCGAGTGAAGGACTTAGCATGATAGTGTGCTTGTCATGATTGAGAATGAAAGTAATATTTTCTCGGCATGGATGCACTGCAACTACACTTGAATTTATTTGACGAAAATGAAAATTAGGTCTAAGTAATTAGAAAAAAATTGGGTGTAAAATGATTGAGTCTGTGTCTATTGAGAGGGTCCATGTCTATTATATTGGGAGTGAAAGATGAGGTATTTGTAAGCTCGTATGTCTTTTGCAGTGTTGTTTTGTAGTTTAATTTTTTTTTCCTTGCAATTTTGTGATTGGCGGGTGTAATTTTCCTCGTGGTTTTGGCATTTTCTAAAAAACTTTAATAGTAATAATTATTATAGGGAGCTTTGATTTTTGAAATATTTAACGAGTTTGTTTGTATAGTTGTTTCTTGCCATGGAATCTTCCTATGGATGCATGGAATCTTGAGCAGTACATTTGCATTTACAATTTGTGTCTTCTCATTTATTCTGAGGAGGCTCAAGTGCACCCGTTATATTCGCATTGTATGTTCATTTTTTGCTCGGGTTGTTTGATGAGGCTAAAGTTTTTGTCTATTGGGAGGGTTTTCATCTACTGTGTTGGAAGTGAGAAAGGTGGAATTTTTAAGTTACTATATCTTTTACGCATTTTCCTACTGCTTTGGTTGGATTGTAAATAGAAAATGAAAATTAGGTGTAAGTAAATGGAAAATGTCTGGGAATAAAATCATTAAATCTGTGTCTATTGAAAGGGTTCATAGTATTTTATAGTGGTTTATTGTTTTTTTTTGTTTACATTTTGTGTGTTTATGTCTATTCTTCACTATTCTTTATGGGTTAGTGTTTGTTGCCGAGTTAAATACTTAGTTGCATTTCAATTTATCCAATAAAGATGAGAATAGCTCGTGTTTTGAGTATTTCTTGGTTTTGAAGTTTTAATGCTATTGAGAAAAGTGTTATTTACATTGTTTTCCCATTTGCTCAAGTTGTTTCTCTGAGTGTAAATATGGGTTAGCCTTTCTTGTTCGGTCGTTTGCAATCATGGGTTGCTTTTATGGGTCGCTATCTATTGTCGACTTGAATAGTTAACACTGAAATTTGTTAATGTGGATTTCTATGCTACCCATGATTAAGAATGGAAGTAGCTAGTTGCACTTCAATCTATTGAGTGAAAATGAAAATTGCTCGTATTTGAAGTATTTCTTGGGCTTGAAGTTTAAATTATGTCGACCAAAGTGTTATTTGTGTTGTTTTCTCATTTGTTGAGGTTTTTTGTCTGAGTGTATTTATGTGTTAGTCTTTCTTGTTGAGTGAAGTAATTAGCATGATAGTGTGCTTGTCATGATTAAGAATGAATAATATTTGCTCGACATGTATGCATTGCAACTACACTTGAATTTATTTGATGAAAATGAAAATTAGGTCTAAGTAATTGGAAAATATCTAGGTGTGAAATGATTAAGTCTGTGTCTATTGAGAGGGTCTATGTCTATTGTATTGGGAGCGAAATATGAGGAGTTTGTAAGCTTCTATGTCTTTTACAGTGTTATTTTCTAGTTTTTTACATGTTTATATTTTATGGGTTAATGTTTATCATTTGTTGTTGTTTGCATTTTCTGAACGCATGCATCACAATGTAATTGTACTTGAATTTATTAAATAGCAATTAAAATTAGGTTGAAGCAATTGGAATATATTTGTTATTAAATCATTAAATATGTGCCTACTTAAACGAGGCATTTGTAAGTTGGTATGTCTTTTACAGTGTCATTTTATATTGGTTTACATGTTTTCATTTTATGGGTAAATGTGTACTATTTATTGTTTTCATTTTATGTGTTAATTTCTATTCTTCGCTATTGTTGATTGCTTGTATGGTTAGTGTCTGTTGTTGAGTTAAATACTTAACATTGTAATTCATTGATGTAGATTTATGCATGTTGTTTGCATGCATGCATAGCAACTACATTTGAATTTGTGAAATTACAATGAAAATTAGGTCTAAGTAATTGGAAAATGTCTGGGTATAAAATTGTTAGCTCTATTCTTGTTGAAAGTGTTTATGTCTACCGTGTGGGAGCGAAAAACAAGGTGCTTGTAAGATGGCATGTCTTTTACAGTGTCCATTTTTAGTGCTTTACATGTTTGCATTTTATGGGTGAATGTCTATTGTTTTTTATTGGTTGTATTTTGTGTGTTGATGACTATTCTTCGGTATGGTTGATTTATTTTATGGGTTGTTGTCTGTTGTTAAGCTGAATAATTAACAATGTAATTTATTAATGTCCATTGGTTTGCTAGCCATGATTAGGAATGGAAGTAATATTTTTGCTACATGTAATTCATTAGTGTTGATTGCTTTGGTAGTCATTGTTAAGAATGGAAATAATATTTTTTGTTGCATGCATGTAATGAGACCATTGTCGAGTTTATTAAATGGAAATAAAAATTCGGTCTAAGTAATTGGAAAATGTGTGTGTATTAAATCATTGAAACTTTATGGAGCATGTTTTAGAGTGTTGTTTTAGAGTTGTTTACATCTGTGCATTTTGGTTGGTTTATGGAATATGTTTGTTTGTGCACATGCATGGCAGCTACAGTGTAAACTATCAAATAAAAATGAAAATTAGGCTTGCAAAGATGCAAAATGTGTTGGTGTGGAATGAGTTTCCTGATTGTCAATGTTTTGTTGTGGTGTGCATATGACCACATTCTCAATTTTAATTAGTAGATATTGATTTGTTGTAAATAGCTTGAAGTGAAATTCCTATTAATGGATTATGGTGTTAAGTTTTATGTATGTCAAGGAAAAAGGATCTTATCTATATATATACGTATATGTATATATATATGTGCATACATACATATATGTATTTTTTATATGTGTGTATGTGTGTACATATGTTCAAAGAAAGAGATACATATGCACAAGTATATATATAGGTGTGTATATATACATATACATTTGTATGTGTGTTATATATGTGTGTGTGCATATATATAGGTATATATTTCTATATATACATATATATGTATATATATATATGTGTGTGTGTGTGTGTGTGTGTGTGTGTGTGTGTCTATATATGTGTCTATATATATGTGTGTGCTCTGCATTTTGCATTTACTAGGACCTATTTTTTCATTTATTCTGAATAAATTCAAGTGCAGTTGTTGTTAATGTGTAATGGTGTCGAGTTCTGGGTCTGTTAAGCAAAACATTGTTTGTATTGTTCACTACATGTACATATGTACGAATGTATATATAGAGCTATGTTTAGCTACATATATATTTATGTGTATATATATGCATGTGTAGATATGTATATATAAAGGTATCTATACATACATGTATATATGTGTCTATATGTATGTGCATATGCATATATATAAATCTACACACATACACTTACATATGTGTGTATATATACATGTGTATAAATGGATGTATTAACATATATATATTTACATTTTCCCCATGTAGAAGTTTATACATATATGTGTGTATGCATGTATATATATGTATGTATGTGTACATATCTATATATAATTAAACACATGCATATATATGTATGTGTCAATGCACATGTTCTTACATATATGTATGTCTTGATATATGCACATATGTATACATGTATGCATATATATATGTGGACATATGTATGTATCTGCACCTGTATTTGCATATAATCAGGTATGTATATACATATATATGTCTATGTATATATATGTGTGTGTATCTATATATATGTGGTTGTTGAAATAAAAAGACTATTGTGCATTTTAGATGCATTGCACAATGTGTTTTCCAGTGGTCGTTGGTCTTGCAAGGATCTATGCCAGTTGTTTATTATTTGTCATCAACGCTCTACTATACAACTCGAAATACCACTGCAACAATGTGAGGAGGTATGGCCTGAACCAGTTTATGCATTTGCAAAAAACATGGATACAAATGTATAAGAAACAATGCATAGACAACTACATATATTGATCAAATATCTAGGTATTTTTTTCATATTGTGGCTGATAAACATCATACATTATCTGTTAGGTAAATTGCAATGTCATTTCTTTTAGAGATGGTGAATAGTTGCGGTTAATGTATTATAGTATAGCCTTGCTCTTGGAGCATTTTTGAAGTTAGTCATAGATAAAAAAAATTGAGAATGCACACAGATTTGGAGCTATCACAACATATGTTGTTCAGGAACTAGAGATAGGCATTGAAAAGTTGAACTAGGATGTGAGTAAGGTTTTAAATATTCTATCTTATATATTCATTTTGGAATGTTCCTTGGATCCTGTGAGGTATAGAGATTGAGATTAAATCCACAATAGACAATGTAGTGTATTTTTCCATTTTCACTCATGTAGTCTTCTTATGTTGTTTACAGGATTGTGGATATGGTGTTACAAAGCTATAGGTTGTCTAACGAGACTTTGCAACTTGTTCAAATGCACCGATGTGGTACTAAATCACACTCCACCTTTATTTTCAGTTTGTACTCCATGATCTAAATAATTTTCTTATTTATTATGTGTTATGCACGTGTCATTTTTAGATCTTCCCTAATGCCGTTGATATGGTCTGTGCCAATTGCAGTAATCACTCTTTCAAGCGTAATTTCAATCTTGTCTGGCTTTTGGAAATTTTCTGCCAGGTGTTGTCATTTAGGAAATTATGATCATGGAAATTTTGTTGTTGTTGCTTCTTTAAATTCTATAAAACTACTTTTGTGAAAGGTAGCTAGAATCACAATAATCAAAATCCTATTTGCTTGAAGTGATTTTTGGCATTTCTAGCTACATCTATTGACTGCCTTGTAACAACAAGCTATTGCTTCTAGTATCATGGCACCTACCAATCTTAATAGTAAATAAAATATATGCAACCATGTATGACAATTTCCAATCAAGCAAGGAAACTACTATTAACAATTCAACTTATCTTCTAGACCTATTCATACTGATTTCTTCAACATGTGCATATTGCACATGGATGAAGACATGGACAAGTCATTACGTATATCTTGAACAGATGGACATGTTTCAATAACTATTGATGTTTCATGGATATATAATTATCTTGAATTGAATGGAAAATTTGAAAAAATGAGGTGGTACTATGTTTTGGTAGAATAATTACATGGAACACAGGATAAATTTAAGTGTCATTTTTGCTTTTCCCATATTCTTGTCATTTGCTATAGTTGATTGTTTATGTGGGTTAATGTTTCTAATAAAATACCTCGATTCATACAAACACACTATTATATCTCCAATAGGAAAAAATATCATTCTCTTCTAATTGATTGAAGTGCAGTTGGTATCCAGGACATTGCTTGTTTGTGAAATATTACAGATTTTACGTTGGGAGCTTTGACATTTGGCTAGATCTAATCTTTGTTTACAAATTTGAATTGCAGTTGGCATGCTATTGTGGCAGACAATAGATTAGTTGCATCATGAATGATGGACAACAAATAATTGAACATTTATAGAGTATATATAAAAATCAATAACAACGTAAAAGTGTAACAAGTTTCAGACTCAAGAGAAATAGATTTCAATCTCATCAAATAATTTGAGCAAATGATTAGACAATGCAAAAAAGACAATGTAAAAGATATGTGAAATTACAAATGACTTATTTTTTGACAATTTTTGTTGTCAAGGAATAATTTTTCAAGATGATTAGATAATGCAGCTACTGCTTTGCTCAACGGTCTTAAAATCTGGTAGAGGGATTGATTAATGCCAGTTGCATTTCAATCCAGTGGTAATGAATGAGAATTAGTGACTAGGAAATGCTAAAAGTACATGTTAGAACAACACATTGAATTTTGTACCTTCCTAGACTTTATACTTAACCAAAGTTAGCAAAACAATTGACATTAATGAATAATATTGTTAAGTATTTAAGTCAACAATAGAGTCTAGGTGATGAAAACAGTCAAGGATAGCGAAAAATAGACATTGACAGACAAAATGCAGCCAACAATAAACAATACACATTAAGTCATAGAATGGAAGGATGTTAAAAAACTATAGAACAACATTGTAGAAGACATACAAACTTACAAATGCTTTGGCTTTGCCTCCCCATACAATAGGCATAAATTCTTTTAACAAACATGGATTTAATGATTTTATATCTAGAAATTTTGCAATTACTTAGAGTCGATTTTGAGTCTCATTTGATACATGCCTTTATCATTCCCAACACAAAAGATGACATTAATGAATTATGGTTTTAAGTCTTATGGTCAAGAACAGAGGTTTATCCATAAAATCGTTCAAAGGTAGGGAAGAGTAGAGAATAATCCACAGGGTGCAGACATCAAGAAATAATAGGCATTAACGCATAAAATGTAGAGATGTAAAAAACTATAAAATGACATTGTAAAACATATAGGAACTTACAAATGCCTCATTTTTTGCTTCCAATACAATAGACATAAACCCTATCAAAAGGTATAGATTTCATTGTTTGAATTTTTATATATAGTTTGGAAATTGTTTAATATTTGTTCTTCCCTATCAATCAGTGTTCTTATGGATGAATCTCTTTTTTAGCAACTTTGTCATTTGTTTTTGATATTTTGGTCTTTCTTTTGTGTTTTTATAATTCAAATGTATTGTGTGTTCATGAAAGAGTGATAGACATTGATGGATGTCTATCTGTTCAAGATATGTCTAATTTTTCATGGATCTGAGCAAATGAAAAAATAACACAAATAATACTTTGCTTGACAGATTTAAAACTTCACACCATAAGCCACTAATAACGGTTGCACTTTGGTCTACTTGAGTCTCCTCACAATAAATGAGAAGACACAAATAGTAAATAAAAATATGTTGCTCAAGACACCATGCATCCCCAGGAAGAGTCCATGGCAAGACACAACTATATAAAAAAACTGATGAAATATTTCGAATAGAAAAGCTTCCTACAATAATTATTATTATTTAAGAAAATTAGAAAATGAGAAAGCCATGACAAAAATACAAGAAGCCAATGAGGAAATCACCAAAAAAATCAATGTTGTGTGTGTAATTGTGATACACTCATGCTTTTCTAATATTTTTTACTATATACATGTTTTCAATACACATGCGTCTCTGGATAAGTGGTATTGTTCATAGTATTTGACATGCTTAGTCTAAAACTGCAGCTATTATTTAGCATTGGAAATTGGAATACATGGTTATACAGATTTCTTATTTATTGTTAAGGTTGATAGGTCCTTTGTTTTTCTCAGGTGGAAACTGTGACTCGGACCATTTGTTGCATATGTGAGACCATAGGAGATCGAGCTCCTAATATGCTATGGTGTAAATTTGTAAGTTTGGTTTCTTTTTTATCCCTACTTTATATATTTACGTCATGTTCTTCTTGAAAGAAAATTATTTTGTTTCAATTTGGAAGGTCTACTAAATTGAAATTATATTCATGTGTGACGTTTGATTTCTTGTGTTGTTCTTTGTAATTATTTTATTATTGTTATGTTTTTCCTCTATATTGTTACTATGTCCTTGAACAATGATATTTTTGCAAGTTGATGATCACATGTTCAAATGAATATTTTATTCATATCTACAATTGTACATATTAGTACTTGGTTGTCTATTTACAATTTTTTGTAATGGGCCTTGTTACATTGTAGGAATCAAATGTGATAAAGAAGAAACGCTTGAGAGGATCATGGTCATGGTGAGAAAGAAGAGAGTATAGAAACTAGCCAGCTTCATAGAATTGCAAAACTTCTTGACTATCCATGTACAGATTTTGGTCGTTGCTATTCTATTCGAATTAATAGTGACCAAACACCAAAAACTTGTGTTGGAAAGCTAGTGCTATATTTTAAACCGTACGAAGGGAAACTACAATTTAACAAAAAAACAATTAAAATGCAAAAATTGACAAAGCATAGTTGTCATGGACCATCAAACACTTTTTCTAGTTAGATGTAGAGGAAGTGAAACTGCTTTGAACAGTGCAAGGTCGGTGCTCCTTAGGACTTGAGAGCATAAAGTTTTCTTCCATACTGTATTTTGCAATGTTCCTTCTCATAGCAGATACACATAGCATATTATTACTTTTTCCTTCCATGTTGTGCATTCTACATTGGTCTTTTCGACCTAAGAGAAAGAGCATAAAAAATCCCACTACTTAGCAAAGTTTTGGGTGTTTACAGATTGATAGTCAAGACCTTGCTTTGAAGTCGTAGGCTTGTAATTTTACTTATACATATATGTATATATACACATGTATATGTATATATGCATTGTTGTGTGTATATATATGCATATGCCTATGTGTACGCATATATGTATGAATGCTACAACCAGGCATGGAGTTGCAATGTATAACAGTATTGGTAGCAAATTTGATTGTTACTTTTTTGCTTTTGCTTAGTTTATTTGCTTTTCCTAAAAATAAATTATTGTTGCTCAATTTATTTTGTTCCATTTCTTGTAGATTTTGTACTATATATGCTCTTTGCCGCTATCATATACCACCACAATTTGGATTGTTGTTGACTTATGTGAGTAATACATATTCATGTTTATTTATCTTTGTTGTAGTTCTCAGATGCTTGTCATGTTACCTAGTAGTTCTAAAACAAATTCCATTTTAGCTACACATATTGATCTTAATAATTTTTTATTTCATTCTACCTCCCTTTCTATGCAGTTGCCATCGTAGCCCTATACGTGGGAGTTATGTATCGCACGTTCTTGTGGTAAGTATTTGATTCTTCCATTTGTCATTGTATGTATTCAATATTTCAAAGATCAAACGTTTCTTCATAGTAATTACTTTAATAACAATTGTCAATACAATTAGTTTTTTTTTAATATTCCACATGGAATCTACATATATGGTTTCAAATAATTGTGCCAAGAGATAGAAACTATCCCACAAGCCAAGTGCAAATGCACCTTTCACATCAATTGATGAAGTTTTGCACCATACACATTGTTTTCGAATAGACTCATTCAATTACAAAGTTGGTGATTGCTTATTTGAAAAAGTACATGTCCTGATCCATTGTCATTATACATCAAAGCAGCTATGTAATGGTTTGGTGGATCATTTTTAAAGTTTTTTTGTAATTGTTGTCTTGTAGCTTTAAATTCTAATGATATTGATTTGCACCCAACAATGCTAATGAGTTTGCATAATATACATTACAAAAACACATATCTATGAAGAATGAGGTTGTTAGCCACAAAAACCAATAATAATGGTGAGACTAGGCTATGGGATGACACATTTTTTCTAAAATGGATGGCATATTAGCTAGACATTCCAATACGCATTTGGTCTTTGATGCACAAAACAATGTATTTTCATTTCAATGACCATGCATCTAATCTCACAATATCAATTCTTTTCCATGACATAACTCCTATTGTTGGCCACTATGAGCCTATCTTCTCATGACTAAACACATACTATCAAATGGAAAATGTCCAGCCACACTTACAAATCACAGACTACAATGTCAACAACATTTGGCACAAAATAGGAAATGTGTTTGAAACAATTGGGATTTCTAGGGTGCCTACATTTGGTAGTGCATGTGGTGAAAGCATGTTTACTGCCATATCTTTTTTGCTCCCTGAACAATTTGATCTAGTTTCTTTGCAATTATTTATGGCATAGTCATTGGCTAATGCATTGATAATTGAAAAAAATATGCAATTAATTTTTTTGATGATTTTGCTCGAAGTAGTGTACACAACAATAATCGTCTATTGTAGTTACAGTCATTGGTTTCCAGAATCGGTATGCCATATGTGAAAAATCAGCGTGAAGGGATTGGATTTTGTGCCCTATGGCTATCGCATATGTTTGATGCAACAATACACATATGGCAAGCATCTCCATTGCCCAAGCCAAAAAAATACTCTAATTCCACAAGCCCAAAAATAAATATGAACTTAATTTGTTTTCCAAATAGCTCAAGTCATTGTCATTATGAACCACTTCAAGAAAAAGAACAATTGACATAGACCATCCATATGAATGATGCACTCTTTGTTCAAGATATGTCAAGCATTTTTGAATCAAAAACAATAAACAATATGAATAGTTCTCATAAAAAACAAACAATAGCAACAATATGCACAACCACTACAAAAACGTTTAGAATACATCAGACATTACACTCCTTGAAAGTGCAAATGCATAATGCCCAACCACCCAATGCAAATGCTCCGTAGAATAGCACATACGGTCCCCTGCTAGCAACTAGCAAAGTGACAAGAATAATTGTGTCCTCTTCAGTTAGAAAAATTTAATACTGTGATTCTAGTGAGAATACATTACAACAACAATCACTACATTCTTTGAAAAGACAAATATGAAGTGGGCAATAAGATTGTGCTTTGCATTTTCCAAAACTAAAACAAAGACCATATAGATTTTCTATGTTGCAAAAGGAAAACAACACTTACCAGTGAACAAAAGGAAGGAGTGTTCATAGCAAAAACAATACAATCTAAAAATCTATTAACTCATACTTGCAAATGATAAATGACACACCCACTCAACCATGCTTTGTTTATGACATGTTGTATTTCCATCACAACATCTGTAAAGTTTTTGATTAAGGAAAAAACAGGTTTTGAAGGGGTCCTGAAACCCTTTAAAAACAAAGAAAAGAAATATATAGCATGAAAGAGTTCAAAACAAAAAATAGAACGCTACCAACAAAGATGTAAACAAAAACCAGCCCAAAAGTAGCACAACAAAAAACCAGTAGAAACCCAACAAAAGTCCAGCCACTAGGCCAGATTCCTCAATATGTATGTCACCTCCTACTCTAGATTGTTCATATTAATTGTTGCTTTCTTAATTTCCTGAATGTCAATAGGGGTCTTATCAGCCTTCCTCTTCAAGTTGGCTCTAGTTCTTTTTCTCAGCCCAACACCCTCTGCCTGGCTTTGTTCTTTCTCATCTTCCACATCCACTACAGTCCTTACTTGATAGGCCTTTTCTAGATTCTCAACCATCATGTTCATGGTGCTCACAGTGGAATTTAAGATCTTGTGGCTCATTTCCAAAACCTTCTGAATAGACTCTTTAACATTCTTGAGCTTTTCCTCCATATCTAATAGCTTATCGTCATGATTACTCTTGAATTGCTGCAAATCCTCCACAGTTTTCTTAAGGAAATCTACCATATATCTCTTCTCTTCCTCTATCCACAAGTCATTAACCTTATCTATGTCTTTGTTATTTTTCTCCATCATATCATTATTTTCCAACTTGTTTCTAAAATCCCTTTGATTCAACTTAATCTCCTTAATCTCAAAGAAAACCTACTTGATCAACCTGAAGAAATCCATGGACCCATTGTGGGAAATAGAAAGGATATCAGTAGGAAACTTGCTTTTAGCCTTAAAGTAATGATCATCCTCCTTGAGGTCACTGGGATACAGAGGTTTGTCCTCCCTATCGGTAGCAGGATAACTAGAGTACTCAGACGAAGGGGAAGGATGAGACTCATCCTGATTGGTTTCATATGAAGGATCCTCCATAGTCTTCCTCTTGCCCTTCTCCTGAGGAGAGACACTGGATTTCCCTTTCGCCTTCTATTTAGTCATTTCAGAACCCAGGAAAATAACTTTAGCTCTACTAGTAGAGATCATAGCATTAGGTTTAGGAAGGGCACAGGCTTTGGACTTACTTTTGTTTCTACCCTTCCTCACCACTTTTGAAGGATGAACTCCTCATCCTCCATATCAGTCTCCCACTCATCCTTGTCTGTATAGCTAGAACCTAGTTCATCTTTAGCAGAGGCAGAGTGGGGAGAAGGGGTCTGGTGGGGAGGAGTCAACATAGCTTTTAAATGTTCAAAAATAAGAACAAGCAAACCCTCATGAAGAATGGGGTATGTAATCGGGTTTAATTTATGGTCCTGAAGACTAGCATTCAATGAGGTAGAAAGATAGAAAGGGAAGGAAACCCTAACTTGATGTCGAAAGTAATTCAGGATCACAAAATGGTAGCCGAAAACCTTTGAATATTTGCCATCAAGTGTAATGTATTCCATAATTACCCTCAAAATCTCTCGCCAAAGCAATTTAATCTTCATGGAGTCATAACTACTTTTGGTAGCTCTATGCAGGTCCTCCTTCTCCTTATCTATCTTCAAAAAAATTCTCACAGCCTGGTCAGAAAGCTTCCTATCCCTATAGAACTTGAGACCCTCCATGGAAATCCCCATGACATCAACAATTAGTTGCTCATCAATGTCCACCTTTCTCCCAAAAAAATTTACCTTACCATTGCTCCATTCCTTAGCAAAAAACCTGGTGATATCATGATCCCAGCCTTGAATTTTTTTGATGTAGCTTGTAAGCCCACCCTTCTCCAACAAACGCTACACCTTATCATTACTCTTCAACTCCTTACAATCCATTGGTTCCACCCTACAACACTCACCTCCCATATTGACAGTGTTGCAATCCTTCTACGAAGACTCCAGAAGGCCAAATAACCTGATAGCCAAAACACCTAGAAAGCATGTGAAGCACAAAATATAAGAGTGGCAATTAATATTAAGGTACTCCAGCTCATGATGAAAAATAATGAAACAACAGTACCAAGACTACATGAAAAGACACACCACACCCTTAATCATTATTTGAGAAATTGGACCTTCCCGTGGGTTCTATCATACATTAATAAGTTAGTGACATTAGCATCCAATCTGTCACTCCTCTGCCACGTCATTTTACCCTTAGCCTTAACCCCCTTATTGGCAAAGAAATCCACCACCATGTTAATTTCCCTATAAGCATGGGAAATGAAGTAATTTTCAAAAGAGCTAATAATCCCCTTGGAGAGGTTGATCCAATTCTCTATGGTCGAAGAGGGCTTTTGGAGACCTTTAATACATTGAATAATATTATTCGAGTCCCCTTCAAGCCATTTTTTTTTTTAAATTCAGTTGATGGGCTACATTTAAGGCTTGGAAAACCCCTATGGCTTCAGCAAGGTGGTTGGTCCGGGTGCCCAAGGGGAGAGCCACTACTGAAATAAAATTTCTATTCTCATCCCTTATCACTCCCCCACACCCAACAGGCCCAGGATTGCCCTTGGCCGCCCCATCAAAATTAATTTTCACCCAACCAGGAGGAGGGAGATTCCAATGGATACCATCTCTAGGACCCTTGGTAGGTTTAAGAGAATGAGAAATATCTACATTGATCAACCATGCCTCAACAACTTTGAGCTCATAATCTTGGCATCTGACCTTTCCTTTAGCCTTAGAGTTACAGTTAAGCAAATTTATGTTCTCTCACTGCTCTGATGATTTTTCCAAAGACAACATCCTCTAAGAGAGCATATTCCTGAAAGATTCTATCATTATGCTCTTTCCATATACCCCACACAAGGTGTGGGAAAATATATCTCCATAGCAGTTTTGACACCTGATTGTTAGAAGGAGCCTTTCAATGATAGTAGAAATCCCAGATTGAGCTAGGAAAAACCCAATTGAGGTTCCACAGCTGCAAAATCCTGCACCAAATGTTATAGACAAAAGGACAGAGAAGAAAAAGATGTGAAATAGTCTCAACATCCGCACAACAAAGGTAAAATCTATTAGGAAAAGAGAAGCCACACTTACAAAGATTATCATTAGTCAAAATTTTATTCTTGAGAAGGATCCACATAAAAATATTGATTTTGGGTATGAGATTGTGCACCCAGGCCTTTGCCCAAATAAGAGGGGGCAAAATATGATGACAAAAAGCCACCACCGAAGAGACAGAAAAGATCCTAGAATAAGACTATTTCCAAACCAATGAGTCCTTCTGGCCTCTTGGACTCAGCACAACAGAGTTAAGGAGAAATTGCAGGGGAGAAAGGTCCTGATTGATAGTAGAGATGCAGACCCATTGATCGTTCCTCCAATAGTCCCCAACACAGGTGCCAAATCTGGCTTTGCATTCCTCCATTTGATTCCTAAAGCCAAGGATATCACAAAGAGGTTCATTCACAATCCACTTATCTTCCCAAAACAAGATTTCTTTACCATCTCCAAGCTTCCAAATCGCACCTTTCCCAAGAAGATCCCTAGCCTTAATAACATTATTCCAAAGAGTAGAGCCTAAAGGAAGAGCCTGAGAACAAAGAAAATCTTTGAGAGAAGCGACGCCCCATAAATATTTACTATGCTAAATAGCATTCCATTCATGAATTTTAGAAAAGGTTCTCCAGGCTTGCTTCACCAAGAGGGCTTTATTAAAAACTCTCAGGCTTCTCAAACCAAGACCCCCATACTTTTTGGGTTTGCACAAATTCTCCCAGGAAACCAGCGGAACCCACTTCTTATCCTCAACTCCTGAACAAGGAAAGCATTTCTGAATCTTTTCAATAATTTCAGAAAATTTGGAGGAGATCTTGAACATACTCAAAGCATAGACCGAAAAATTCTGCAGAGAGGACTTAAGCAACATTACTTTTCCAACTTGGCTTAGAAGGGCCCATTTCCATCCATCTAGATTTTGATTAAATCGATCCACAAGGTAAATCCAAAAAGACTCGGGTGGTTTGATTCCCAAGGGTAGCCCTAAGTAAGTGGAAGGAAGAGAATTTATAGCACAACCAATAATATCAACAATATTCCTTTGCCTAGGTTCAAGAGTATTAAAAAAGAAGAGGGATATTTTTTCCCTGTTAATTCTTTGCCCTAAAGCTTGCTCATAAAGCAAAAGGGAGCACTTCAAATTTATGGCTTCACCAATTGATGCACTACCCATAAGAATAGTGTCATTGAAAAATTGTTGATGTGAGCACACAAGATTAGCTGAAGACGGTCTTACCCTTTCAAACTTCCTCCCTCCACCTTTTTGTGCAATAGTCTTCCAAGACTTTCAGCCATAAGAGTAAAGAGAATAGGAGAAATAGGGTCTCCTTGTCTCACGCCCCTAAAGACTTTGAAAAAATGGGAAGGGGATCCATTGATTATAACAACAGTGTTGGTAGTAGAAATCAATTTTAAAAATCTCTCTAAAAACCCGAAAGCTCTTAAGACCTTCAACAAAAACTCCCAGTCCACTCTATCATAGTCCTTGGACATATCAAGCTTAAGTATAAATCCTTGACTCTTAGACACCTCTAAAGAGTTAATATTCTCATGAACAGTGATGATAGAATCCAAAATCTATCTTCTAGGGACAAATCCATTTTGTTGAGGAGAGATCAGAAGTGGGAGAACACCAAGCAGCCTGGTTGTAACAACTTTGGATATAATTAGTTAGAATTAGTCAAAAGTATCAGCTCTAGGGAACTTAGGGATGAGAGAAATAAATGTAGAATTAATCTCCTTCAAAAAAATTCTAGAACCAAAAAACTCTTTCACACCATTAGCCACAATCTCCCAGAAAACTTGGAAAAAGAACATAGGAAACCCATCAGGACCAGAAACATCTGTAAAGTTTACAATGCACTTGTAGATGCTTTTTCATTGCTTCTTGCTTAGATATATGAAAATAACTTGTAGATAGGCCACCCCATTTGCAAACAATGTGTAAAATCCACACTAGACGGTAAGATTCCATGTTTTGCTACACCTTCAAGAATAAGACAGAATGCACAAATAGATGTTGTTCATTATTTGACTACTCTTGAAGAAACACTTGTGTCTTTGTGCATAGCCTTTGCACAAATCAAGAAATTGGGATATAAACGAGCACGGTATGGCTTGCTCAAGACAATTATCAATGTTCTTGTAGATTTTGATAAAGTCCAACAAGCCTTGCCTAGGCAAGTAGATAGATGAAGCAACAACAGTAGCAACCAGGATAAAGCGGAAGCTAGAATATGATAATGCATATGCACAAGGAAATGTTAGACCTACCATAGTTATGAATCCTTTGATCACTCTATCCAAAACACTGCTATACAAAAAAGAGAACATCTCTATAAATAAAGAATTGCATGAATTTTTGACAAAAAAGACATCAATACAAATAGATTCTAAAATAGAACAAGCTATGCAAGATGGCACATTTGAAGATGATGAGGACCCAATAACTAAATCAGTTATACATTGGTTTAATGAACCGCAATCGGTAAAAGACGTTGACACAACAATAATCAAAATTGCACCATCAGAAGGGTTCAAACCTCTTGATATTTTCCAAGACATGTATGCAGAGGAGATGGATTTCTTGACTTTGTTCTATGGTTCATCACGTCCAATTAACACTACTAAAAAATTAACATACCAAAAAATTGCAAGATGGGAACTCATGCATAAAGATAATGACTTTGCACAACAGATTACAAACATTTTTTTCAAGGCTATTAAAATTATTATTCACCAAGTGTCCTCACTAGAATTGGTTTGCATACGGAAGGTTGAATTGAAAGGTGATAAATTACTTGCAAAAAATGTGTGCAATCCAACAAAACTTGAAAAAATATTATGATCTCCATTGGGCTATAGAAAATTAAAAAGCATTAGAACCTCTCCTGATTATTTGGAAAAAACAAAAGAAAGCATATTTTCATTGATAAGACAATTGAGACCTCCAACCTTCTTTGTGACGTTAACAAGTGTTGAGAATTTTTGGGAGCCATTTTGCAAAGCTTTGCACAAAATATGTGTTCTACAGGAATCAAAATGTACAATGAAACCATAGAAGACAAAGACTTGGATTTCAAAATAAGGAAAAATATTGTGCTTTGCAGCCATTATTTCAATCACAGAGTCAATTCATTTTGGAAAATGATGCTAAAAAACCATGAGCTATTCAGACAAGTCACTGACTATTCTTTTGTTACAAAATTCCAAAATCGAGGCAACGAACATGTTCATTTTTTGCTATGGATAAAAGATGCACCTATATATGGAAAATGATCGAATATTGAAATAGAAAGCTTTGTGGAAAAGTATATTTCATGTGACTCACTTTTTCTTGATACAAATCTTTCCAAAATGCAAACACACCATCACACAAAGACTTGCAAGAGATACAAAAATTCAAGTTGCATACTTATTTTCCCTTTGCCTCCAATGAGAAGCACAACTGTTTTGGAACCACTCCCATTTCCCAATGCCACAATCAAGGAAAAAGCAAAAACTTTTATAAGCAATTGGCAAATAAACATTACACAAAGGAGTTTACATTTGAATTTTTTTGCATGAATTGGAAATGAATGAAAATGACTACATTACAATGCTTTGATCGACATTGTCACGCAAAGTTGTCATGCTAAAAAGAGACCCATCTGACATTTGGATAAATGAATTTATAAATAAAGTGCCTATCCTATGGTATGCAACTACAAATACACAATTTATTTTGGACACATATGCTACTGCATCTTACTGTAGCTCATATATGACAAAATTAGATAGAACATTGTCTCTTTCATTTCAGAAACCGTGACACGAATGCACTACTGCATACGATGGAAAAGTGAAATTTATACGCAAGCTAGGCAATTCTCTGCTTAACTATCAACAAATGTCTAGCTGTCAAGTTGTTCATATTATCCTTTCATTTCTACTACGCAAATGCTCGAGTAGTACTGTTTTCATCAATACAACACCATTAGAAATCCGAGTGTTCATATTAAAAATCCCTAAGCTATTGGTGAAAGAGCGAGATGATTCTAAAAATATCATGTGTGCATCTATAATAGAAAAATACATGCAACGACCTGAATTTCTAGACAATTTTTCATTGGTTGAATATGTCACCGTTTACTCTAGCAACCCAGGAAAAATGCAAAGAAGAGCAAGGCCACAGATCATACGCTATGTACGACAATCCACACATTGATCTTGAAAATTATTGTAGAGAAAAACTTATGCTATATGTGCCTTTCAGCTGTAGTGAACAAATCCTATTTGCTGGAAATGAAACATGGAGTGCAACATTCAATGCAAACAAAGTGCAAATTACAAATACCAAAAAAATGTTCACTGCACAAATTTTCCCTAAATGGGGTGACATAGATGAAGCTTCCGTAAAGGCTGAAAACAATCAATGCCCAGAAATTGACATTGCAAATGTGCTTGATGCAAATAGATAGGAAAATGGCATAGAGAAATATGACATCATGAATGACTTAAAGCAAATCAAGAATACAAAGCTCAAAGATTCTATTTGCAAAAAACTATTTTCAAAGATCGCACATCCACTTCTTTTAAGTAATGAAGAATACTACAAATTACAGAGACAACTAAACAAAGAACAACAATCAATAGTAAAGGATGTACTAATGGCAAAAAGGCTTTCTCCAAAAAAAGAATTGTACTTGTTCTTAACAGGTGGGGCAGGCACAGGGAAAACCTATACAACAAAAATACTTTTTGAGGCAATGATTTGATACTATGATAAACAACTAGATAGTGATCCATTGAAGCCTAAAGGCATCATTGTTGCTTCAACAAGAAAAGTTGCATTCAATGCAGGTGACATCACTGCACATTCTTTGAAGATGTTTCCTCTGAATTCAAACACAGTTGATGCCTTGAGCAAGAAATTGGAACAAATGAAAATTCTTCTTGTTGATGAAGTGTTGTTGATCAATCCAAAAATGCTTTACAACATTGACAAAATACTTTTTCCAAATCAAGAACACAACAACAACACCTTTTGGAAACATAGATATCATTTTTTGTGGTGATTTTTACCAAGCACAACCTATGTCTAATACTTGGATATTCGAAGAACCAATAATAGATAAAGATAAAATTCCATACACCTTTTGGATTGACAATGTCAAATACTTTGAGCTACACAGTGTAATCAAACAAATAAATCAACATTTCATTTCTATTCTTAATCATGCTAGAACTGGTCAACAAACAATCAGGGACATTGATTTTTTGAATACAATGTGCTATAAAGCACCTCTAAATGATCCATGATTTCCATACTTGTTTCATAGAAATATAGCAGTCGAAATGCACAACAAAAAAATGCGAGAAAGCTTACCAACAAATCTTTGTGTTCTAGATGCAATTGATAAACAAGACATAACAATTGATAACACTCAATGTGAACCTCCAAAATCATCATTTCCTAGCACAATTATACTCAAGAAATACATTTTGGTTGAATTGATCACTTCCAACATCAATACAGAAGATGGGCTAGTGAATGGTGTAGAAGGCATTTTCAAATTGTATACAACCACACAAGAAGACATTGTTTGGGTGGAATTCAATGATTCAACTATTGGCAAATTGCAAAGACAGAGAATGCAAAATCTATACATGTATTCTAGTAATCCTTCTTGGACACCCATAATGAGAATCATTATAAAATTTAAAATAGGTACAAAAATAGTCACTAGAGCACAATTTCCTTTGCAACTTGTATGTGCATGAACTATCCATAGAGCACAAGGTTTGACAATGGACGCAATTTCTTTCAACCCATGTAAAGTCTATCAACATGGCCTTGTGTATACTTCCTTATCACATGTAAGAAACATTGAATCATTATATTTGACACATAGATTGCAAAAACAAAACATCAAAGTCTTAGAAAAAGTAAATAGCGAAATGCAATGCCTTATGGCATCTGCACAATGGAAAATGAAGCACAGCCTCTTGTCTATCTCTCTAGATCATTTTGTCATATTCTCTTTGAAAAAACATGGCTTTGTACTACATGCACAAGAAATAGCACATGACCATGATATGCTACAATCAACTATCCTTTGCTTCCAAGAAATGAAACATAGTTTTCTTGGACACATTGACTTCCTTGACAAAACATACAATTGCTATATTGCAACTGGTATTCATGGGCTATTAACATGCTCGAGAAAAATAGTTTTAGTTCAAGATTTTCAAAACTTTTCAACAAAATATCTAGAATCAATAACCATTGACTTATTGCATATGCATATTTCTATGTGCATCATAAACCTATGTGTGAGACCAAAAACACCTATTCATGATCTTCTCATTTTTTTACAAACTGCTATAACTTCACTGCTAGCTAATTCGAAATTGATTATTGTTGGAGACTTCAACATTGACATGTTAGAATTAACAAAACCAAAGGAACTTCTCCTTGAATTTATGGAACAATGCAATTTGTCATTGGTCATTGACAAGCCAACAACATATGTAGGCACTTTTTTGGATCACTTTTGGATATATAGTACTCAAGTTGGTACTGTCAAGTTCAGAGTGCTAGATACATATTGGTCGAACCATTTTGCAATATCCCTTCAATTCTAGTTGCTAGGCCAAAGTGTATAGCCTCACAGCTGTAGTTTCCTAGAATTAACATCCTTTGTGCATTGTGCTATTATCAGTGCTTCACATTGCTAGACAAAATGAGTATACAACTTATGTGGGTGTAAAAAATTTGTTGGATCAATCATTATTCGTATAGTTTGTCCCTACATAGGTTAATTGATTTTCCATAGCTCTACCCATGCAAGTCTATGTTTTGGTGATGTCCTTGGTCAGGACCATTAGGCATGCTCTTCTAAACCATTGATATGGCTATGCAATTACAACTCAATATATATATATATATATATATATATATATATATATATATATATATGTTTTGAAACAGATTTGTTCTCATGCACAATATTGCTAGGCCTTTGCACACCATATGATTCTTTAGTAGAAATAAATTACAAAAATAATTTTGTTATGGATTCTACAACCACCTTCAAGCACATCCACATAGTATTTACTTCATGGATATGAACATTTTAAATTGATGTTGCAATTTATGCTACCTGTTATTTGATTTGTTCTTAATAGTATCTAGCTTAGTTCATATGAGCTTCTCATGTAGCTGGTTTTTTTTGCTACTCATGTAAATTTCAGGTCTGCCTACCATTCAAAAATAGTGGTATCAATCATATAGTTTCACTATCTTCCATGCTTATGATATTGAAAATTATTGGATGACTATTTTGAAACAGGTATGTTGTTATGCAAAAAATTGAATAAACATAGCACATGATACATTTCTTTATTACAGATATATTCCAAAATCCAAAAAAGTTATGCATCACAACACCAGGTTTTAGCAAAGGCTTGGAAATAGTTTTCATACACATATCAAATTTATAGATTGTGAGTTGTAGATTGGAAATATTGTGCTATTTCATAGAACACATATCTCAGCATTTCCCGGCTTGTAACACAACGTCCAAAACATCTACAAATAGGTAAGCTCTTCACATTTGGTAGGAACAAATTTTAAAAACACATTAAGTCTCATTAATTTTTTCCTCTTATTTTTCTTGTTATATGCTTAACATAAACATCTCATTCCATATGTTTGCAGAGGCATTTGGAAAACACAAACTAGTTCTCTTGCAAAATAGAAGATGGCTCAATCATTTGAAAAAAAAGATGAAAAAAGGAAGGTAACTTATTTTGTTTGTCTCACATATGATTTCACTCTTTATATATTTAATTAAAAATTTAGTTTTAGTCATTCTTCATATTGCAACATGTAGATTCAAAATAGAAATTGTAGAGCCATCAACCATCTTTGATATATGCACAAAGCAAACAACTTTAGCATTTGAAGGTGATGTTTTGGTTGTTTATGGGCCTATTGTTACCATAACTCCTGGAAAACCACCAAAAGAAGTGATTGTGCATGTTGATTTAGTTGATAGTCATGCTCAAATGACAATCACTGCAAACATCAACAACAAATTAATTGACACTTTTTTGCCATTTTTATCACTTGATACAAGTGTTTGCCACATGAACTTTTTCATTAGGAAAAAAACACAATATGAAAGAGGAGATGTTGATTATTCCCTTGTTTTGACGACTAGGAGCACTATTGAGCCCATTGAGAAAGTCTATCAAGAACGTAGATTGATTCTTGACACAACCATTTCGCAACTCATCCAATCAAATGACAATTTCTCTATTGGATCAATTGGTGTTGTTGTTACTAGTAATTTCCAAGCACCAACGTAATTTGAGTTGCGAGTTAAATATGGAGAGATCCAAGATGATTTTACCCTTGTAAGATGTATTTCACAAATCATGGCAACAACATAGGATTTGAGCGCTTTACTTTTGGGAATCTATTAAAGAGTTTTTTCACTTTGTTTCGCATGGAAAAAAATTGCTAGTAGAATGCTTTACTATATTAACTATTTCAATGCCATTGAATTATTAAAATCATTTCATTTGCAAGCTTGCATCTCAAAAAATCTTTATCTTACAACTTATAGTCCTAATTAGCCATGTAAAGTTGTATGCAAGACTTCAATTGATCCTGGCATCAACAAAAACTTTTTTCATATTGTTCAGAAATATTGTTCGTTCTCGGCCTAAAGGCACAAATTTGATTAAAACAACACAGTCCAGTTTCATTGATGAACTCAATGATGCATCTACAAAGGCCTCTCTAGAACCATTAAAGACCTCAAACATTGAAGTATACACATCAACCATTTAGCTTTTATACTATAGCATAGATTTTTTTTGGAAACCACTTGTCATATATGCCTTTCTATAGTGAATTTTTCAAATAGTGCATTGATATGATTTATTAATAATTTAATTTTCACTACCATTGTAGGTGGCAGGAATACTAAGACCTGAGAATGTCTACTTGCCCATACGAACCAATCTACATTTTATGTAAACAAAGAGTTTTCCTTGCACAAAGAACATAAAATGATATTGCACGATGCACTGCATGTGGAACTGAAACAAGATTTATATATGCCCATTTTCTAAAATGTATTGTTCAGACAATAGAGGGAGTTGTGGACTGCTATCTGCACAAACAACAGCTCTGAAATAGTTTCCCCAAGCTAGTTGCAATTCCATTTGAAGAGTACAAGAGATACATGTCTGCAGTTATGTTCTTGCTACGGAAATTTCAGCTACAAGGTACGTTCACCCTTGCAATGGATAATTGCATCATATGAATTATGAGTGAAGAAAGTAGCATAGCATCTCCAGTACCTTGACAAGGAATTGTCAATTTCGTAGAGATGCTTACAATGCACTATTCTATTTTTTATTCTTATTCATTGATATCAAATCATGCAAACTGCATTGTCATGAATGTAATGCTTATTGATTGTGAACCAGGATCAAGGGAATGCAACGTTGCAACATACAAAAATTTCAACAAGAAAAATGTCTAGGAGCCTATACTGCTTATATATTTTGGACATAGCCAATAAGAGAACAGATATGTCAAAGCTTTTATGAAAACTAATCTAATAGTTTATTTTTGGTTCTTTTATGCACCAAACAAGTTGACAATTGTATTTTATTATATTCCAAACATACATACTATAGACATGAACACCTTTTCTTTCAATTTCATAAACAATTATAGTTTATTTTTTTAATTTTTTTGACCTTTTCTATGCAGCATATAACTTGAAACTTGTTTATTGATCTTTTCCAACCAACATACTATACATGTAAATTAGTTTGACTATAGTTTGAAAAGCAGTTATAAGTAAAGTTCCATGTGTAATTCTATTTTCTCTCTACACATCATACTAATACATGTTTGTGATAAAAAAGAAAACTATACCGCTCCAACATCACTTTTATGTGACATACAAAATATTTACAAAAAATGCTTCCTGCTTTTAGATATAGTGTTTTATTGCTCGAAAAAATACTTGTCTATAGAAATGATTGTGTTCTTATTTCCAGTACTATTCCAAATAATTTAGATTCTGATTTTGAGATTGCATCAACATTAGATGATTCTCCGAAGCATTATTCTTCTCAAAAAATGTTTGTAAAGTTCTTTGCAATGCTTTTTTGGAAAACTGAATCTTTGTTTAAACAGATGTTGATACAAAAATCACTAGGACGATGGGGGAATTTACACAGCACAGACATAGTACTTAGATTAAATTGATAAAACTTATATTGCACTTTGAATCTGTTCATCTTATTTCAAAATAGATTATACTTATTGATCCAATAACATGATTCATGTTTTCAAGGACGAAGCATCTTTATTTATGTCTTATTTTCTTGATTGCTAATGGGTAAAAAATAATACATGGGTATCTTCCTATACCTTTCTCGACATTATTTTATAATTTATACACTCTTGCAATTCATTAATAGCTTATGATGTGAAGTCTCCACTTCATTTAGAACACCATTGTTTGTGTCCCTTGTTCAAATGCAACTAATTGTTTCTTGTAGGATCAGTGCCTCTAAGGGCCCATTCATTCTCATTTTCTTTTCCTTGATTCTTACATGTTTTGTATCTACATTTGGTTTCACTCCTACACCATTGTCATTCTCATGTGGTGTTTTGTTCACCTTCTTTGTCGACACTAGAATATGTTAATTACCATGTATTCCATTTTTATGCACTTGCAATTGAGTAATGGCTTTGACTATGAAGCCTTAAATCTATCACGCCAAATTTGTTTGTGATTCCCTCCCCCCCATTCGCTCAAATTGGGTTCAGCACAAAGAACGAGGCATCTGTAAGTTTCAATATCAATTTTGTTATCATTTGCTTGGATTTTTCATGCATTTCCTCATATTGTTTAATGTTGATCAAATATGTTTCTGTTCACAATATTTTATGTCTATAGTATTGCAAGTGAGCCATGAGACAAATGTAAGTTCCTACACCTTTTTGCAATGCCAAATATATTTGAACTAGGAAAATACAAAGAAAGACCAAAATATCATAAGTGAATGATGAAATTACAAAAAAGTAGAGATGGATAGTTTGACGACCATAAAATCTACCACTATTCAAATGCTTTATTTCTATGATAGTAGAGATAAAAAAAAATAGACGTTTGTAAGTTCCTATATCTTTTACACTATTTTTTTCTATGTTGTTTGACTTGCTGAGATTTTCTGACATAAGAAGAATTCATGTTTTTTGACAGAGCCTATGTGTACTGCTTTAGAAAAGGGGTTTGATGCATCTGTAAGTTCATCTATGTTCAATACTCTTGCTTTATAGATCGCTTTGAAATTCCCTTTGATCTAATCATGTCTTTGTATTATGTACTTCCACGCTCACATCGAATTTCAATAACAAAATATATATACACCTTACTTTTCATTTTCATTGTTTATTCACTTGCCTTGATTATTTCATAGAAGTGAGCTCTTAAGTATTGAACCAATTTATACCAACTATATGAATAGTGAGAAAGCAGTTTTTGCATTGTTTATTTGCTACAGCAAGATCTTTTATGGCAATGGAAACTATCTATGTGAACACAATTTATCTATATCATACTAGCAACCAACAACAAAATAGTTGTAAGTAGAGATTAATTTCTATTGTTTCTGGTTTTATGCACTCGCTAGTCTCTTCCATTGCCTGATTGGAAACATTGTCAGCTCTAGGCATAATCAATGCCTTGTAGTGTTAAGTTTGAAGCCTGTAGAGGAAATCATGTTTAACATGTTTATTCGCTTGCCTAAATTGTTACAAGACAACATGGCCCGTGTCTCTTGAGAAAGCTTATATCTTTCATAGTCAATACAATAGATCAAGCATTTGTAAGTTAGTATATCTATTACACTATTATTTTTTGCATTACTTATTCAATCCTTACAATATTTAATGGAAGTAGTGTCTTTGTCTATTGCCAGGGTTTACATCCATTGTAGCTAAATTGAAAAACAAGTTGCCTATAATTTCCTCTATCTTTTACACTATCATTCTATATTCTTTTGCATTTTTTCATTCTATGAGTTACTGCCTACTATTTCTACAACATAATTAAAACTCAAAAACTAAGAAATCTTTAAATTATGAACTATTCTCATCTTTATTGAATAAATTGAAGTGCAACTAAGTATTTAACCCCACAACAAACACTAACTCATAAATAATAGCAAAGAATGGAAATTTACACACAAAATGAAAACAACAAAAAACAATAGACATTGACCCATAGAATGTAAATATGTAAACCAATATAAAATGATACTATAAAAGACATACAACCCTATGACATTTTTCATTTGCTTTGACCTAATTTTCATTTTCATTTAATCAATTCAAGTGTAGTTGCAATGCATGAGTGCACACACTAGAAATTAACTATAAAATGTGAAGATGCAAATAACTATAGAATGACACTGTAAATTATATAGGAACTTACAAAGGATCTGTTTTTCCTATTCCAAAACCATACACATAGACCCTTTCAAATGGCATCGATTTCACCCTCATCAAACAGGCCGAGAAAACTAGTAGACAAAAAAAAATCAAAGCATAAAAGATAGAGTAACTTACAGATGCCACCTTTCCCACTTCCATCACAATAGATGGAAATCAAAAATCTAATCATAAATAACAAACAATGGGCATTAACTCATAAAAAGAAAAGATGCAAAAAAACATGACATGGCACTGTAAAAGATATAGCAACTTATAAATGCTTCATTTTTCAATACTAGAATGCTAGACATAAACCTTCTCAAAATGACACTGATTTCACTCTCATCGAAAAATGTGACCTGTTCAGTAGACAATTACAAAATGAAAGACTAAACGATACAAGAACTTACAAATGCCATGTTTGTCGCTTCCAACATTGTAGATGTAAACTCTCTCAATAGACACAAACCTTTGCCTCATCAAACAATCCGGGCAAATGAACAAACAAGGCAAGTAAGAGTTGCATTTCATTCTAGCAACTTGCAAATAGTAAATGCAAACCTAATGCTTTGAATGCCACATATCCCCAGTTAGAGTACGTGTGAGGACACAACTATACCAAAAAATAAAAACACTAATGAAATATTTCCAATACACAGGTTTGTTGTCATAATTATTAAATATATCACAAAATGATCTACCAGGATGGAATGTGTTGGTTAATGTTGGAAATGTTTCATGGATTCTAATCTTTTTTCATATGGATGTCCTCTCACACTTGCTCTTTTTGTGCATGCATAGCATTCTAATAACAAGCTTATGCATATACAATGTACCAATTTTGTTCAATATAAATAGACTATAATGCAACTCTCATTAATGGATTTTTCTATAAACTTCAATCATTTGCAATGTTTATTCATTTCTTTATGGTATCTCCTACAACAAGGAAACTTGGAAAAAAGTTGTAGCACTCTCATTTGGGTGTTTTTTACTCACTTGCTCGGATTGTTTGATGAGACAGGCATCTTTGTTTATTCATAGTATTTATGTCTTACATCTTTGAAGGAAATAGAGACCTAATTGTAACTTCACATCTCTATGAAATCCATGTCTATTGAGAATGTTTATACATACCATATTCAAATCCAAAAACAAGTCATTTGTAAGTTCCTATATCTTGTTCATACTCGTTTTTCACATTGTTTATTCATTTGCTCAGAAAAATTGATCGACATGAAAACTATGTCTCCTACCAAGGATAATTTATATCATGTTCAAAACAAGAAAAAGGCTATTTGTAAGTTTTAACATCATTTACACTATTGTGCTCTACTTTTTCTTTTATTTTTCATCTTTAACTGCTTTTACAAGTCACTGTCTCCTCTTGAGTTGCAGACTTAACACCATAATTCATCAATGTTTGATTTGTTGCTGCTAACAACTAACAAATAATTCAATGGACTCAAATTTATTCCCCATCAATAGATTTAGGTATCAAGTGCCTACCCTTGTTGCTCCCTCAGAAACATTCAAAATTATATTTGTAACAATTTTTCCATTTTCACTGTCTTCTATATTAAACAATTTCTCTTTCTAATATTTACATGTTTTATGCTTTCAACTATTACTTGCATAAGCTAATTGCTACTTTTAATCTCTTCTTGCAGTTACCTATATCAATGAAGTTTGACAAGGAGGATCAATTGGTGTCGGTTGATATCCACATAACTATAATCACAATGAAATTATCATTTCCACATACATCAAGTTGATTGATTCTATGTACATAAAACTATTTGGATTCCCATCAATTATACATTACATTATTCATTGTAATTTATCAGATATCATATTTCTCATACACACTACTTAGTCGAGCATATTTATTCTAGTTTTAATACAAATACTTTGTGTTCATACAAAGTTCATTTGACTTCATTTTCATTCTGGCTAGTGGTATTTCTCTCCTGTTTTTCTCATTCTCCTGATTTGTTTTAATAATAATAATGAATGTAAGGAGCTTTTCCATTGGAAATATTTGATGGGTTGATTGATATACTTGTCTCTTGGCATGCACTCTTCATGGGGACGCATTACAGCATTGCATTCTGCTACACCCATTTATCATTTATCTTATTTCTTTCCTTGATCATTTTTCATTATGTTTTCATAAATACTTGATATGATAATGTACTTTTCATGATTAAGAATGGAACTAATACTTCCCCTGCAAACATGTAATGCAACTACACTTGAATTTATAAAATGAAAATGAAATTCAGGTCTACGCAATCGGTAAGTTTCCTAAACTAAAAATGATAAAATCTATCTCTACTGTAGTGCGAGTGTAAAATGAGGCATTTCTAAGACTTCTATAAAAATACTTTAAATTTTGAACAAAAAAATTACAATTACCTAAATTTATATTTTCTTTTCAAATTTTATAAATAAATTGATATTAGTTAAATTATATTTGCAACAGTGAATTTCCAAATCTTTTGAATAGTTCAGTGCATTTAATTTACTTTGTTTTAAAAAGGCAAAGAATTAATAAAAAGTTAGATTATATTTGTAAAAGAAAATATTAAGTGTTTAGAATAGTTAGATTTTATTTTTTTTCAAATGCAACATTCACAAATTTAGTATGAGCATTCCAAACATAAGTATAATACTTAAGTTAAAAAAAATTGCAAAAGCAATTATTTAAAAAAAAATATATATATATATATATATATATTTTCCCTCCAAAGCATTAGCATTTCTCACAAAAAATTATTTAAATTAGATTAGATGTTACATACAAAATTTAAAATTCAAAAGAAGCATTGATTAGTTGCAAGATACAAATAGAGAACCCAAACACCTTGAATTTTAATCCATGAAACTAATAGTGATTCCTTCATCTAGGATGAATAATCAAATAATTTAATGAAAAAAATAGTAAAGAGAAATGAAACAAACCAAATTATCTAGATTTAGTACACAAAAATTTAGTGGTTATCAAGCATAGAACTTAAATAAAATTAAATACAACAAAATAAAGTAGATTTATTTATTTTCAATAGTCAGCCAATAGCTAAGATAATACAAGTACTGCTCGATAACTACTTATTGGGTCTTACATTTATCATTTCTTGTGCATCACATTTTTATGGTACGTTTGTATATTTTTTGATCCATATTCAAATTTTAATTGAATAGTTAAAAATGTAAGCATTTATTTCATTATACTAATTGGTCCAATTATTATTGTTGCAATAAATCATTTTAGATATGAGTAGGATAATAATTAGGTTTATTAAGTTAATTATATATATGCTTTCACCTCGCCCTTATAAATCTTGGACTTTGGTCTAAAACGAATTGACTTTTCTTCTATTTTGAAAAAATTTCTTAGTTAATGTTTTGTACTTCTTACTTTCACAATCGATAGGTAATGGTTAATTTATTTTTAAAATTCATATTGAAATTAGTATCTATTTTCGAGAAATTAGTATTAGTAATTTGAAAATAATTTTCACATGTTTATAACACAACAATAATTTTTAAATACTTTGAACAATTTATAAGAATTTATTGACTAATTTAAATAGTCTAGGTTTCATTTGAGGAGAAATAAGTATTTATTTAAGATATATTCCCAGAAGTGATTCTTCAAGTGTTTTCATTTTGAGCTATTTGCAAAATAAACAGTATGTTTAGTATGGTTAAATAAGGAAATAAATATGAACAAGTAATTTTCAATTATATATATAACTATCATCTACAAATTAACTTTGCATGTATACATATGCATCTAAACATGCGTATGTACAATAAATCATCTACATATCTCACTTTGCTTTGAGATTGTTAATTGTTTGTTAACTGCATAATTAAATATGGTTGATCGAGACATAGAGCTTACAAAATGAATCATGCATCTAACCACATATCCCTACTCAACACCTACATTTAAAAGATAGATTTAAAATGACCAATCAAGATTTACAAGTAAAAAGACACATAGCAAATATGTATACTAACAAAACTTATATCTGATCATTAGCTTATTTTATGGACAAATTGATTATAAAAATCTTGTTTCCATTTCAATACTATAATAGGTTATGTGTCTTCCCTTGCTCATTGATCAAATGTTCTCAATATTTTCTTTTGTTGTTGACATGCCAAACTACCTTTTACTTGATTTTTCTATTGTCTCTTGTTTGTTGATGTATATATGTTACTTCAAAAGTCTCCTGCCTAAAACTTTCATTTCAATGTTATTGCATCGAATATGACACCACATCAACATGCTACTCGACATTACATAAACAACTACAATTGCAACTATCATAACAACCTCAACTATCACAAACATAGTTCATGCTCCCTTGCAGGGACTCTAGCTCTTTCAGAGCACTTGTTTAATCTACTATTCCCTTTGTTCTTTAATTTGTACAACTTTTATATTTTTCCTTCAATTATAATCATTTTAGTTTCTAAATTTGCACAGGTTTTATATAGTTTGCTCTTCAATTATAATGAGTTTTTAAATTATGCATTACTTTTTGAAAGTTCTTTTCAAAAATATACTTAAATTTTGAGAAATTAATATAGATTCAATGTCTATAAATTATTTTATATATTATTAATATTAAAAGACCATTTTTTTAATAAAAGTGGCAAAGCCACTGAAATTTATTTATAAATAAGCAGATTACATTATCATATATGAAACTCAATCTTGACTACAAGAGAGCCCATTCTTAATATATAACTTGTTTTGCATACTATAAATCCCAACCAGATATGGCAAAACCCAAAAAAGAGATAGAGAAACCACCCATCGACCCCCAGTCTAGCACATGCTAGACAAGTATGCAAAGCTCATGATAACAAAATGAGCAGAACAACCTTACTAAGAATCTTCCACCATGGAGGAAGAGCTAGCCTCATAATGAGATGAACGCAATGGATTATACATATTAAAAAAATTATCATTCTTTTTGATGCAGGCAAAAGCTTGCTCTGGATTTTTTTCTCTTGTTGCCATATCAAACAAGAAATGAAGAGCAGGGAAGATATCAACACCAACAGCAAGAATTTCTGGTGAAACCTTTTCATGCAATTCATTGCAATCCAGAACTGTCCTATCAAAATCATCACAAGTGATGCTAGACCTGAGAATAAACAACAATTCTCCAAAAAAACCATTAGTAATCAAATAATTATGAGAAATAAAGCCCCCAATTGGAAAAAGACCTAAATCATTTAAATGATAGCTTTCCAAAGCTTGACGAAGTTCCAAGTCAGAAAGAAAACTTGGTTGAGAAAATCTTGCAACAATGACCATGAACAACTCAGGGTCCAGCAGAATGTCCATACAATAGGTAAAAAAATGAGAAAGCACTTCATGAAAGGTGGCATTACTATTATCCTGCAGCCAGTGAGAACCCACCACCTTTTTGCAAGCCAAAAAAGTATCTGCATCATCCATACAAAAACATTTACCCAATTTTTCATGGTCGAATGGATGAGGATCACTATATTCTTTCTATTTTGGATGGAGCGAAATTCTGTACCAATCACCACTAAGATGGAGAGACATAGTAACAAGGTGAAAGCACCACAAAAAACCCACTACACCTCCAGAAATGGAAATCCATTTTAGTCTTAAATATATTTGAGAAATAAATGCAAATCAGTCGACTCACATGCCAAAGATATTCCCACAAACACACAAAAGTTGAGAAACAATCATACTTGAGCTCCCATCAGAAATAATAATTGCTATATAAAACACAGTCGGCTTCGCTAAGAGTAAGCCAAGTGAAAACCATGCGAGAGAGCCACACAAATATAAATGTTGCCAGTTTAATCATAAGAAAGTAACCAATTTTATTTTTCAAATATTGTGAGAAGTTATCCAATCTTGTAAGCATTGAAAATTGTGGAAGAAAGGTCTGGATCAAATCAAAAAATGATTACCACACTTGTGGGATCAGCATACGATTTACACATAACACCTAAAAATTATTAGCCATACTACTAGATCTGGATCCAAGTAATGATGATGATTAAGACATGCCAAATTCTAGTAATTATAATGAGTTAGATTAGGGGCGAAGCAATACCATTTATAAAGAAAATTGATTACTAATTACTAGTCGGGACCGATAGTACATGTGTCAAAAGCAGTCGAGCATAATTAAGCAAAGGGACGTTTATCACATGCGAGTTGTCCTTTCAAACCTAGGAACGAGAAATGCAATTAATTTTAATCTTTTTTAATTCCCAATAAGGAACTTTTGGGTGGAATCACTATTGTATAAGGGATTTCATTCTCTGTGAACTCCTTGAAAAGCCATTGGTTATCAATTTCCTTGTTGGAAAGGAAATCTGCCACATGGTTTGCCTCTTTGTAGCAATGGGATACTGTGTAATTAATAAAAAAATATAATTGTATAAGTACTTTTTCCAAAAGGTACTACAATTGCCAAACTTGAGATTTTTTATTGATGATTGCATTAAAAATAACCATCGAATCACCTTCTATCACAATCTCCCTTATACCCATAAATTGAGCCAATTCCAAGCCAAGGCTTAGAGCCTCCAATTTCGCTTTGTTATTGGTCCCATGGGGAATAATTTTACAGGCAGCCTTTAGAAGATGTGATTCTGAGTTAAATATAGCAATCTCGATTCCAAATTGGCCAGGGTTACCTCGGGAAGCTCCATCATAGTTAAGCTTGTGTACATTTGGAGGGGGGCTATCCATGTGGCTTCATTTATTTATTTAATTTTATCAACATTATTTGTAATCGAGCCATGAAGAGGCAAAGATTTAAGAGAAGGCCAGGAATTGATGATGAAGCTATCCCAATTTGAAAATGTTTTCAGATTGTTAATTTGTTTAATGATATGGGATTTGACTACTTCTGATATTGCCTTTTCAATTTTGAAAAATATAGCTTCCAAAGAGGCAGAAATACCTCTAAATATTATATTATTTCTTTCAATCCAAATGTTCTAGAGAAGCAAGGAAGGAGAAACCACCCATAGACAAGAGAAAAAGGATGAGCGAAGTACTGAGGCCAAGATTTGAACTAACTAGACAACAAAGGCCCAATCAACGATTGCCAACCCAACTTCTAAAATAACCAATACCAGCAATGTGAGGCAAAGGGGGAATGCAAGAAAAGATGGTCTGGAGATTCTTAAAATTAACCACACAGTACAGAAGGGAAGGTAGTTGTAATGCCTAATATATCCAATCTAGCTCTCGTGAGGGCTCTATCATGAATCACAACCCAAGCAAAAGCCTCGGCCTTTAGGAGGTAGGCATCATTCCAAAAAAGTGAAGAGGGGAGATGAGATTGAGTGGTGGAAGACAAGAGAGACTTATATCCATCCCTCATTGTGTAATTGCTTGATTTTGATTTTGTCCAAATTAGGACATCCTCCTTATCCATATAAAGTAAGGTTATTTTTTCCAATTCCTCTTTGAAAGCTAATTTAAGATGAGAGGGAAAATGAAGGGGATCAACCGATTTCCACTTAACTTTTGGAAACTTTTGGGAGAGATCCACAGTAAAATAATCTGCAACTTTTGAACCCCACTGGTTTTTAAGAAATGGTATCAAAGGGCCCCAATCTCTCAGATGAGAAAGAGCGGGGTAATCATTCCAAACATCCTCCCAAAACTTATCTTTCTAACCATTATAAACTAACCAAGAGAGGTGAGGAAGGATAACCTATCAAGAAGAAGAAATGAAATTCCAGAGAGTTGAACCCCTTGGAAGAGAGGAAGCAGTAAATATGCATTCCCTTGAATGAGAGTTAATATATTTAGATAACATTTTTTTCCCCCATCGTGAATCAAGATTCTGATAAAGTCTTCAAGCTAGCTTAGCACCTAATGCAATATTTTGAAATTTAACCTCTCTTATCCCAGAACCCCCTAGTTCTTTCGAAAGGCAAACCTTGTTCTGGGTAATAAGAGGAATTCTCTCTTTTCCTCCAACATTGTCACTCCATAAAAAAGTATGAAGCACAGATTTTAAATGATTTAAAGTGGATACAGGAGCTTTTAGCATGGACATCAGATAAATTGGAATGAAATTTAGAACAAATTTTATCATCTGTATTTTACCAGAAAAAGAAAGCCACTTATGTTTTCATGCAAGGATTCTCCCTAAAATTGAGGAAACTGCTTTATCCTGAAAGGAAGGTTGGTCCTTTCCAATAAAGAAAGGGATGCCAAGGTAAGAACAAGGGAGTGTCCCCACAGGGAAACCCCAGAACTTTTGCAACTTGTGTTCAATGAAAAAGGCACATTTAATATAAACAACCTGGATTTTGAGGGATTAATCACCTGACCCAAAGAGGCTGAATATTCCAATAAGATATTTTTAATCATTTTAGCTACTGGAATTGATGCATGTCCAAACAATAAGGTGTCATCTATGAAGAGAGCATGAGTTTGGGTATCTTGTGTGTTAGGAAAGTGAATACCTTTCCAGAGCTTTAACTAATTGGCTAACTTAATAGCTCTGCTCAAAACTTCAAGCATGAGGATGAATAGAAAGGGAGAAAGGGGCTCTTCTTGTCTTATCCCTCTTGATGAAGAGAAAAATACAAAGGGGGAACCATTAATCAAAACATAAAATCTTGTAGTTGAAATACATGAGTGAATCCATTTGACCCATTTACCAGAAAAACCAAATCTTTGAAGCACTGCAATTAAGAAATCCTAATTTACCCTATCATAAGCCTTCATCATATCCAGTCTTAAGATCATGGATGGAATCTTGTGTTGCATAATGGAATGCAAGATTTCATGAGCAACAATTTCTCCATTTGTTGTCTCCCTTCCAGGGACAAAGCCCCCTTTCTCTTATGAAACAATTTGTGGAATAAGCTTTAAGGCAAGTAGCAATTGCTTTTGTGAAAAATTTGTAAAGGGTATTACATAAGGAAATCGATCTAAAATTTGCAAATGTTGAGGGATTATCCAATTTTGAGATTATAGAGATAAAGGTGGAATTTAGCTCCTTTAGAATAGTCTTGTTGTGTCTAAATTCTTCCAGGGCAAGCAAGATGTCCTTCCCAATTATATTCCAAGTTTTTTGGAAGAACAACACAGTAAAGCCATCAAGCCCCAGGGATTTTTTAGGAAACATGCCAAAAACAATTGATTTTAATTCCTCTAAGGAGAATGGGGCCAAGAGGAAGTCATTATCCTCCTGAGTAAGTAAAGTCAGAATTGAGTCTAGGAATGATTCACTCATATTTATTGGCTCAGTTGTTAGAAGATTTTTAAAGAAAGAGGTGGCTTCACTTCCAATTTCTTTCACATCTTCTAGAATTACACCACCATTATTTTTAATTGAAGATATTCTATTCTTTTGTCTTTTGATTTTGGTTGAAGCATGAAAAAATTTGGTGTTTCTATCTCCCTCAGATAACCATGTATCTCTTGATTTTTGTCTCCAATATCATTCTTCACGGAGGAGCACCTCTTCTAAATCAGAAACGAGGGATTTTTGAAGATCAAAAGAGATTGGTTCATACCATTATCAATGATGTGTTCATTTAGGATTTCAATTTCTGACTGAAGTCTCTTTTTTTCTTCAAAATTTTTTTTGAAATGGGACATGTTCTAGGCTTTGATTTTACTCTTTTAAAAGTTCAATTTTTTAACTAGATGGAAAATATGGGAACCAGCAAAAAAGGGGGAGTTTTCCCACCAGAATTGTATCATGGGCAAAAAATTCAAGTCCCTTATCCACATAGGTTCAAACTTGAAAGGAAGCTTATTTGGGGCTCTGTCTTCTAGTAAAACTAGAAAAATTGGAAAATGATCAGAACCTGGATACCCCAAAATTGAAGAGTATATATCAATATCTGAATCCAACCAATTTGGGGATAAAAAAAAGCAATCAAGCCTTCCAGCAATTTCACAAAAATCTTTCCTTTTATTAGTCCAGGTAAATAAACCATTTTGTGGTTTACAATCAAGAAGCTGATTTTTCTCAACAAAACCTTTGAAATCTTCCATAACCCTCTTATTAGGAATGGTGCCACCCAATTTTTTGGAGTCTTCCAATATTGCATTGAAATCACCCCCCAAGATGATTAGATTATCATCTAAGGATTGTGAGATCAAAGATAGGAGATCCCATAATTTCTGTTTTTCAATGATGCTAGTTGGGACATATATATTTGCCAACCAAAAATTAACCTCTGAAAGATTGCTCCTTACAAGATCCAAAGACCAATGAGAGGAGGTAGCAATCATCTTTAATTGAACTAATTTTTCTTTTCATAAATAAGAGAGGCCACCCAATGCCCCAACAAAAGGGGAGCAAGAGAAATTCCATTGAGACCATTTAGAGAAGAGGGAATCCGCCAATTCCAAATTCAGTTTAGTTTCTTACAGCATTATGATATCAAAGTCTGCAACTTCCAATTGATGCTTAATTAAGTGCCGCTTATTAGGGGCATTTAAGCCCCTAACATTCCATGACATAACCCTCATTCTCCTCTAGGGGAGGAAACCTCTCCCCTCTTCCCTTGAGATTTTTTTTGGGATGGCATCAAAGCAGAAATCTCTAACTACAAATTTCTTTTTGTAGCCCCTGCTCTTGTCAAAGGTGGGTTGAAAGTTCTCTTCTTTTTAGTAGGGGAAAATAGAGTATTATGTATTCCAACATCAATCTCTTGTTGAATTTTTTGAGTTTTCTGTTTATGACCTCTCTTCCTAGGTGTAGAGAGGGGAGGGCTTAACTTTTGAGATAAAGGATATTGGGAGATGGGAAGCTTGTCTTTTGGAATAGGGCTTGCCTCTTCTAAAAGGTCAAAATCCTGAAGTTTATCTGGTGAAATTTCATCAAAAGGATTTTCAAAAAGCAGGAAATCCATTGCCTTCTCAATTTTCATTATATTGGTGTCTATTTTAGTCAATACTCGATCCTAGGTTTCCAAATTAAAATTAACATTTTCATTTTTGATTATTTTCTGCACTTAATCAATTAATTATTAATCCACTGAAATGATGTTAGACAAAGATTTCCCTTTTTTTGGAGAATATTTTCCTTTCTCCATCTTGAACAAGCTTGATTCAACTTCTTTCCCAAGAGTGGTTGAGGGAATAAGGGGGGAAGTTGTCTTGCAGAGTGGGGGTGAACCCTTTTGTGCCCCATTGTTATCTATTGGTAGAGGCACCAAAGTAGTAGCAAACTCACGAAGCGAAATCCAAGCCTTGCACCGTAACCATTTTGTTGGATTTTTTAAGAGAAATGTGGATAATGCTCGAAGAGACATATCTTGGTAAATTATCCTTAGGGTTTTCAAACATAGGTGGGCTTGATGTTTTATCAAGTGGACAGATTGAAGGTGAAGGAAAAATCCCTATTTTCCCATATTCCTATTGTTAGCCAAACCCTTTGACGAGTTGGATTTGAGCTTTTTGAAGAGAGGAGCATCAATCTTAATGGAGGCTTGTTGAAAACCAGTTTGTTCTATCACTATATCTTGTCTCCATATACCATCCAAATATTTTAAATTGCAAATCCTAGGTAGATTCGAGTTAGGGTTTATTAAGACACAAATTTTTACACACAAAAAACCCTCTTCAATTATGCAATCAGATTGCAGAAATTTTCCAAAGGAATTCCCAATTTCTTCTAGAATCTTCGGATCCATAATTTCCAAAGGGATATAGGGAAAATTAAACCAAACAAGAATTTATGTGCTTAGATATTGAGAGGGTTGAAAAAAAGGATGCCACGAATAACTAAAAACCAGGGTTTTTCCCACCCAAAAAAAAATTACTTTCAAGAACTTTGTTTTTTGCTTCCAACGAATCCAAAACCAGAACAAAGGTGTTTAATGAAAGAACTTGAAGGTAAAGAGTTCCATACCAGTGAGCATGAATATTCTTATGTAGTTTGGAGAGAGCTAAACCCTCACCCCATACTTGGAGAAAAAAGCAAACCCATGAAGATCTTAGGTTTTTTGGTTAAGGGGTTGCTTATCAGCGTGAATGCAAGGAACTAGAACCCACATTTTTTTCCTTTGCAGCAACATTTGTGGCTACCACTGGCTCAGATTCTCCATGATCTACTCTAGTTTGAAACCCAAGCTATTTTTCTTCCCCGAGCCCCTCATACCGATCATTGTTTTTAGCCTTTGAGACAAAATTTGGCTCCTTTGTCACTCCAGGCGGAGGGTTTTGCTGATGCTCAGCAGATCTAGAAAAGACCTTGCCTTGTCACATTTTCCCAATTCCTCTTTGTTGATTTGGAGGAACCCTAGCATGTGCCTCAATCACCTTGACCCTCGATTAAGCTTTAGATCCTATATGCTTCCTTTACGGCTCTTGGAACCCTCTGAAATATTCAGAGCAGAGGGACTTATTTGCCAATAAGTTTTCCTTGTTCGTATTTTGTTGCAGCTTTGTATTCTCCATTTGACCCTTTGTATTCAGAGCATCTGCATTAGTCTGAGGTGCCATATCCACCCACCTCCTGTTATGAAAGACCCATTGAGGATTATGTCGAGCCTAAGCCTAGTTGTTTGGTTTATGAGGCTCTCTGACGACCTCATGTCCCCAACGCAAGCGATCTTGGCGAAATCCTTGACCTTGCACCATTTTCATTAACTAACCATTAAAATATCATATTATTTTTAAAAAATATTATGATTATTTGAACTAAAAAATCTACAAGTATAGATTTGTTTCCCTTGCCAACCTTAAAAAAGAAAGAAATCAAAAGCTTTTGTACTTCAAAATATTTTATGATTTTCTTGAAATTAGAATTTAGTTTAATTTTAGCATGTGAAATGATTTGCATGCACAAAAGAAAAAATAAAATCGAAAGGTGGCTATTATATTTAAATATGACTTTTTAAATTTATTATAAAGCTACAATTAGTAATTGTTAAATTATTTTAAAATGAATATGCAATTTTATTTAATTCATTTGCATTCAATAATCTCTATAATTTAATAAATTATTTAACAATTGGATAATTAATAATTTATGAATTTTAAAAATTATAACTTAATTTTTTAATTTTAGAATTACATTTACGTTTTGAAAATATTGTGATGATTTGATTATTTATTTACTATATGACTAATTATTGAAATTTTGAAAATAATACAATCTAATTGAACCCAAATAATTTAATTTTAGAATGAAATTTAAGTTTTGAAAATATTGTGGCGATTTGATTATTTATTTACTATATGATTAATTATTTAGATTTTTAAAAATAATACAATTTAATTTAATTTAAGATTAGGTTAGGGTTAGGGTTACCATTCTATGATAAAGCTTGGGGTTAGGGTTATGACTATGATTACGCTTAAGGTTAGGTTGGGATTAGGATTCAAATTGGGGTCAACTATAGTTAAGGTTAGGCTTAAGGTGTTCAATAGAGTTAGGATTATAACTATGATTAGTGTTAGAATTAATATTACAATTATGGCTAGATATCAATTAGGATTAGGGTTAGGGTGTTTAATTAAGGCTAGGGTTATAATTATGATTAGTGTTAGAATTAGTGTTACAGTTAGGGTTGAATTTTAATTAAGATTAGGGTTAGGGTTTAATTTAGGATTAGAGTTAGGGTTCTAGGATAAAGCTTGGGGTTAAAATTGAGGTGAAGGTTGGGTTCTGAGTTAGGGTTACCATTAAACTAGGGTTAGGGTTAAGGTTCTAAGATAAAGCTTGGGGTTAGTATAAGGGTTTGAGTTAGGCTTAGGGTTCAATTAGGGTTTGGGTTATGGTTTGGGTTTAATTAGATTTAGAGTTCAATTAGAATTAGTATTTAGATTTAATTAAGGTTCAAGTTCAATTAGTCTTGAATTTCAATTAGGCTTAAGGTTTAGGTTCTAGGGTAATGCTTGGGGTTTGGTTGGAGATAAGGAATTGGAGCTTAATTAGTGTTAGTGTTAGGTTGGGGCTTACTTAGTGTTATGATTAGGGTTTAATTATGATTAATATTTAATTAGGATTAGGTTTAGGGTTCAATTGGTGTTCAATTAGGGTTTTGGTTATGGGATAAAGTTTGGGGTTAGGGTTATAGATGAGGTTGGAGTTAGGGTTGGGTTTAGAATTCAATAGGGTTAGGGTTATAATTACAGTTAGCAATATGATAAGAATTCAATTAGGATTGAACTAGGGTTATGGTTAGGGTTTATATTCAATTAGGGTTAGGGTTAGGATTAGAATTCAATTAGGGTTAGGGTTGGAGTTAGAATTCAACTAGGGTTAGGGTTGGAGTTAGAATTCAAATAGGGTTAGGGTTAGGGTTACAATTATGATATTAGGGTTATAGTTAGGATTTAATTAGGGTTATAATTAGGGTTTACATCTAATTAGAGTTAATATACAACTAGCATTACAATTAGGGTTCAATTATATTTAGAGTTAAATTTAGGTTAGGGTTAGGGCTAAAATTGGGTTAGGGTTTAATTAGGATTATGGTTAGGGTTTAAATAGGGTTATAGTTAGAGTTAAATTTGCAATTAGGATTAGGGAACTTGTAATGCCCCGCCATGCAATCCTAGAGGAAGTTTCAATTCACAATAAAAGCATACTAATTTTTTTTTTATTAAAGTGAATTAAACATACATGTTCATCTATAATTGACAACATCCTCTAAGGCTACATAACTTAGATTAATTAAACCTAATTAGCATACATCAATTAAAATACAAAGCAATAAATAACACAAGTAGTCAAAATTCATTCTACATAAATAAATATCAAGATAAGAAGATACATCCATAACATATATCCATTACAAGAATAACTGATTACAACACTCATCTCCAGAATGAGTCATAAATACATAAGTGTTACAATTACATAAATCCACCTCATAAATACAAGAGGGGTAAAATCAACTTATTACATTAAGAAATACAACATTGCAAGAAATGAATAACAAGAGCTACGAGTTGTCCAACTGGATGTCTTGCCTCCATGAACTGAAGATCAATGGGGACCCAGCGGTTTATGGTGCATGTTCCACCCAACCAAGTGGTACCCGAAGGCCCACCCCCCATGCTAGGAGATAGTAACAATGTAACATGGACAAAGATCTACAACCACTATCTAAAGGCAGACTCATACTAACTCAAACTGACATAACCAAATGAATGCTCAACACAAGTACATCTTTCACATCACTGACATAGGTCACATTGCTTCCAGACATAAACTAGATCAAGTATATTCAAAGAACCATACACATAAAACAATTAACAACAATTGTCTTAGATAGAGTGTCATCGCATAGTTAGTCATGAGATCACCTCTGGGCATTCTTCATAGGCTCCGGATATCCTGGTGACCTCAACCGAATCCCGGCCCCCATGCTCACTCATGCGGCATCAAATACCTCTCGTACTGACAAGATAGATGACTATGCCATTTCAGGCCTACCTACTCATCCCAAGTCTAAACGAGCCCTTGTGTTTATGAGTGAGGAAAAATTATCTTGATTAGTGAGAAGTTAGTCCTAATCTTCTAAGTACATTAATTTAATTATCACTTGTTTAAATAACTTCTGAAGGTTACCCAGTTTACCTCTTTTGGCTCCGACGCCTAACAAAAGCCACTCTTTTAATGGACAACACACCATAAAAGCCATACTCCAAGGGAAACACAAGTGCATACTACCTAGGCATCAAAACCACTCCAACACAAGGAGGAAATAAATAATACTATTCACTCCAAACATCATGGAGGCAACAAACACACGTAGTCCACTCCTTTCATAGGAAGTACAAAACATCCCTGTTCGTGGAAACTGGGCAAATTACTGAAAAAAAACCATGCACTACCCAAGGGAAAAACAACTAGTTGAAATAAAGATTCGACAACCCTCATCCTCTAAGTTCTTCTGGAAGACTTACAATTTTGGACTAACACTAAATCCCAAATTCCACAATGCAACTTGATGACATAGCTACAACAAGCATTCAAGTTATAATTCAAATCTAACATTAGGATTTCCTAAATCCATCCTCAATCGATAGGTAACATTTACAAAATCAAAGGCACGATAACAGGGTTAACTCAAATAATTATAAAACTCTTTCTCCCCAATCACGAACATAAGGAAAAGAAATAACAAGAAGCAATGGCAAGGGAGTATGGTATTTTTGGATATCTTAAATCCATTTCCCTATTTAATGCATCTCGCATAAATTAAAATAATATCATTCTAAATCTTCCTCAAAACATAATAATCTCTTCCATTAAAATAAATATCTTTTCTCTATCTATCTCACCATGCACACTATTTGTTTCAGTTTTGAATCAATAGTTAAATACTTTGCATACAACCACATGCCTAAAACAAAATATTACATATATAAATATACCTAAAATATATGCAGCATACTTTATATATTTAAATACTTATATTATATTTATATTCAACACTATATTTTAAAATAAAAACCTACATTAAGCATTTGTTTTGACCTTCTGTTTTTCTAAAAAAAATAACCAGGTTGTCAAATTAATTACTTTTGTATAAAATTCATAGACAACCACTAAATTTCCCAATATAGAAATATATTTATATTAAATATTATATATTAATATTTAATATAAAATATGCACAATTCAAATAACACAAGCGAATATTATTAAATAATAAATTAACTGTAAAAAAATTAAATAAATTTAATTACGAATTAAATTTGTTTCCCAAGATATAAATATGACAGTGGCCGGATGGTAGACCGTCAGACGGATGGTATCGTCGGTCCTCCTATCGATTTCTGCCAACTGTACTTAGTACAACGACCGGAGGTGGCTTGGGGAGGCCGCACTCCCCATGGGACAGTGCGTCCCCCCATGCAGTGGGTGCACTGCCCATGGCAAGTGCGTCCTTCCCTTGGGAAGTGTGGGCGGTGTGGGTACTTCCGTCCCCACCAACCATAGTGACAAAAAAATAATTATTTTTTTATTTATCTGGAATCCGAAATCATCAAAATGTACCAGGTACGGCGTTTTCAAAATAAATAGTATAATTTTTTATATATATAATTATATGTTATATGTATATATATCCATCAGGATATATTACATATTATATATAAATATATATATATATATTTACACAAAATCATATTTCTGGTAAAATTGAGAAAATAATTAAAAATAACCAGGTACAAAAAATTAATTAAATTTTCCAGAATGAATTTATAATTTCACATATATTTAAAAACTGATTTTATCAAGATCATATCCTTAAATTCTTAATAATTCAAAAATAAGAAAACTAAAGAGGATTTAATTTTCTCCATTACCAATTTTTTTAGAGAGGGTTTGTTTTCAAAACCAGATCTGATTGTTTTCTAAAGGAATTAAAATTTCTTCAACAATGTAAATGTTTGAAGCACAATCTAAGGTTTAAATTTAAATAATGAATCTATAATTTCCCCATTTACTGGATTAAATCCTACAGTGAATTTAAACAATCTTCCCAATTTTAGATTAATTTAAAACTAGATTCAATTAACAAATCCTAATTCACAATTAATTTTTACAACAGATTCTTAAACAATTAAATTGAATTGAACAAAACAAGAACCAGAAAACACATAGAGCAAAACCTGGAATTCGAAGCTACAGAAGAAGATGAATTTCTGATGCAAGCCTCCTCCAAAGATTTCCTGAATTTTCTTCAAACGTGCAACAAATCCAATCCAAAAACTTCAACAATTGCAAACTGACTTTCTTCAAAACAATTCTACAATTAAAACTTCCTTCAAACCCTTCTCTGTGCAAATTTTCCAAAGAATTCTTCTCTGCTATGAAAAATGAATTTTCTCCCCAAAAACTTCTCTTCCAAAAATAAAACATGCATTCCTCATAAATCAAAATATCCTAGACAACCCAATCTAATCCTTTGCATGCAATATTGGCAATTACAATATTAACCTAATTCCATTTTCGAAAACACACTTTGAATTTAAAATGCAATTTCAATTTCTTTCAATTTCAAAATGTAATTTTCAAATATCTTCCAATTTCTTTTTATTTAATTTAATTTAATCCAATAAACTTAATTAATTAATTTTAATTATTTAATAACTAAATTCAACCCTTTTGAGATTAAAATTTAATTAATTAAATAAATTAAAATTTAACTAAATTAAATATCATTATCAACTTTAAATATAACATCAAAGCATAATTTTAATTTAATATAACATAATCACTACTTTTACCAATGCAATTATTCTAAACATTGATTTAATAATGATGCATCTAACAGAATCAAATAACATTAAATAAGGTAAACATGACTCAATAAACCGGACTGACGACACACTAAGGCTAAGGCGTAGACCTGACACATGTTACCTAGATACTATCTCCCGTTCAACTTAACCATTGGATCGACACGCTCAAACCTATGAAACCAGGTGGTGTCGATGTCATGTACCTACAACCTAAAACCAAGTCCACACATCATATGATATAACAGCATATAGTACACACCATGAAGAAGAAATCACAGATTCGCAGGGCGCTCGCAAGCGGTGATGCGAAACCGTCCTCTTCACCAATACACTCATCAAAGACTGACATTAACATCATAATCAATAATCTCGTAATAGAATCTCATGCTAACTCTACAACATCATTAAACCATTAAAGCATGTGAAACAATAATCAGATCAACACATCACACAATAATAGTTGTCGCTCAATAGTAGCGATCAAAACATCATAACAAAATGTATCCAGTATCAAAGTAGTTGCAACCAAACATAGCATAAAGCAAACCGAACAAGAAGCAAAATGGAGGGGTATTACAAAACTTGTGTTAGAATTAATATTATGAATAGGGTTAGAATTATGGTTAGGGCAAGAATTATAATTAGGGTTGAATTTCAATTAGGATTCAGGTTTGGGTTAGGTTTAACGTTAGAATTAGAATTCAATTACCTTTAGGGTTAGAGTTAGGGTTCTAGGAAAAATATTGAGGTTATAATTAAGGTGAAGGTTGTGTTTAGGGTTGGAGTTAACTAAATTAGGGTTAGGGTTCTAAGATAAAGCTTGGGTTCAATATTAGGGTTCGAGTTAGAGTTATGGATCAATTAGGTTTTTGGTTATGGTTTTGGTTTAATTTGGGTGAGAGTTTAATTAGGGTTGAATTTAACTTAGGATCAGGGTTAGGGTTATAGGGTAAATCTTGGGGTTAGTGTTTGGTTTCAATTAGGATTAGGGTTAGGATTGGATTTCAATTAGAGTTAGTGTTAGGTTTATGATTACAATTAAGAGTTATAGGTTAGGATTAGCCTGGTTGGGTTGGAGTTATGGTTAGGGTTAGGGTTGGGGACTAATTATTTTTAGGGTTAGGTTGGGGCTTATTGGTATTATGATTAGGATTTAATTAGGTTAATATTCAATTAGGCTTAGTGTTAGGATTCAATTGGTTTTTAATTAGGGTTAGGGTTATGGTTAGGATTCAATTAGGGATTAATTAGGGTTTATATTAAATTAGGGTTAAGTTTTAATCAAGGTTAGGATTAGGGTTCAATTAGGATTAAGGTTAAATCTATGTTATGATTCAACTAGAGATAGGGTCTAATTAGGGTTATAGTTATGATTTAATTAGGGTTACATTTAAAGTTAAGGTTATAATTAGGATTAGGGTTCGTGTTAGAATTAGCATTATGAATAGGGTTAAAATTATGATTGCGATTAAAATTAAAATTAGGGTTATGGTTAGAAGTAGGATTATCTAACCCTAACCCTAACACTAACCTTAACCCTAATCCCTATCCCTAATTGTAACCCTTGCCCTAATCCTAATCCTAACCCTAACTATAATCGTAACCCTACATCTAACCATACCCCTAACCTAAACCTAACCTTAACCCTAACTATAACTCCAATATTACCCCTAATATTAACTCTAACCCTAACCCTAACCCTAACCTTAACCTTAACCCTAATTGCAACCCAAATTTTAATCAAAATTATAAACCTATTTCTATCTCTAATACTAACCCTAACCATAACAAATCCTAATTTTATATTTAACCCAAGTCTAGTTCTAATTCTACTAGTAATCCTAAACTTAACCCTGATCCTAACCCAAATCCCCAATTCTATCTGTAAAACTAACCCTAACCCACATCCCAATAGTAAAATTAATCCCAACCTAACCATAATTTTATCTCTAACCTTAATTCTAACCTTAACCATACCCTTGATCCTAATTTTATGTGTAATCCTAACCCTAACCCTAATTGTGATGATAACCACAACCCAAATTATAACTCTAAGTCTAATCATAATTGTAATTCTAACCTTAACCCTTATCTTATTATAAACACTAACCCAACCCTAATCCTAATTTTATCTCTAACCCTAACCCTTTTCCTATCCCTAACCATAACCCTAACTCTATTAATAATGTTAACCTTAATCCTAATCGTAACCCTAACCCTAACCCTACCCAAACCTTAACCATAACTATAACCCTATTCCTAATATTATCTCTAATCCTAACCCCAACCCCAACCTTAACCCTAATCCTATACTAATGTTAACCCAAACCTAATCCTAATTCTATCTCTAACCCTAACCCTAAACTTAACCCTAACCTAATCCTAATTCTATCTCTAATTGTAATCATAACCCTAACCCTAACCTTACCCCTAATTTTAATACTAATGCTACCTAAACCTAATTCTATCTCTAACCATAACCCTAACCCTAAGGATTGGTAGACCTACAAAGAGCAATGACATGCCCCTGCAACCACAATTGTTCATTGCACCATTTGACAAGTGGGGTCTTGATCTCATTGGACTAATAAACCCCACTTCCAATCATAATGAGTATATACTAGTTTTTACTAGCCAAATAGGTAGAGGTTAAAGCATTGTATTTTTATAGAGATAGAAAAGTTGTAACATTTCTATATGAGGAAATATTCACAAGGTATGGAGTGGCTAGGGAGATAGCGATAGATCAAGGACCATAATTTTCTTCAAATATGATTTCCCATCTGGTCAATGAATATGAGATCAGACATAAGAAACCAACTCCTTAACACCCATAATTAAAAGGGTAGGTTGAGGTTACCTATAGATAAATGGAAGTCATCCTAACCAAGATAATCAAATTACATAGAAAGGATTGGGCAGCAAGGTTACTAGAAGTTGTCTAGGTGTATAGGATAACTTTGAAAACCACCACAGTATTTACACCATATGAATTAGTATATGGGAAAAGGGTTGTCCTTCCCATTGATTTTGAACATAAAACACTTAGAACAATGGTGTAACTTGGAATGGATCTCTCTAAAGCTCATAAGTACATACTACACCCTTAATTCTCTAGATGAGTTAAGGATGGAAGCAATCCATCATATAGAAAATGTATAAAAATAGAGAATCAAATGGTATGACCAGTTCATCAAGACTAAACAATTTCATGAACGATACATGACATTGCTCTATGATTCAAAATATAAGGACCACAAAGGTAAATTATAAACACAATAATTAGGTCCTTATAAAATAAAGCAAGTATTTCAAAATAGAGTAGTATAATTAACCATGATTGATCCAGTTAAATTCTCTTTGATGGTAAATAGATATCATCAAGCTCTATAAAAATATATGACATAAAGAATAGTTTATGAAACACTTGCAACAACAAATTACACCTCCCTCAATATTACCAAGTTCAACATTGATTATCAATAATGAAGAAACCAATGAATCATCCATTGCTACATATGTAGATGAGCCCACCAACTCACCTATTGATATTTCACATGCATGATTTTTATTCAAAAAAAAAAAATCACATGTACACACACTACATCTCCATTAAATCATACAACTAGCAAAAAACATTCTAGATACGTGCAACAATGTCTAAAAAATTATTCTCATGGGACTTTTAGCAATAGCCCTGGGGTACTTACAAAAGGGACATGTTCTACTACTTCCTGCAACAAATACCTCAAGCTCACTTCTACTCACCATGCAACAACTATCACTTTCATTTGACACCACTCTCATCACATCAACATGAAACCACTCTAATTTTGTCACCAATTACATGCAACATATCATTTCACTCCTAATAAATTCTATGCATGTCATAACCTTTTTTCAATATCTATCTTTTTTGGAAACTTCTTATTGCTCACTTGGTTTCTCAATACGATGAGCTACATATAGTCACATCCATTTATTTCCATCATCACATGTTTCTTAGCTAGTTGCTTCTCGGAAATCATTCACATCAAATCACGTGTTCCACCTTTCCCATCATTGCAGCCATTACAGGTATTTTCACATTATCAACAATAATTGGTATTAACTCTATTTATTTTCTTCGTAATTTACATTCATGCAACATTTATTTTATAATATATACATATCCATGATGCTTTAAACATAATTCTCTTTGTAATTCCCACATACCTTACCATTTGAGGAAAAATTAATACCTTAAGTTGCAAGCATGATTCTGCATTACTTACAAATGTGGATATTTTGGATGTCATATTAAGCCTTGTACCTTAATAAGATAACAATCAATTGGTTAAGTTGGAAGTTGCATATTCCAACACAAATAATCTTTGGTAAAGATGTTGTCAGTAGAAATTATGAAGTCACAAACACATAGGTAATAGCCATTTAGAGACACGGGAAATAAGACATAGCAATAAGTAGGTTATAAGAGGAATTCATCTAAAGAAGGTTGCATAACTATAGAATGGGGGGGGATATGATAAGAAGGGAACCAACAACCCATACTACAATATTAAAAGACCAATTATGCTTGCCTATTTTTTAGCAAGCCAAATGGTTGGATTGCTTTCTTCAACTTACAAAATACAATGAGGTGATAAAACAACAATTTTCAAGACACTACATAATAATGAAGTTATGGTAAGAGGTTTGAGAGTGGACACCTCATAAGTAGCAGTTGCAAAAGTCTTCAGGTTGCCCACAATTGGGGAGGATTTTCCAATGAGAGTAGATGTCATTATAGCTCAGATTGAATTCATGTAGCCAAGAAAGGAATTGGATTCCTCTTCCTAAGGTACTAAATGTTTTTTCTTATCTTGGTTATGGGTATTTGTAACTATGTACATAATTAAATACTTGACTTGTGAAGGTAGGAAATCTCTTTTGTATATAGTACACTAAATAAGCTATTAAGTCACCTTCACCATTAGAGGCTTATGAATATTTTAAATTTCTTGTATAATTTGCACTAAAATGAATATTGGTCTAAACAAACCTACTTTGTCTCATCACTGTTTAGTCACTTTGTTGATAAAGAGAAGCCATAGCCCAATCCCCAATTTTATTTTGAGATATTTTTTCTAGCATGCAATAATATAAATGGGAGACCCTTGAAGCCCAAGCTAGCCAAAGGAAATAGGGCTCGGAAGTTGAATGGGACATCATTAGAAGGGGAAGAGGAACATGTAACCTCTTCCCCACTATTTATCTCACCTATTATAGGAATGATACACAACCAAAGTCGAAGATGTAGAAGACCCAATTTATAGTCTTTGAGGCACAACTCACATCACCTCTAGAATCTAAAACCCTTGTTTCCACATAAAAACCCTTCCATGCCTAAAATACATAAAATAAAATATGAATCTTCCTCCCCTACATTGAAAAAGCAGAAAACAAGACATATGCAGCCTAAAAGGTGGTCACACCACCTAAAAGAAAAGGTCATTACAAGAGGAAAGACCCATTATCAATAAGAAAAGGTTGTTATGATAGACTTAGAAATAGACTCAAAAAAGAAGAATTTATTTATTGATAAAGAATAATAAAAGTGCCTCTAATTTGTGTATTTGGACACAAGTTCATATTTTGAATTTGAAGAGGATTTGTTTACATTGAGGAAGAAACCTAAACCTCCTAGTAGTCTAGAAAACCAAGAGGAACTTGTTTCCCTAGTTCAGTCTGATAAAGAATTATTTCTAGAGTAGGAAAAGAATTTTCTTTTAAAAGGTAAAGAGAAAGTTAGTGAGCTACAATCAACTCTTCAAAAAATTAAGGAATTAGAAGAGAAACTATAAGGGTGCCAAAAAAAAAAAGAAATAGGGTCAGACAAAAAATTTAAAGAGTTGTAAAATTAGTTGCATGCCTATCAAAAACAAGGAATAAATTTGGACAACTGGCTCAATTGGCCATCATTGAAATAAATAGGAAAACCTCAAAAATTGATGAACAAAATGATTTTCCAACAACACCTAGAACCTCGACTCCAATTACCTTGGGGTTAAATTTATGGAATAAAATGGAAGAAAATTCTCAATTTCAATAGGAATGGAATAAAGAAATAACATAAATGATAGTGAAGCATGCTAGATAAATTGAGAAGAAAAAGTCAAAAATTAGGAGATTAATGATAAAAGTTGAAGAAATGCCTAACATGGTTTCTCAACTAATGAGATGCAGATCATCTGTTAGGGTATATGCCCTATTCCTATAGAAAAAGTTTCTAAGTTTTTAATTTATTCAATTAATTAGTGATTTTCCTATTCCATTATCATTAGCAACATTATTTTTAAAATATTATCAAGGAACCACCCCAAACATGAAAGATCAATTATGTGAATTTTATTTGTATATAATTTTTCCATTCCATATGATATTACCTAGAACCCACTAATTGACATGGGAGGTGTTCAAATAAAGGTACTAGCCTCATTCATTTGGAATAAACATAAAAGAGGCAAAGAGGCCTATTGTTGTAGCATTATCATGAAAAGAGGAAGTCACTTCCCTTCAATATTAGAGCATAAGAAAAAGACCCTAATGAGGTAGTTAAGGAATGGATTGAACTAGTGGACAAACGTAAGGTGGAAAATAAAATATTGGAATGCAAGGAAAAATACTATTAAATATTTGAAGAATTGACATATAGAATAGGAAAAGAGGCACTCAAATTATCCCAAGATGGAATGAATTGACTCAAGAATTGAAAAAGAAAGAGCCTCATTCTTTTTTTAACTAATTAGCATCAAACATGAGGGCACATAAGTACATCCAAGCTTCCCTTGAATACAAGATTATTTGGTTTCCTTTGATATTTCATCCTCCCCTTCTCTTGTATCCAAGTCTATATTGGTCGGGAAGGAAGGGAGAACAAGGGACAACAGAGCAAGTTAGATGAGAGAGAATATTTTTTGAAAAAAGGTTCTACCTAAGGCAAGGAGAAGGAATTATTGACCCTATAGACTATAAAAACACTACATTATTAGTATAATCAAAGGCCTTGAATTCCTTGTGGGAAAGTAAAAATCTAAGTTAGGGGGAATGATGAGTCTTAGAATTGTCCTCTTTTCCTTGTTTAAGTTTCATACTTTTCATGATATTTTTATGGTTTCAAATATATAACTCAAACCTTTCTACTTATGTTAAGTATTAAAGCATTAAGGATGATATATATTATATTGCTAAATGATTACTTAAATTTGTGAATTTCTATGAAATTTAATAGTTTTTTATGTTGATTATGGTTATTAAAGATGGAGAGATACCTTTGAAATAAACTTGCAACAAAGAATGCCTAGCAGCCCGCAGCCAAGGGGATGATCACCTACATCACATGTAGTCTATTATATCTAATGGAGGCAATGGTCAAAGATTGTGGAAATTATTTATTTATAAATCATTCTATTTGTATTGATGTTGTCACTAGATAGAGATAGTCATGGAGGAAATAAGATACTTGTGGTAACAATGGTCATGGCTCACAAATAGTTATGCCTTGTTGAGTACATTTTTAATTATATCTTATTTATGATGTGAAGTCTTAATGTGATTATGGCACTCTCACCTCCATGTACTTAGTTTTCCATTAGTGTTTAGAATAAGACTAAGTCATCCTCCTATGTTTTTGGGGAAGTTGATAGTTGTTTACAAGTTTTTTGAGTCCAAGAATAATCACTCTCAAGATCTTGTATATATATGTTAGATCTTGTGAGAGGTCGAAGATATAGTATTCTAGTGTTAGTGGATTTGGATATAAGAACTTTTCCTGTCAAATTGATACTTTTTTCTCAATTTTTGTTATCTATTTGAATTGCAATAAATATAGATTCATTCATTTACATTAAATTATGAGTTAAGATTTAAGAGAGATAAAATGGGATTACAACTACTCAAGCAAGGGCCACTTGAAGTAACTGCAATGCTCCTTGTAGTTTAGGTTATTACTAACACTAGAATAAATTTATAAGTTGTATTTCTTGATTTAGAGTTGAATTTAATTGTTGAGTGGTAATTAATTGTTATCATAGTTTTTTAATTAGTTGAAGCATAGTTGAGTCACTAATCATCATCCTCAAATGATAATTTACTCATAGAAATTATTACGTAGTTAGTTTTGCTTCTAGATAAAGCTATTTTCAATTAAGTTTTCTTTCAGATGAAGTTGATTTTGTTAACGCTTCTATACACAATTGATTAGGACAACTTAGAATTCTTAGTTTCACATACAATACCAACATCATCCAAGAAATAATTATTCCCTAGTTGATAAATTAAATGTAGCACATCTAGGTCAATGAATTGCTTAATAAGGGATTCATTGGTCTATTGATTTGTATGCATGCATGTTCTACATCAATTGATTGAACATAGATGGAGCTAGACACCAACCAAGAATATTATAGACAAAAGGAAGAGTTTAAAACAACAACAAAAAATATATACCTTCCTAAATTCCAAAGCTAACTAGTGCAAGTAAGTGGTACTATTGTTCATAAGGAGAAGTTTGATAATGCCAAGGATTATATAGGTGATAATAAATTTCCCTCAAAGAACATTGTTGAAGGTTTTCAAGATATAAAGGAGGTAAGAAATAATGTTATTTCTTTCTTCAAACCAAGTAGGAACTTTTATTCTTAATGCAAATGAGTTGGCTCTACTGTCTAGTGCACCTCTGGCAACATACACCCCAATTTATGTTGCACAAATATTGAGAAAATTAAGGATTTATTTACCATTAAATTAGGTTCTTAGAATTTCTTAGCATATAGAGAGATTTATTTTTCATTTCTACTACTATGCTTGAGCAACTAGTTAATATTTCAAATGAGGAGCAATGTGAGAAAAATGGGGAGATTTTTAAGGTTTACCTTGGAGCATATAATGTCAACAAACAGATGAGTGTGGATCCTTTTATATACCACTTTGATGATTAATGAATGGTTGCTTCATAACTATATATTAGGCGTAGGTGCATCCATTAATGTCATGTCACTAAAGGTGTGAATGAGGTTGTATTTTGAGTGTAAAATTTATGTGGCAAATGTTTTTTTATGTATTCCAGAAAGTTGAATGTAATTTGGGTGGTAAATAATGTAGAATTTCAATTGGCTGCCTATCCTAACAATTTATTTTGGATGGATATTATAGTAGTATACCACCCTCCTAAGTGGGATATTTTTTTTTTGCCTAGAAATCAAGCAACAACCATAGGTGGGAGAATACATATGCATCTATCATATGCCACCACCCATTTGCACAAAGAAATTTTCAACTTTCTCAAAGAGAAAAGGGTGATAGACAATGTTTAGAACCACTACAAATCACTTGAGGAGGTAAATATTTTCAATATAATTTTTTATCATATGATAGGTTATTGTGATGAACCTAAGATTGAAGAGAATGATCCTATTCCATCAAGTGATAAAAAATTTATCAATGATATCTTAGACCATTCAAGAGAAGGTAATGGTGTAGGTATTGTTTTGATATCTCCAAATAAATAAAATTATATGTCCTAATTCAGGCTCATTTTTTAGTGTACTAATAGTATTTTTGAGTATGAGGCCCTCTTATTGGGGTTAAATATATCTCATAGACATGGAATTATATGAATTAGGATTCATGGAGATTTATAGTTAGTAGTGTAGTAGGTGAAAGGAACCTATATAACCAAAGAGGTGAAGTTGAGATCATGCAAGAATGTTGTTTAGGATATCATGGAGCTATTTGATGCTATTGGAATTGAATGACTTGATGGAAGTGAAAATATTGAGGTATATGCTCTTGTAGTTATAGTTTCAAGACATGATTTAGATTTAGATCTTTTGTATCATTAGAGCAACAAAGTTTTAGCTAGACCTATTGTTAAATTTTTTGTTTGTCAAAAGTCATTTTTTAACTGTATAGAGATTCATAAAAGCTTAAGTGATTTTTAGATATAAAGAGAAATTAAAATAATAGAAAAAATGAGTTTTACTAAGTCGAGGTGTCAAAAGTGAAAAGATTTTTTAGTTTTTCCTTCATGTGACCCACATAGCATGAAGGTTAGGGTTTAATTGTTCACTCTTTGGTTTCCATTGCTAGAGTGGTGTTGGAAGAGTTCAAAAAGATATGGCACATTGTTGGGAAGTGGGAGAGTTTCTAGGGACTCATTTACACCTTTCACATGTGGTTAAAAGCTCCCCATAATGCTAGTTCTTCATGGATTGCATTCTCTTCACCTACACTAGTAGATCTGGGAATGTTTCCTTATTTTTTGTCGAGTATGTCTCTTTTTTAAATGATAGGTTGTTGTTGAAGTTTGTCTTTAAATGTAAGAGATGCACATGTATTTTAGTTAACAATACAAGATTATCTTTTATACGAAACTATAGTACTATCATATGGAAGTGCTTGATCTAGATGTCCTACCTGCATAAGACATCTGACAAAGATGAAGTATGTGTTAAAGCTAAATTCCATATTCCATGTCCTAAAGCCCAAGTGATTTCCATAGAATCACCTCCCCAATCTCTAGGTTTAAATTTTGAAGGATTTTAGAGGTTCAAGAAGTGGTATGTGAGGATAGTGCTAACACAAGAAGGCCTAGACACTATGGTAATAAATTTTTATGGGAAGGTATGAAAAGAAATTAAAATTTTATATTAGCCTTCCAGTCACAGTGCCCTTATAATTGAGCATGACATAAATCAAGCCTTTAGAGATGTATAGAGGATACAAGTGTTGGAAACACAAGGGCAGATAACTGAGAGGGGGGGTGAATCAGTTGTCACAAAATTATACTTATTATACTTATTATCAGATCTAATAATTAACCATGAAAGAAAAAACCATCACCATATCAGGAACACACATAACACCTAGATTTTTGTGTGGAAACCCTGTGAGGGGAAAAAACATGGTGGAGGTCAATCTACAAGTTTATACTCTATTAAAAGTATAGAAAATGGGGAATGCACATGCATTCAGGCACACTTCCTAGAGCTCACTACTCAAATACAAAAGAGGCTTACTACCCAAAGGAAGACACACTATCTTACAGTCATGTTTAGATTAAATCCATCTGAAAGATCTTGAACTAAGAAGATAGCATCTATTAATGCCTAATTACAGTTCTGGTTAAGCACATGAACACTCTTTCTTCTACTCACTCTTCTTCACACTTTACTTTTTCCTTCAAAATATTTGAAATTTATTCACACATATCGCTTCTTGCATGTCTCAAATGATACAAATAATCAGTTATATATTTGTATCTAAGGATAACATCAACTACATGTCGGCCAAACAAAATATGAAATGTGTACAAACTATCGGCCCAAATTAATAAACAATTATTAATGTGAATCAACCAAAGTTGGCCACAACATAGTAGGGACCTAGAACATTATATCTCGAACACGAAACACCTTGAGCAATTTTCCTCGAAGATCCACAACACACTACAATCACCCTATCGGCCAAGAACATAAAAAAAAATGAACACACAGAAGAAAATCACCAATCATGAGCATAATGATCAATGCGAACCAACAACACAAATAGAGAATGATCTAGAAAATTCCAAAAGCATCATGATACACCACAAAATCATTCACAACAACTCAGATTACCAGAATCACATTATCTTCTTTCAAGAACACCAGCTATAGTAACAAAATAACTGTCAGAACATAGAAACTCATAACTTGATCAAATCTTCATGTGAACCTTTGAAACTTTCGGTTGATAAAATAGATACACCTTATAACAAAACCTTTAATCCAAAACTTCTCACCATCAACATTTTGAACTAACCAACATACAGAACTTCACTGCAACACTGAAAACCTTCAACTTACCACTGACAACCTGCAACTTATTTTATTACAATTTTCTCAATATCCTCGACAAATATAATCTTAAAGAAATTAATGCTAATAGTGTTGACATCAATGACAACCACATATCAGCAATCTCCAAAAAATCTCCCCCTTTGGCATTGATGGAAACACATGATGTGAAAAATACCATCAATTAAACTTTCTCTTAGTACTTTCTCCTCCTTAGGTTTTGACTCTTTTCTTCTTAACACATGAATCTTCTCCCTTTTCTTTTTAACTCTTCCATAGTTTTTCACATGACTCTTCTCCCCCTTTGACATCAATGACAAAGGTAGATTTTATCTCTCTCCACACAAGCTCTAAACCACATATCTAAACATCTGACTACTCCCTTTGAGTAGCAGCCACCTCAACATCAATCCAAATCTCAAGATATAACTATGAAATGCATAGACTGATGCAAGTCATTGCATATTAATTATGATTAGGAGGGGTAATTACCCCTAGCTTCCCTCTAAGATACTCAAAAGTATCCTTGGGCAAGGGCTTGGTAAATATATCTACAATCTGTTCCTTAGTAGGCACATACTCCAATCCGACTTCCTTCTCACTCACCTTGCCTCTCAAAAAGTGAAAATTGATAGCTATATGCTTGGTTTTTGAATGCAACACTAGATTCTTAGAAATGTTAATAACACTTGAATTATCATAGAATATGGAAATAGGTTCATCATACACAACTTTGATATCTTTCAACATCTGCTTCATCGACAATACCCGAGTACAATTGTTAGCAGCAACAATGTATTCTACCTCTGTAGTAGATAAAGAAATTACATTATGTTTCTTACTTAACCATGAAATTAGCTTCTTTCCAAAGAAAAATGCACCACCACTAGTTCTCTTTTTGTCATCCACATCTCCTTCCCAATTAGCATCAATAAAAGCACTCAAATTAAGGTCGTCCTCTTTAGGATACCATAGGCCAAAATCAATTGTTCCCATCAAGTACTTGAAAGTCCTCTTCACAGCTGTCACATGAGATTCTTTAGGATCAACTTGAAATCTTGCAACAATGTATACAACATTCATGATATCAGGTCTAGTTTGAGTCAAATACAAAAATCCACCAATCATGGATCTGTATCTAGTCTGATTTGTCTTAGGAGAACCATCATTTTGATTCAACTTACATCTAGTCACCATAGGTGTACCAACTGGCTTTGAATCTTCCATACCAAACTTCTTTAGCAGTTCTTTCACATAATTGGACTGAGATATAAAGATCCCTTTATCTAACTGAGTAATTTACAATCCCAAAAATAATTTCATTTCTCCAATAATAGACATTTCAAACTCACTCTGCATCTCATCAGCAAACTTCATGCAAAAACTATCATCTCCTCCAAAAATAATATCATCAAAAAAGACTTCAACAATTCAATCTTTATTATGATCAATCTTGAAATGCAAGTTGCTATTAGCAGTACCTTTATTAAATTTGATCTTCAACAAATAATTTCCCAATCTAGCATACCATGCTCTTGGGGCTTGCTTAAGTCCATACAATTATTTCTTCAATCGGAAAACCATATCTCCCTAATCAGTCAATTGAAATCCATCAGGTTGCTCAATGTACACTTCTTCATCCAGTTCACCATTTAGAAATGTTGACTTGACATCCATCTGATAAACCTTGAAGTTTTTCTAAGCAGCATAAATAAGAAATAGTCTCACAGCTTCAATTCTAGCAACAAGAGAAAAAGTTTCTTCAAATTCAATTCCTTCCATCTGAGAATATCCTTTACACACTAGTCTTGCTTTGATTCTGACAACTTCACTTTGTTCATTCAATTTATTCTGAAAGACCCATTTACTTCCAATTACATTTTTGTCCTTAGATCTAGGAACAAGAGTCCATGTATCATTCTTCTCAATTTGTTGTAACTCTTCTTTCATTGCTTCCATCCAATGTTCATCTTTGCATGCTTCATTGACATTATTAGGCTCAGTCTTTGACATCAAAAAATACTCTTCTGCAAGTCTTCTCCTAGTTTGAACACCTTTATTCTTATCACCTATAATCTGATCTTCTAAATGATTTAGTCTTATATACTTTTGAGTCTTAGGTTTTTCTTGAACTTCAAGCTTTTGTGATCTTGCTTCTACACTTTCACTAGTTTCTTCATCTTGATTTTCCTGATCCACCAAATTGATTTGAACTTTCTTTCCTTTGTCTGAACTGTATTTATAATCATCTGAATCATATCCACAAGTTCTGGATGATCTAAATGTGTCTTCATCAACCTTTACATTATTACTTTCAGCTACTTTCCTCAATCTCTTATTGTAGTACCGGTAGGCTTTACTTTTAGTAGAATAACTAAGAAAGATTCCTTCATCACTTCTAGCATCAAAATTTCCTATATCTTCATCTCTTTTGATATAACATTTTATTTCAAAGATTTTGAAGTATCTAATAGTAGCCTTATGACCAAACCATAGCTCATAAGGGGTCTTACCAGTATAACCTTTCACACATACTCGGTTGAGAGTGTAAACGGTAGTACTCATAGATTCTCTCTAGTAGATATGAGGAACATTTCCTTCCAGCATCATAGTCCTAGCAGCTTCTTGAATTGTTATGTTCTTCCTTTCCACAACTCCATTTTGTTGAGGGGTTTGTGGGGCAGATAATTGTATCTTTATCCCATGCTCTTCATATAAAGAATTAAACTCACAAGAAGTGAATTCACCACCTCTATCTGATCTCAGAAATTTAATTTTCAGACTTGTCTCTATCTCAACCATAGCCTTGAAAATATTGAATTTCTCTAGAGCTTCAGATTTTTCTCTTAAGAAGGTAACCCACATCAATCTAGAATAATCACCAATAAGTAAAATGAAATACCTATCTCCTTGTAAACTTTTGATTCTAGAAGGACCACACAAGTCAGTATGCACAAGCTCCAATTCTTCATTTGAACAATATTGTTTACTTCTGAATGAGACTCTAGTTTGCTTCCCTAACTGGCATTCCTTGCATATAGTGTTAGTAGGCTTTATCAACTTAGGGAGATCTATCACTGCCTGGGTAGAACTTATCTTGATAATATTTTCAAAGTTTACATGACACAGTCTTCTATGCCACAACCAACTTTCATCAACTTGAGAAATCAGACAACTTTTACTAGTAGTACTTAGATGAAAGATATTACCTTTTGTTTTTGTATCGGATGCAATCACATTTCTAGAACTCCCTAATATTTTACATTTTCCATCCTTGAATTGAAGATTATATCCCTTGTCAACCATCTATCCAACACTTAAAATATTATGCTTCAAACCTTCCACATATGAAACATCATCAATGTTATGCGTACCATCAAAAGAAATGCATCATTTTCCATAGATTACACCAGAGTTTTCATCACCAAATCTTACAACACCACCATCATACTTTTCCAAACTCACAAATTTACTTTTATCACATGTCATGTGATGAGAGCATCCACTGTTGATCACCCATTCATCTTTTTCTTCAACTCAGGCAGCTAGAGCTTTCTCCACATTCATGCAACTAGTACATTCAATAGGTACCAGATTAATTCCCTTGATACTAATAAATACAAACTCATCCTCACTTACATTCCCTTTATCAGATTCATCATCTGTCACACCTTCATCAATAGCAAAATAACACTTCCTCTAGAATCCAAGTTTGTTAGATCTTGGCTTAGGAACTCTTTTAGGACACCTTGAGGCAAAATGACCTATCTTATTGCAAGAAAAACATTTAAGAGGAAATTTCCCTTTGTACTTACCTTCTCCTTTGGCTACTCTCTTGACAAGAAGTTCTTCAGGCTCATCTAGTTTTCTCTCTTCTTCTTCAATCTCTCTCATTTCTTGCTCATATTTAGACATTTTTCTAGAAGAACTTTCTCCAGGATCGTATCTCTGCTTATCTTTCCCGAATATAGTAGCTTTGAATGTAGATTCTATCTTAAGAAGAGATTCGCCATACTCACTTAACTCAAAAGCAACAAGCTTACCAATCAACATGTCTCTGGTCACATTTGTCATAGTTCAGATCTCCTCAATAGCAGCAACTTTGTGTTTGTATGCAACAGGCAAGGATCTGAGCTCTTTAGCAACAATCTTTGGTTGTTCCAATGTTCCACCAGCACATCTGATACTACACACAAGTTCATTCACTCTCTACATAAAATAAGTAATGTTCTCATCTTCACCCATTCTTAGTGTTTCATATTTCCCTTTCAGGATTTGCAACTTAGCAATCTTCACATGTGTATCACCTTCATACAAAGTCTCCAACTTCTTCTAGATCTCATAAGCACTCCACAATGCTTCCTTAGCCCTGATATTGTACTCGGCTTCCTTAATCTTTCCTATAGTAGAAGGACCATTCTAAGGAATGGTATATCTATTCTTTGTAATTGTCCAATAGGGTTCACCAATGCATCTCAGATGAGACTCCATTCGAGTCTTCCACAAAGAGTAGTTTTTTCCATCAAATCTCGAACTATCCTTCTTATATGTTGCCATCTCAGATCACCTCAAGTGATCAAGCTTCTCCAGAGGAACCATCTCTAATACCAATTATCGGCAACACAAGGGTAGACAACTGAGAGGGGGGGTGAATCAATTGTCACAAAAATTACATTTACTATACTTATTCTCAGATATGATAATTAACCATGAAAGAAAAAACCATCACCACATCAAGAACACACATAACACCTAGATTTTTGCATGGAAACCCTATTAGGGGAAAAACCACGGTGGAGGTTAATCCACAATTTTATAATTTGTTAAAAGTATAGAAAATGGGGAATGGACATCAATTCAGGCACACTTCCTAGAGCTCACTGCTCAACTACAAAAGAGGCTTATTTCCCAAAAGAAGACACATTGTCTTACAGTCACATTCAAATTAAATCCATCTAAAATATCTTGAACTGAGAAGATAGCATCTGCTAATTTCTTATTACAATTTTGGTTAAGCACATGAACACTCTTTCTTCTGCTCACTCTTCTTCACACATTACTTATGTCTTCAAAATATTTGAACTTTATTCGCACATAAAACTTGCACATCTCATTTCTTGCATGTATCAAATGATACAAACAATTGGTTATATATATCTTCATCTAAGGGTAATATCAACTACATGTCGACCAAACAAAATATGAAATGTGTACAAACTATCAGCCCAAATTAATAAACAATTGTTAATGTGAATCAACCACAATCGGTCACAACATAGTAGGGACCCAAAACATTATGTCTCAAATAGAAACACCTTGAACAATTTTCCTCCAAGATCCACAACACGCTACAATCACCCTATCGGCAAAGAACATGAAAAACATGAACACAAAATAAAATCACCAATCGTGAGCACAATGATCAATGCGAACCAACGACACAAATAGAGCATGATCTAGAAACATCCACAAGCATCATGATACACTAGATAAGCATTCGTAACAACTCAGATTACCAGAATCACATTATCTTCTTTCAGGAACACTAGCTATAGTAACAAAATAATTGTTGAAACATAGAAACTCATAACTTGATCAAATCTTCATGCGAACCTTTGAAACTTTTAGTGGATAAACTAGATACACCTGATAACAAACCCTTTAATCCACAACTTATCACCATCAATATTCTGAACTAACCAACATACTGAACTTCACTACAACACCTACAACCTTCAACTTACCACTGACAACCTGCAACTTATTTTATTACAATTTTCTCAATATCTTCGACATATACAGTCTTAAAGAAATTAATGCTAATAGTGTTTGTGTGATGTTTTTTTTAAAGTGTAAGTGAGATCAATTAGTAAAATCAAACACACACATCCATGAAATGTATTACATTAAAGGAATCAAAATAAATAAATTAAATTGCTACTGCTATCCTTTCAAATCATTCCATGGTTCTCTAGTCTTAAGGACCTGTGAATTCATGCTCTCAGATCCGATTAAATGTTGCACATAAATCTACAAAGATGACAACCTAAAAAATGAGAATATATTATGCAATGCAAACTACATGCCTAAATCACTATATTTTTGTATTTTTGATGCTTAGATGTTGAATGATCTATGATGAAATATTGATATATTCAAATGATGCTAAAATTGATAATGCAATTCTAATGGTAATGTTGTATAAAATATGTAACAACTAAGATACTAAGATTAAAATTGCTATGATAACACTAAATGAACTAAAATACTAAATTCTCACTACAATGCTCTCAAATTGCACTAATATTTCTGCAGCATAAGTTTGTAATCCCATTCTATATGAAAAGTTGTAGAAATTTCTTCTATTTATAGAATTTTCCAAGCTTGGGCTGAGGTGGCCAAGATGGATGGTCGAGATCGTATTCCTAAGGCATCGAGGGTTGAGAAAAAAGAGGTTAGATGAATTCATGGAGGTTGCTCCATTTGGAAGAGCCAAGCTTCCAAGTGTCAAACAACATCATTTAATACGAGTCATGTGTCTCCTAGGAGGTTAGGAGGTTGAGAGGTTAGAGATAATATTCCCAATTTAAAAATTAGAAATAAATGAAAATGTGTGGCATATCATGAGGTGGAGGATGAGTTGGAGGTGGTTAGAAGAAAATATGGAGACGTGTGCTAAATTTGAATTAAAAATTCAAATTTAAATGAAAGAGGGAAATCAATTAAATGACAAATTATTTAAATTTGTGCATTCAGTTAATTTAAGAGGAAAGTGATTTTTGAAAAAGAGGAATTAAGGGAATGAACCATATAAATAAATTTATCAATTTATTTATAATAGTAGAAGAATTTAGAATTTATTCATTAAATAACGAGTATTTAATTAATTGTGCTCCTGACCATTTTTATGTGCATACATTTTGCCCCTCTTTGAAGTGATGTGCACAAACTCATTGCTTCAAAGATTTTTTTTTTCAAACCGTGATGCTAAAAATTACGATATGCCCTAGATGCTGATTTTGGAGTGATGATGAATGGATGCCCCCTCAAGAGAGAGAAATCAGGGATTTTTGAATTTTTGATGATTTTTGAAAATTTTGAAAATTTAAATGATTAAATGATTTTTTGATGATATTCAGATGATCTTAGAATTTGATGATGGTAACCTGATTTATCGCTCGAAAATGATGAGTCTTGCCACATTGTTGATTAGTTGATTAAAAAGGTCCATTTTGAAAAATTAAATAAATGCCACCAAAACTAGCCCTTAATTACCCCCTTAAAAGGTCAAAATGGGTAAAAAGAAGCTCATTTGTAACCTTGCATTGTGAAAACTTGAGAGAGAGAAGAGACCCAAGATGGATAGGATTTCATGCCACACTCACAAATTCGAGCGAGTTCACTACCACTAGCGTCCAAACGCATATGGACCTCTAGTATGTACCCCGAGAACCACCTTTTTTCAATTTTGAATTCAAAATTTCTCACTTTTTTCATTTTTAAAACTTCGGTTTTCCACTTTTTTTAGCGCATAGGAGTAGACATTTAGTGCATAGGATACCCAATACAATGCATAGGGAACCTATAATAGCACATAGGGTTATCTTTTAGGTCTTAAAATAGTTTAGTGCATCAGGTCGCTAGTTTAGTGCATTAGGATTCTGAAATAGCGCATAAAGATTATAAAGTCGCGCATAGGGTAGTTCATTTAGCGCATAAGGGAAATGGCACATCGAGACCCTGTTCTGATGCATAGAGTCTATTTTCTAGCGCATCCAAGAACTGGTGCATACAAGGCATGTTCTAACGCATTCGGTAAGTTTTCTAGCGCATTTGGTAGATTAACACATAGAAACCCTATTTTAGCGCATTGAGTTGAAGATGGTGATTTTGAATGATTCCTCCTAGTTTTTGATGGTTGATGATCACGTCAACCGATGATAGGATGATTTTGATTCATAGGTTGATGATCGTCCTCATGATAGGATAGATAAGGATGATTGACTGATTGACCCCATGACAAATGAGAGTCAGAGATAGGTTGATTGATGTTGATCAACCTCATGAAAAACGAGAGTCAATGATAGGATAGGTGCTCCTCGAGATTTGATCAAAATCTCATGCGAGCTGATTTGATTGCTTGATATGTTGATTGATAGGTTAACTTGATTGATGTGTTGACTTGATATATTGATTTGATCATAAGAGGCTGGCTTAGGAGTTCTTCAGGTTCGAGAGCACTTTCCGCGAACATGGGACATGGTCCCATAGTTGTCCAAGGTAGACTTGGCCATCATTGACCAGTGTGGACTTACTTTATTGATTGGCATTTCCCAATACCATATTAACTGGGGGTTGTTGATGACACTTGTAGAGTGGTGTCATAGTGACCACAACACCTTCCATTTAGCGACTGGTGAGATTATAGTTACCCCCGAGGACATCTATCAGATTCTATGGATACCAGTCGTGGGGGACCTGGTGATTTATGACATGAGGAGTAGGAGGGACTGATGCCATTTGAAAAAATTTCCATGATGATCATCTTATCGGATATGAGATTTCCTGGCGGGAGTTGATTGCTACCCATCAGCCCTTGCCATGTGTGCTAGCAATATTTATTGGTGGTTTTCTCTGCCCTAACCATAGGTTGAAGGGCTTCTCAGTTAGCTGGGGTTGAGTTTTAGAGGGCATGATTACCCATGGGACCAAATATTCTTGGGGTTTGTGCATGCTTGCACACTTGTACCATGATTTACATCAGGTTGTATATCTTCGATCGAGCAGTCTTGCAGTAAGATGCACATTATTACAGCTCTAGGCCTGGGAGCATATTGCAGTGATACGGCCAGTGGTGGGGAGGGCTCGACGAGTAGGGACACCCTATGTGTTTGGGTATATATGGCCACTTGTCCAGCATAATCCAGGCAAGTTAGAGTATTGGCATAGAGTCCTCGATCATATGAAATAGCTATATGGTGGTCATAACTTGACTATGAGGTATGGCCAGAGAATGATACAAAGATGTCAAAGTATTTACTGCGAGATACCTTATTGGCAGGACTCTATATATTATTGAGAGATTTCTCTTGGGCCAAGTGTACAGGCAGTATGGTAGAGTGAATTCAGGGTATGATGTAGGGAGTGACACATTATGCCAGACGAAGGCAGGACATTCCAGAATGAGGGTCTGCATTAGACTATGATGTCACTTTTGTTGAGTACTACGGGTTGCAGCCAATACTATGGTAATACCACTGAGAGGTTATTGATGCACAGATGACTATAGACTATGCAAATTATTTCTATATGCATCCATTTCCACATATATCGAGTCTTGATGAGCCTACACCCATTTTAGAGGTTGGGAGGAGGGCAAGGTAGGCAGTGCAGAGGAGGGGAGATGGAGGTGAGGAGGAGGAGGCTGGGGAGGAGGAGGGGGATGATGGTGATGATGATGGGGGAGACGGGGGTAGAGATGGAGGAGGTGGAGGGGGTGGGAGAGAGGTACCTGATTTTGGGGCAGTGTGGAGGAGGAGGAGTTCATCTCCTAGTGGATAATGGCTAGTGATACTTTGAATTCCCTCCCAAAGGCAACAGACATAGATAGTTGGTTTACAGGGGCAGGTACAGGCATAGTTAGCCCAGGCTCGAGCTCAGTTACAGGCACAAGTACGAGCATAGATGTAGACTCAGGCACTGATGGTACAGTTGCAGGCACAAGTAGCCACCCTCACAGTAGAGAGATGTTGATCGGTGATAGGGAGAGCAGGTAGTGGCCATGGCTGATAGGATACAGACAGTAGACAAGGGTGTCGAGATAGGTGATCTGGTTAGAGATCTTTGAGAGTCTTCCAAGGAGGTGGACTATTATAGAGGTAGATATTTTGAGGTAGTGTCAGCAGAGCAAAGAGTGAGCTATGCTCGTTATCAATTTGGTCGCTCTCAGTCCTGGACCACCAACAGGGGCATCATGCGGCCACTCCCAAGAGGCCCACCAGGTACAGTTCCAATAGGCGGACGTCTAGGGTCAGGGCCATCAGGGGTAGGAGGTGTTGGGAGAGGCCTGCGACCTCCGGGGGTAGTACCACAGGATCTTAGGGTCATATCTGACATATTGTATTTTGATTCAGAGACCTGGCTTTGCCACATTTTTGTATCATCTCTCCTTTCTTGATATCATTGTACACTTTGACATTATTATTTTGAGGTTATATATGATATGCAACGTCGATTTAGTGATTTACATGTTGTTTATGCTTTTTATTATGGATGCTTATGATGGATGCATCTATTTTATGGATTTATGTGTTATATGTTATGAGATGTTCTATGTATGGATGCATTAATGGGATGATGATGTTATGCTTTTATGTGATGATGGTAAATGAGATGGATGCAGTTATGCAAATGATATGAGATGCATTGTATTTTTATATTTTTCAGATGTATATATCAATGATATGGATGCATAAATGGATGCAGAAATGGTTTATTATGTAATGCAAATATATGATTAAATGCATTGATATGAATGATTTAATAAATGGATGTATGGTTTATGAATTATAAATGTATGATAAATGAATGACTTGCTTGTGGATATGATGGATATCAATGAAAATGCATGGATGAAAATGTATGTATGAATTTATGTTACGCCTCGATGTATGATTATGCAAAAAATGTCATTATGTTAATGGAATGCAATGCACTTTTCTTTATTTTTGGTATTTTCTAATGCAAATATATGACCTAAATGCATAAATGTGAAATGAATTATGATGATGAATGGATTATGATGTTATTATGAATGATTGTTATGGTGGATGTGTATATGGATGAGTTATGTGTGAATGAAATAATGAATTTATTATGACCCCGATGTATGACAATGGATTATGAATGATGATGGTATTATGGAAAAATGATTTTTTTTTGGAATTTTTCATGATGAAAATATTATAATGAATGAATGCATGAATGGTTTGTGATAGTGGATACTATAAATGCATAATATGATAGTGATAGATTTCTGGATGGATGTATGATAATTCTTTCTAATGATATAATATGGAAACGCCAAGGCAAATGAATGAATTTTTTTTATTATTTCAAGTGTACGCAATCTTGTAGTGAGAGATAGCATCATGTTGAGAGTTGCCCGCTTTGGAAAAATCTATAATGAAAATGCAGAACTAAATATGAATGTAATCCTATCTATGCAATGTTTCCATCTAATTCATTGTGCTTATTATCATCATTGAGCGCTTTATTATGTTGAAAGTTAGTAAAAACATCAATGGTATAATTAGACCATGATGACCTGGGTACAACTTTCATTGAGATTTGATAGTACAAGATGACACAAGCACCTAGGTATAATAAGACCAAGATGACCTTAGTATCACTTGTGTAAACAGACAAGAGCTAACCATTTTTCCATGCAAATTCGTAATGTTATCAATGATACTTTGTAGAGCATGTCCCACGACAATCTACACAATAGTAATTATTGACTCATAGACAACAGACAAAGAAAAATATGATTCTCCATCATAGCACCTCTACTTCAGGACATCATTGAGGTACTCCTAAGAAATGATAACCACAATCAAGATACATCAATTGAACATTCATGCTAAACTAATCCAACCATGATTCAAAAGATGATCCTCTAGTGAGAATGGATTTGATTTGTCATGGTGTTTGATATGATTTGGATGGTTGATTGACTAATTGATTGATGTTCAGTTGATGGTTAAAGTGATTGATATCTTATGCCAAGATTGCCTTGTTGTTTGTTTTCATGTTGATTTAATCACAACGGTTATTTGCCCCAAGTTGGATCAGGATTTTTCCCCAGTGAGAAACAAACCAAATTTATTATGGATATGTGCAATGATAACCAAGCCCAGGTGGGACACGATCGCAACAGTTGGATATGGACATGAATCTCATTGTATGATAGGCATGAATGTGCAGTGATAGCGAAAAGCGGACGGTCAACACATGCTCAAATAGATGGAGAATCCAACCTATTACAAATGGTGTATGTTTGTCAGGTTTTCACCATTTGTTTTTATTGCACTTTTTCAGATTTTATGAGTTTTTTGTTGTCACCAAGATGCCTGTTTGCCAGGTTTTCATCAAGGCAACAATTTTTTTATTTTTCACTTTTTTTGTATTTTCTCTTTTTTGATTTTTTTTACTTTTTTTTTATCTTTCTATTTTTATTTTTGTCACCAAGACGCCTGTTCACCAAGTTTTCATCAGGGAGACCATTTTTTCAGGACTTTTTCTTATTTTTATGATTTTTTTAGGACTTGTTATTTTTATGATTTTTTCAAGACTTTTACTAATTTTTATGATTTTTTCAACACCTTTTTTTGATTTTTATGATTTTTTCAGGACTTTTTTCTTATTTTTATGATTTTTTCAATACTTTTTCTGATTTTTATGATTTTAAGACCTTTCAAGCATGCATTGGATGCATTATGTATAGAAATTTTTTAGATGAAGACTTTTCATTGGTTCTTCAAATAGATCCCCCTCTGGTGTAGACAGTTGATATGCCCCCGATCCAAAGACTGAAACAACAACAAAAGGTCCTAACCAATTTGGCTCAAATTTTCTTTTCTTTTCTCGATCTTGCTGATTACCAAGATTTTCTTTCAGTACTAGATCACCTACATGAAATGTCCTTGGTTTGAATTTTTTATTGTAGCTCCTAGACATTCTTTGATGATATGCTTTTAGATGATCCATTGCAAGTTTACGATGTTCATCCAATAATTCCACCTCTTGTAGTCTGGACACTAGGTAATCTTCATCTGAAACAAGACCTTTCAGGGACACACAGAGTGACGGTATTTCAACTTTAATAGGAAATAATGCTTCAAATCCATAGACAAGTGCATATGGTGTGGCTCTCATGGGTGTGTGGATGCTTGTACGATAGGCCCACAAATCAGGGTTCAGTTGAACATGTCAGTCATGTCCAACATCATTGACAGTTTTCTTTAATATTTTCAGGATAGTTTTGTTTGAGGCCTCGGCTTGGTCATTCCCTTGAGGGTAATGGGGTGTAGAAAACCGATATTGGATATGGAACCTTTCACAGAGTTTATGCACTTCTTGATTCTTGAAGGGTCTGCCATTGTCAGTGACAATGGATTGAGGGATACCATATCTACAAATGATGTAGTTTAGGATGAACGATGAAATTTGTTTCCCTGTGATGGTGGTTAGAGGCACGACTTTGACCCACTTGGTAAAATACTTTGTGTATGTGATTATGAACTTGTATCCATTGGATGAAGGTGGGTGGATTTTACCTACAAGATCCAACCCCCATTAACAAAAAATCCATGTTGATGCGAAGGGCTGCAACTATTGTGTTGGTGCATGGATAATATTACCGTGGATCTAGCATTTCCGACATCTCTTAACAAATTGGAATGACTCTTTATCCATCGTCAGCCAATGATATCCCAAAGGAGGAGTTTCATGGCGAGGGTTAGACCACTTGAATGAGTGTCGCAAATACCCTCATGGACTTCTTGCAAAGTCGTTTCAGACTCATTGCATTCTAGACACCATAAGAGAGTTCCATCAAGACCCCATCGGTATAGTACATATGTTATAAGGGTATGACGGGCAGCTTGGCAAATGAAATTTCTTTTTTTGATATGAGAGAGATTGGGAGGAAGGATATTATCTTTTAGGTAGGTATAGATCTTCCCGTAAATGGATGTATCAGCATCAATTAGGTGGCATATGAGTTGGGACTCAGGATTTTCATAAGTAGGGGTGAATAGTTTCTCCACTATGAACTCATAATGACTTTTTTTTGGGGGGATTTGGAGTAAAGAAGAAATGGTAGCCATAGCATCAGTAGCCTTGTTGTCAATCCTCAAGATTTAAGAAAATTTAATGTCAACAAAATATTTATTGAATTTATCAATCATCCTTTTAGAGGGCATCAGTTTGTCATCCTTTGTTTGGTAATCATCACTGACCTAATTAATGACTAGTTGTGAATCCCCGTAGACTTGCAGTTCTGTAATTTTCCTTTCTACAACTATCTTGATTCTGATGATCAGTGCTTCATATTCTATCGTGTTGTTGGTGCAAGGAAACATCAATCGGTGTGAGCCATCAAAATACAATACCCATTGTTTTGTTGTTACTACAAAGACATCAACATCTAGAAATTTCGCATGTAGGGGATGATCATCATGAATTGGTGCTTCAGCCAATTGATCAGTGATAGCTTGTCCTTAATTGTTTTTTTTCAACATATTGGATGTCAAACTCACTGAGTATCATTACCCATTTGGCTAATCTTCCTGTCAGGTTTTCTTTGCTAAGGAGATATATAGTGCCACAATTGTTTCATAGTGAACACTACTGCTAAACAAGCTTTCTCAATGGATGTATATTTAATTTCATAACCATTTAGACTTCTACTGATATGATAGATTGCTCTCTCCTTTCTTGTTGAATCTTCTTATGCCAACAAAGCTCCCAATGATTGATCAGTTGTGGCTATGTACAATAAGAGAGGCTTTCCTTTTTTTAGTGGTGCTAGGACAGGTGGACTCATTAGGTATTTCTTCATTTGATTGAAATTTTCCTCAGATTTCTTGTCCCATCGAAAAGAAACATTCTTGTGCAATAGGTGAGTAAAAGGATGGGTCTTATCGGCTAGTAGTTATATGAATCTCCTGATTGAATGGAATCTTCCTTGAAGGGACCTTAATTGACTGATATTTTTCAGAGATGGAATTTCCATGATAGCTTTCACTTTTTTAAGGTCTACCTCAATACCCTTTTCTGACACTATATATCCTAGTAGCTTTGTCGATGTTACCCAAAACACACATTTCTTTGGATTCAAGCGGACATTGAACTTCTCTAGTCGGGTGAATAGTTTTTCTAGTATTTATACGTCCTTCACCAGTGTAATATTTGGCCAACAATTTTTCCACACAATCTTCCATGAAAGTATGCATCATGTCGTGAAAAATGGTTCTCATGACTCTCTAGTATGTGGCCCTTGCGTTCTTCAACCTAAAAGCCATGACATTCCAACAGAAGGTTCCCCAAGGGCAAGTGAAAGTTGTCTTATGTTGGTCTTCAAGTGCTATCTTGATTTGATTATAGCCAGAAAATCCATCCATTAGTGACAACATGCCATGACCTGTTGTTAATTCTACAATGATATCAATGTTTGGCAAGGGGAAATCATCTTTCGAGCAAGCCTTGCTGAGGTCTCTGAAGTCTGTACAAATCCATATGTTTCCATCAAGATTTGAAACAGGTACGATGTTGGATATCCACTCTGCATAATCAATGGGTCTGATGAATCCTACATCCAATAATTTCTTTAGTTCTTCCTTCACCAATAAGGCAATGTGAGGATGCATTTTTCTCAAATTTTGCTTGATTGGTTTGACTATTGAAGGTAGGGATAAATGGTGCATGATGAGATCTGGGTCTATCCCTGGCATGTATGCATATGACCAAGAAAATTTCACATGTCGTTCTTCGAAGAACTTGATAAAGTTATGTTTTTTTTGTTCTATCAATGATTTTGCTAGATGGAAAGTTTTCTCTGCTTCTGCATTGTTGACATTGATACACTATGTTGACTCGATCAGGACTTTGGATCTTTCTTGGAAGTTCTCGAGGAGAGTGTTAAATTTCCCATCCTTTGGTGCCTTGGAGAGGTTTTCACCATCGGATGCACTCTTTATTTTTATTATTTCTTGATCTGATACTGCCATGGAATGGTTTTCACCATCGGATCTTTCTTTTGTTTTACCCATTTTGCAGCTAGGAAATTTGGCACTCCCCTATCTAGAAGATTCATTATGACGTTCAATGGTGGAACCTATTTCAAGGGTAAAAACACAGAGGAATTTGGTGATGGCCTCATCATTTGAAAAGGTGGGGATATCAATGGGTTTAGTTTGGTCCCAATCTATGGGTTCAGGATGTACCAAGGGTAGAGGATCATCAAATGGGTTTAGGTCAGAGGTCGTAAGGGTTCTAATGGTGACATTATCATCAAACAATACTATGGAAAGATAAAGGTCTATGATGTTACTCTCTTCCGAGTGATATGTCTCGCTAGGAGTTTGATCATCTTCGCTTGAACCATCGATATTTTGTGATCATAATTCAAGTGGTCTTAGCCATAAGCTTTGTCCCTCTTGGATTTTAGGGGTATACTTGTGTACCACATCAATTTCCTTATCATGATAGGACTCTTCTGATAGAAAATCCCACTCATATTCATTGGAATCAATTTCATAGTGGTCACTTGCTTGGAGCTGTAGGATCCTTTCAACAAAAATTTTCTTTGGTTCCTTTTTTGTCTCTTCGTCCTTTTGATGCTCTTTATATCCCAACCCTATCTTGTCTTTTGGATTTTTTATGATGGGTTGGATGGGTTCTACAATACCTTCTTTCCTTTTCCCAATAGGTCCTTGTCCCTCATAGCCCATTTTTTCCAAGATTGAGAATCCTTTTCCATTCTGTGTGGTTTGGACATTAGCCATTGCTGCTTGAGAATCAGTTTCATCCTTGTAGAGCAAATTCAAAATATCTTTGTCATCAAATTCCTCTACTTGGGTGCTTTCTTTTATGCATCGACCATCAAAAAGGGTGATCGTTTGTGAGGATGATTGTGATGAGGTTAATGGTTGACCATGGGATCTTGGTGAAATTAACTACGAGAGACAAAGTGATTGTTCAATGGAGTATTCACCCACACCTTTTTCTTTAACTTGGAATTTCTTCTCAAACTATTTTTCCAAAGTATTGAGTTGGGCTTTAGGATTGGTAGATGTAGAGGGGCTAGTTTCTTCCTTTTCTTCGAGTTGTTTGGATGAGGAACTTGGGTGACTTCCTTCATTGGAGGATGTGGCTAGCAATTTTGACAATGGATTGGCTTGAATTGGGGATGTCAGGGGTGGAATCAAGAGCTTCTTAATTATGAGGCACAAATACATCATGGACAGCCTTAAGGGTATTAAAATGTTGGGGGCTATTGGAATCAACAGGGATGGTAATCTCTTGTCCATTACAAGGAAATTTTAGACACTAAAGGTATGTTGAAGGGACAACTTGCATTTCATGGATCCAACAATGACCCAAGAATATATTATATGTCAAATCTTTATCCAATACTTGGAAAACTACATCCTTTTGAATTGGCCCTACCTGAATTGGTAATAAAATCAATACCTTTGAAACTCTTTCTTCATCATCATATGCTTTGATGGTGATCTTTTTCCTTGCATCTATTGCATTTTCAGAGAGCCCTAGTGCATGGACAAGCTTTAAAGTACATATATTAAGACTGACTCCTCCATCTATGAGGACGTGTTTGACATGGCTTTTATGGATTAGGACCTCAATATGGAGTATTACGTTATGAGGGTGGGTGAGGGATACGCCATCATTTTCTGAAAAGGATAAGCAATGAGGCGCAACTAAATATCCCACCATGTCTTGGAAAGTGCAGACTTCCAAATTATTTGGCACTGTTGTATCGATTAGGGCCTTTTCTAAGATCTCCTTGTGAGCAGGTGAGATTTTAAGAAGCTCCAATATTGATATTTGCGTGATGATCTTTTGGAGCTAATTGACAATTTTATATTGATGAGATGGAGTAGCGGGTGCTTTGGAGGTGTTTTCTTTCAAAACATAGTTGGTTTGGGCCCTTGTGGTTACATTTATGGGCAGACTATCTTGTTTTATGTTGATTTTGATGACATTAATTTGATTACTTGTTGCAACCATGGCTTGTTGGATATCATGGACTTGATTAGAGAGGATGTTGATGTCGTTGATTGGATGATTGGTTGCAATAAGATCTAGTGTGTTATTGATCTCAATGTCATTTATGTGATCTTACGCGGTTGAAATATGATAAATGGTAGTGTCATGAACATAGTTCACGCTTTTTCATTTTTCGTTCGTGTTAGAAGATTCTCCTTTGTCATAATTTGGCAAAGGGTTTTTGAATACCCCATGATCAGTGTTTTTTTGGGGCTCTTTTATTTGTATGATCTTATTGTCAATCAAATCTTGTATCTTATGTTTCAATTGCATGCAACTATTGGTTAGGTGACCTTTGCATCAATGAAATTCACAAAAATGGGCTTCATTCCACCGTGATGATTTCACTTTGGGTTCAAAACTTAGAGTGTCGAGTAGAGTGATAAGATTTTCTACAATAAGTTCTTTCAATGCGGATTCATATGATTGACCCAAAGGTGTAAACTTTCGATGGTTGTTCAATGTTTGGTATGGTAGAGTGTTGTGTTACTTTGATTGTTTTGAGTACTGCCTTGGTTGGCATTTTGGTTCTTGCTTTGGTTGGTATTTTGGGTGGTCTTTTGATTGGTATTTGAGGTGCTTCCTAATAAATTAAAGACTGGTTTAGCATTATGCATTTCAGTTGAAGTATCATTGCCATTATTTTTGTACTTTTGCCAAAATTTTGGTTTGTCCTTGCTAGGAAGGTTAGACGAATTATTTTCGTATAAATTTTCAATATTCCTCGCTTGGCGAAAGCCTCTTCAATTTTGATCCCATTTTCGATCAATTTCTCAAAATTTGGAGGACATTGTAATTCAAGCCTATAGCTCATGTCATCATTTAAATTGTCAATGAATACCTCTATCTTCTCTTTTCTGGTATGGGACGGGGATACCTTACGAATAATCTTCTCCACCTTTTTAGAAATACTAGGAATGATTCTCCCTTCTTTTGTTGACATTGCAAAGGTCCTTCATTGTGATTTCATGCTGGATATTAAATGAATATTGAGTTATAAACTTGTTGACCAATTCCTTAAAATATTTGATCCCTGGTGGTAATTGTGAGAACCATTGCATGCATTTCCCTCCAAAACTACATGGGAATAATCTCATCAAATATGTTTTCTCATGGGAAAATTCAAGACTCATTGTTTGGAATTCCCTTATTTGATCTATTGGATCATTTTACCCATTGTATTTATTGTATTTAGGAAATTCACAATGTTTGGGAAATGGTATCATGTTGACACTTTGATCGAAAGGGTAGGGACATATATCTTGTAGGGAGTATCTCTTGGTAGTCCCAGTTTGCATGTTTTGCATTTGTTGTTGGAGGGTTTGGATTTGTTGTTTTAAAGTGTCCATGGGATCATTGGTTTTTGCTTCATTTCTTGTTTCAATTTGTTTTTCTCCTTCTATTTTCTTAGGAGTTCTTTTCAATTTTGTGACATCAAAATCATAGGGTAGTTGGACCCCTTTGTTTGCTAGCATCAAAAGGTATTTCTCACCTTCCTTTTCAAAGATCCTCTCCATGAATTTATCAAAATTTGGATCTTTTTGGGCTTTTTCTATGGTTTCATCTCTTATTTCTTCCACCTCATCGTGGGGAACTCCGAAAAAGGGATTCTCTTCTCTTTCAGCCATGGTATTTTGGTTTTTGGTTTCTTTTTGCTCAAGTTTTTGCTTTTGCAATCTCGTTAAAATGGGCATACAAATGATGAGAATGTTCTAAGTGTGTGATCAAAGTTTAGGAGTGCCAAAAGGATTAGTCTAAATCTGATTAAGCAAGCTTTATCTTAGGATAAAGGATGATGAATCCTAATGGAGGATGATAAATCCTGATGGTGAAATGTAGTTGCTAAATCAGAAATAGGTATGGTGAGGAGGGACTTTTGAATGTTTGATCAAAGTTTAGATGAGGGATTTTCACTTGAAAAATGTTGGTTTTAACAAGTTAAAAGCAATATTGGGACAAGGAATGAATGTTTTTTGAGAAGGAATCTCCAAATTTGGTGTTAATTGGCAGAAGGGAGGTCAAATTTAGATTTTTGTTTGCAAATTTACCGGATGCACTAAAACAATGCCCAAATGTGCCAAAACTTAGATGCGTTATGAAATGGTATAGATGTGCTAAAGGATTGTAGGTATGTGCCAAAATAGGAAATGGATACGCTAAAATAGTAAATGGATGCACTGTCAGATTACATAAATGTGCTATAACAGAGGATGGATGCGCTAAAACAGCAAATGTATGTGCTAGATAATGATAGCGATGCACCAGAATAGAAGATGGATGCGCTAGAACAGTCAATGGATCTACTAATCTAGAAAATGCTTTCTAGTTTTTGAAAGTTTTGATTGAATTTATGGTTTTCCTGGAGGGAAATCTGATTGTTTGGTTGGATTTTCTTCTGAATCAATAGTTGAACATTCGTGTGTGATGTTTTCTTGAAGGTTTGATTTAAAAACACATAGGTAAAAATACATCAAACAAGCACAATCCTAGGTTGTGTAAGACAATATCTACTGGATTCCCACTTGGATTGCTCCAGTTGTGCTTACTTTTGGTGAATTATTAGAGGCTTGACCACACTGGCTCCCCCTTACATTACACTCACTTCTCAGGTTACCCAAGCCTCAGTCCTCATGAATCTCCCATGATGGACTTCTCATTTCTACCAAAAGCCACAAGAATGTGGGATGGCTTCAGAACGATTGTTCTTGCACCAGTAAATAGAAGGGAATTTTTGGCTTACTACAACAAAAGGGTTTTAGTAGGGGCATTTTGTTCATGGGGGATCATCCATATGACAAGATACCATTGTTTCCCTTCTTGTCAGAACAATCCTCGTGATACTTGAACTTTCCTCAAGTACCCACATTTATATCTTGGGTGGAAGTCACTTGGATTTAGCGTGTTCTCGGTTGGGTCATTCCCTTGGGGTGATTGCCTCTTGTCCCACCAAGGTAGGCCCTCTAAGGATTAAAAGAAAATAAAAAATAATGGGGTTATCTTTTTGATCACCCAGTAAAGGGGAGAGCATACATGCCTACCATTCGACAAACACAGCAAGCATGGTGTAAATTTATCCCTCCTAATTATGCTATATTCCTAGCTTAACCAAAGGAAATGACAAATAAATTCAGCCCTACAACCAATTATTCATAGTTTTAGTCCATTATTTATTGACAGCGTTCTTTATTTGTTTTAGTAGAGTCTCTGATTGCGTACAAGGTTCTTGCAAAATAGAAAAACACATATTAGTTTCTGGAATATGGAAAATTTACCCTAAAAACTAGATGTGCCATTACAGTAACCGAATGCACTAAAAATTAGACTAAATGCACTAAAATATTGAATGCGCTAAAAGAGAGACCAAATGCACTAAATCACAGACCGAATACACTAAACTAGAAAAGCACAAAATAAAAATTTAAAATCCCTAATGCATTGAAAGAACAACTGGATGCACCAAAACAAAGAGTTGATGCAGTGAAATAGAGGTCGAATGCGCCAGAAGAACCGCCACATGTGACGAAATAGGGACTCGATGCACCATTAGATCTGCTAGATGTGCTAGAGAAAAATTCAAATGCGCTATTTCAGAACTTTCCATGGAACCTGCGAAGAAATACTGATATACTCAAATGATGCTAAAATTGATAATGCAATTCTAATGGTAATGTTGTATAAAATATGCAACAACTAAGATACTAAGATTAAAATTTCTATGATAATGTTGGAGACATGTGCCTCTACTTGTTGGCTTGAACCTCTGATTAAGACTTGGTGAATTAACTTCAGTTCATGCCTTTATCGTTGTACCGCTGGGAGCTTTTGCAGGTGGTGTGGTTGCATGGTTTACCGCCTTACCATAGGTCCCTTCGTATTGAGGAGCAGTTGCGCGGTGTTACCGCTATACCACGAGATCCTTCATCAAGCTTAGCGATAGCAAGGGGAGTCTGGCAATTGGTGGTTGAATGGCTTACCACCATACCGCGTAGGACTTTTCACTGTCTAATGATTGGGCAGTGTTACTGCTATACCACAGAGTCCTTCCTTGGCGGTGGTGCGGTGTCATCACCATACTGCGGGGGCCTTCTGGGTCTAGCGCAGTAGTGCGGTGTGAGTATCACCATACCACAAGGGTTTTGTGGTTGTCTGGCGGTTACACAGTCGCTTACCGCCATACCACAGGTGTATGTATTCAGAAGTGCGATAGCCTGGGGCAGTGTGTTTGGCAGTTGTGTTGCGATACCGCCATGTCGTAGGAAGCTCTTAGTTTCCTAGTGGTAGTACGGTGGTATCACCTTACCACGGGTGACTATTGGATGGCTAGCGGAAGCATGGTAAAAGGACCAAAGAGTTTTATTGACTGTTTGGGCGATAGTCAGAGCGGTGGATGAATGATGTGTCGACACATGGCACAATGTCATTTGTTGATTTAACATCGCTATTGTAAATCAACAACCATTGTTCAAAAGCTTGATTTTCTGATTAGCGATTATTTGCATTAAATGTATATTCTGACTCGAGGCAGATATGGTAACCATTTTAATGTTGGGCAGCCTGATGTGTGTTGCAGGGTGGTGCAGGAAGCTGGTTGGTGGGGTAATTAAATACCCTGATGGTTTTTGGTTGGAATTATTAGAGCAGTTACAAAGTGTGTATGTTCGAGTGATATGTATAGAGCATTGTAACCATGAACGCTGAGACATACAGGACAAAGAATATGTGAACCTGTGGTGGCCGTGAGGTTGGGTTGGCCAAGAGGCTAGCTGAGAGAGTCGACTCGTGAGATGAGATGGATCTACACTGTGTGTTGTGTGAGGGTGATGTAACAGTGTGAGGATTCTGAAAAGTTGTTGCCTGTATTCTCCAAATGAAACAAGATGTAACTCTTGTAAAAGCTATGAGCCTAAGATTGTATTGTAACTTTGTTTGTTGTTGAATAATACAATGGTTGGATCTTTTGGAGGGTGGAGGTTTTTACCCGAAAGGGTTTTCCCCACGTAAATTTGTGTGTTCATTAGTTTGTATTCCATGTTGTTAGATTCTATGAATTGAATCTATGCATATGTGTTGAATCTGTTATTTGTCTGCATGTACTTTTCTTAGAAGGATTAATGGGGAAAATAGTTGTGCCTGTTTCCACTTTATGGCACAATGGTTTGTGTCTTTGAGGTGATTTGATGAAATTAAAATCACTGAAGGCACTGTTGTTCTTAGATGTTACATTCTAAGATGACTCGTTTTGATACCAACAAGTGGTATCGGAGCTAGTAAAGGGAGGTCAAGGTCTTTCCTGATACCAAAATTTGGTATCAGTGCCTTCTTCTGGATGTTGGTTCTAGGTATTTCTCCTGTGAATATTTCTTAGTCTGTCAGGCTTGAGGAAATCTAGAGGAATCAGCTGATGATTGATCATTTGATGAGTAAAAGTCTTTTCTCTCTTGAGACAACACGCAACGTGAAAGAAATTGAACATGGAGAATATTGGAGTTGATCATATTGTGATGATGTGGTATGAGGCTCCTCGTTGGCAGCAAATGATCCTAATGCAAGGGGTGTGAGTTTATGCTTATGGTTGTGTTGTAGAAGAGTGTGCTTCATACTGGGTGTCTGTGTGAGGGGCTCCTTGATGATATGGAGATGTTTGGGTTATTATTTAGCCATGGACTTTTATGCTTGTGTTGGGTGTTCTGACTTGGCATTGAAGGCGTTGTTCTTTGTCACCCTGATTGCATGAAGGCTACGAAGTTGATCTCGGGTGGTCTGAAAATTTATGAATAGCTTGGCTCTCTCGTATGCATGTGCATGCTTGTGGTTCTCAAATTGGTCTGGAATGGACCTGAAATTCTTGTACTACTTGTTCCTTTTTTGGATATCTTGTACTTGCATGTTTCAGTTTCATGTTCTTTGGCTTTGAAGGTTTTCTATAGATTTCCTAAAAATTCTATGATGCATATTCATGTTATTTTTCATTGTTTCGGTTAACCATGATGGTTATGTGTAGACTCTTGGGTCTTCTAGGTGAGTAGTGGATATGGATGTGCATGGGTGTTTTATAAACACGGTGGTTTTGCAGGTTTTGCACTATCAAGAAAAAACTTGTGGTTATGTGGAGCTGTTGTTAAGCTATTTTCTAGACCCTGGCCTTTGGAGTGTGAATGGATGAGATAGTTGTAGTTCGACATGGTTTTGAGGAGGTGTGATGTCTTCTCTACATGGGAGTGTTGGTATGTGTTTTTTCACTCAACATCCTTATGGTGTTGCTTGTTGGTTTCCTAGACTATGGTGTTCAAGTTGTGGTCATGATTGGCGAATCGGATCTATTTTTGATTTGGTGTTTGAGTCAAGTTTCTCTACATTGTTGTCCTCTTTGAGATCTCAGTTTTGTAGTTTCCAGTGTGATGATATATTTGCAGGCTTCATTGAGTGGATCTATGAGTTGTGAAATGTTGTGGGTTGTATTTACCTACATGTTTTCTATGGGGAAAATCGGAAGTGGACTGTCAATATCCACGAGGTTGCTTCAATGGTGGTATAGATCTGTTAGTTGGCTTTATTTGTGGTCACTTGTGCACTGGCGTGGTTGCTTCTAGATGAGAGGATGGATGGCGTTGAGTACTTGAATATTCGGTTATGGGGACTTGTAGCATGTGTATCATGATTTCATGGAGAGCTTGATACACATTATAGTGTAAGCTTTTGATAGTGATGGTGTGGTCTGCGTGGTTTGGAGATCTTGGTGTTGTTTGGCTTTGTTGTCAAATGGACATGTTTTCGATTGTACCTAGAGGTTTTTTGGATCAGCAGATGTTCAGTGATGATGCTTGGAAAGCTCGGATGTCACAGTTCAATGGGAGCTTTAGTAGTGACTGTGGTTTCATCATTTTGGTGGTGAATGATCTTCTTTGGTGTTGCAGGCATTACTTGTGGGACTCTTAGATCCTATTGCTGCAAAAGAGTTATGTCACATTTGCATGGACACTATTTGAGGATGTACAACATCTTGGAACCATGAAGGACATTTGGAGTATTTGGCTGAGATGGTGGTGCTTGACAGGTGATGTTGGTTTAGAGTTTGTTTGCTAGATGCCATGTATACTCTTGCTTGAGCATTAGAGTTTTGGCATGTTGTGTTGCTCTTGAGACCATATTTTGTTCACTTGAAGCATGGTATCTCCTAAAGGGGATGTGTAGATCATGATGTCATGATAAGTTCTTGTTTCAAATGTTTGGAGCTTTGACAGTGGTCTTGTAATTATTTGTGTTTTGAGTACATTGGTCATATGCTTGAGAAATTCTTGATAGTGCAGTAGTGCAGATTGGAATTTAGCATGAGATGATCAGTTGTTGGTGCTCATGGATACATGGAGAATGAGGTGAGGCTGTGATTCTCATGAAATGAGAAAGGTGTTGTTTTTGGCTGAATGTCTGAGTAGCTTGCACCTTAGTTGAATACGAGTTCAACAGAGACCAGTGAGTAGATTGTTTTTGGATGAGTCATGGTGGCTTGTATATCTTGGAGGAGCATTTTCTTTTTCCTCCCTTGGTCTACTCGGCAATGAAGTTTATTTGAGAGGTATTTTCCCATTATATCTTTCAGATATGTTTTATGCTTTATCTTTAATTGATATGGATCTTGAGCTATGGTTGGTCAGTTCTAGAGGATTCATTTTGAGGGATGTTATGGCATGGTTATCTCCTTGTGCATTTGAGGACTGATAGGAGATATTTATATGGGATATTTTGATCTTCCTTGGTTATGAGAGGCTTACATCCATGTTGATTACATGATACATGTTATGTTTGATCTTGGTGATTGAATGGTTAGATGTTGTAATTGCTTTTCTTCTGGTATGTGAAGGAGATCATACTTGACACAGCTGGCATTTAGAGGTGTGTGTAGGAGGGAATGCTACATGTGTTTGGTTTGCAAGTTTTGCATATCATTGTGGATGTTCCTTGCTACTATATGATTATTCTTTTCTATGCGATGTGATTGGTAGACTTGTTATGTCATTGATCTTTCAGATTTTGCATTACCCATGTAGTGGGAGTATCTATATATGTTTGGTCTTCTTTGACTGGTTGGCACGTGGTGCTTGTATCCACGGTTGATGGGTTGGTTGTGCTACTAGCATGATTTTACTAATGTGGATACCTTGAAGGTATGTGTGATTGGATAAAATAGCATAGGTTGTGGGTGCTATTTTCAATCGTGTGGGTTTGATCAGTTGGATGGTTGCAGTCTATTTTCTAGTTGATGTTCTAGCTAATATTTTGTCTTATTTCTGGAGAATTTCTTCATGTTTGTGTTCACGATTAAGAGCTTTGAAGTTGTTGAAGTGTTTCTTTTGTATGGCTGGTGAGCACAATGGAGTGGTGGTAATGTGTTTCCTTTTTTGTTTGTAGGATATGATGCTTATGTTCTTGAGACTAGTGCATATACGCCTTGGCTCATTCCTTTTTCTTATGGTGGATGGTTGGAGTTGTTGCCTAAGTTGATGGACATCTTGGATGTTGTTTCAGGTGTCTTTATTGGAGCATGAAAGCATTTTTTTAGATTATTGAGTTTGAGTCTGGAGGAAGCCATTAAGTCTTCGTCAAGTGGGATATTTTTGGAAACATGTACCTCTACTTGCTAGCTTGAACCTTTGATTAAGACTTGGAAAATTAACTTCATTTCATGCCTTTACCACTGTACCATTGGGAGCTTTTGCAGGTGGCGCGGTTGCGTGGTTTACCGCCTTACGGGTCCCTTCCAGTTGAGGAGTGGTTGGGCGGTGTTACCACTATACCGCGAGATCCTTCATCAAGCTTAGTGGTAGCACGGGGAGTCTGGCAGTTGCCGGTTGAATGGCTTACCCCATACCGTGAAGGAATTTTCACTGTTTGGTGGTTGGACGGTGTTACCGCTATACCGTAGATTCCTTCTTCTTCCTTGGCAGTGGCATGGCGTCACTGCCATACCGCGAGGGCCTTCTGGCTCTGGTGCGGTAGTACAATGTGACTACCACCATAGCGCGAGAGTTTCGTGTTTGTCTGGTGGCTGTGTGGTGGCTTACCGCCATACCATGGGTGTATGCATTCGGAGGTGCGATAGCATGGGGTAGTGTGTCTAGAGGTTGTGTGGTGATATCGCCATGCCGTAGGAAGCTCTTGATTGCCTAGCAGTAGTGCAGTGGTATTGCCTTACCGCGGGCGACTACTGGATGGCTAGCGGTGGCACGGTAAAAGGACCACAGAGTTCTGTTAACTGTTTGGGTGATAGTCAGAGTGGTGGATGAAAGATGTGTCAACATGTGGCATGATGTAATTTGTTTATTTTACATCATTGTTGTAAATCAACAACCATTGGCCGAAAGCTTGATTTTTTGATTAGCGATTATTTGCATTAAATGTATATTCTGACTCGAGGCAGATATGGTAACCGTTTTAATGTGGGAAACCCAATGTGTGCTACAGGGTGGTGTAGGAAGATGGTCAGTGGGGTAATTAAATGCCCTAATGATTGTTGGTTGGAATTATTAGGGCAGTTACAAAGTGTGTATGTTCGAGCAGTATGTATAGAGCATTGTAACCATGAACACTGAGACACACAGGACAAAGAAGATGTGAACCTGTGGTGGTCATGAGGTTGGGTTGGCTGAGAGGCTAGCTGAGAGAGTCGACTGGTGAGATGAGATGGATCTACACTGTGTGTTGTGTGAGGGTGTTCTAATAGTGTGAGGATTCTAAACTATTGTTGCCTGTATTCTCTAGATGAAACAAGATGTAACTCTTGTAAAGGCTATGAGCCTAAGATTGTATTGTAACTATGTTTGTTGCTGAATAATACAATGGTTGGATCTTTTGGAGGGTGGGGTTTTTTACCCGAAATGGTTTTCCCCACGTAAATTTGTGTGTTCATTAGTTTGTCTTCCATGTTGTTAGATTCTGTGAATTGAATCTATGCATATGTGTTGAATCTGTTATTTGTCTGCATGTACTTTTCTTAGAAGGATTAATGGGAGAAACAACTGTGCCTATTTCCACTTTATGGCAGAGTGGTTTGTGTCTTTGAGGTGATTTCATGAAATGAAAATCACCGAAGGCACTGTTGTTCTTAGTGTTTCATTCTAAGATGACCTATTTCGATACCAATAGATAACACTAAATGAACTAAAATACTAAATGCTCACTACAATGCTCTCAAATTGCACTAATATTTCTACAACATAAGTTTGTAATCCCATTTTATATGAAAATCTATATAAATCCCTTCTATTTATAGACTTTTCCAAGCTTGGGCTGAGGTGGCAAAGATGGACGGTCGATATCGTGATCTTGAGGCATCGAGGGTTGAGCACAAAGAGGTTAGAGGAATTCATGGAGGCTACTCCATTTGGAAGAGCCAATCTTCCAAGTGTCCAAGAGCATAATTTAACAAAAGGAACCATGTGTCTACCAGGAGGTTAGGAGGTTGAGAGGTTAGAGAGAATATTCCCAATTTAAAAATTAGAAATAAATGAAAATGTGTGGTATCTGATGAGGTGGAGGATGAGTTGGAGGTGGTTAGAAGAAAATATGGAGACATGTGCTAAATTTGAATTAAAAATTCAAATTTAAATGAAAGAGGGAAATCAATTAAATGACAAATTATTTAAATTTGTGCATTCAATTAATTTAAGAGGAAAGTGATTTTTGAAAAAGAGGAATTAAGGGAATGAACCATATAAATAAATTTATCAATTTATTTATAATAGTAGAAGAATTTAGAATTTATTAATTAAATAATGAGTATTTAATTAATTGTGCTCTAGCCATTTTTATGTGCATACAATGTTGACATCAATGACAACCACATATCGGTAATCTCCAACAATCTCCAACAATCTCCAACAACAAGGTGAAATATAAGGAGAATATCCCAAAGGTTCATGGTATAACCAACACATTTATTAGAGGGAGAAAGTAGGGACTAGGACAGACATGCAAAGGAAAATCTAACCCAATTCGAGCTCTATTTTAGATGGTTGAACCTATGTGTGGAAGAATTATCATTAATGGCTTAGATATATCAACCATAGGCTTACATGATTTGTACTCACTTTTAAGCATTATCCTACATGATCTAACTTTATTTGAGGGTGGCCTTTCCATACTATGAGTAGAACAGTAGGATAGTTCATGAAAATAAAAGTGCATAACCAAATATAGATGATTTTGAAGAGTTTGCTAAGGATGGTCATGAAGATTTTTGAAGATTGTATGCAGCTAACTATTGGTTATAAATTATGGAAGAAGAGTTCAAAATTTCTATAGGAAGCCATTACCTAGTAACTTGTACATGTTGTTCATAAAAAAATAGGTTATTGTTATCTTTGGCATGAATCAATTTTCTTTTGTTCAAATCATCCTTGGGGCTAGTACCTGTTGTCTTGGCCAGACATTATTACTTTCATTCCATAGTTGAAAATAGGTAGATTTTGTAAGTGGCAATGATAGTCTAGTTTTGTAATGGAATGTGTAGCATGTAACCTTGACCATGGATTTGTATCCCATGGACTATGTAACCTTGAATGGAATTGGATGCTATATCATCTAGGATCTTATAGCTGTAAATTGGGTTTGTTGTTGACTACCTAAGATTCCAAAAACCTGGGGTTTCTTGTTATTCAAGTTTTTTAAATGGCATATGAAAATTGTGAAAAGTTTTCTTTTGTTGTCATTATGGATCCTAACTCAACCTCGTATTGATAAATGGAAAGATGAAAATTTTGTTGCATTGTGTGCAAAGTGGATGTAAAAGTGATGTTCTATGCTTGAAGATATCAAAATAAAGAACAACAATTATTGGATTGTTCACCATTATCTCAAAAAAGAAAAGGGACCCCTGCTCATCCACCAAATACATCTATTTAGAAGAGCTATTTGAAAAAGGTTTGTTTGAAGTTTGGCATGTTAAAGGCATATCATCTAAAACCTAGAGGACAAATCTTAAGTTTGCAATTAACATAGTCAAAAGGGTATAATACAGTTGGCCCTTAAAGGACTTGTTAGATAGAATGGAGTGGGATTGCATGAAAATAAGGGACTAAATTAATGGCAATGGACAGTATATTATGCATGGAAATCTATGGGCATAATCCATCTAACCAAAAGAGCAACAATTGTAATTCTTTCTACATTCCAAGTTCTGAACAAGAAACACTTGTAGTAGAAACTGCTATGAAAAGGAGTGATGCATCTCATTGCAAGAGAAGTGGTAGATCATAATAAGAGGAAAAGGAGCTACCTCATGTATCGATAAAAGGTTTGAATCTCTCTCGAGAAAAGGTTTTATTGTTACATTATGTGTTGTAGATTTGGGAGATAATGTTCCTTTAAAGGAAAAACTTGTTTCACTGGAGTATATTACATAGTTGTTCAGAAATGATTTTGAGTCAAGGCAAATAAAAGAGGTAGTAAACACATCTCCATATAGGTGTGGTCTATTATGTGCAAGTGCCACTAAAATTTTTGTAGCAAAACAAATACATTGAAAATATTGATCTCTTCCAGCAGTGTTCAAGCAGTATCATCATAGCCCATTATGTAGGCTTTGTCTTTGTCTTGATTATTCTATATTTTCTAGTTGTATTGTCACTCATATCAAGATTTATCACATGGTGACCTTTTTTATAATCTAATGAGGCTATCTTTCTATGTTGGAGTGAAATCAATTTTTCAAATATCAGGTAGATAGTATCACTAGTAATAGGGTTAAATAATTTTCAAGAAGAAGGCTTGTCTCTATGTGTGATAGTGGCAAGGCTTGTGCATTATGTGTTGACATTATGATATTTCTATCAGGATTCAACCATGTAGTTTTCAAGTCAAACTCATTGACACATGTTTCATGAGTAGTGGTTCACAAGAACCCATCTCTCATGATAATGAATGGTCCACTTAGCACTCATTGCATCTAGGTGATTCTCATAGAGGTGAAGCACTGGACCGTCTCGAGAGGTCAATTTGATAATTTGATAGTTAAATACTCTATTATAGCAGAAGCTAAGGGTTTTCACTATTGCAAAAACAATGACACATGTAAGGGACATTTTTCATGAGTGTAAAGGGTATTTGATTATTAGGGATCAGGAAGATTGGAGTAATAAACATTAACAATTATATGTAGATTAAGTAACCTAGAAATAAAAATGAAGAATAACACGAAAGAGATCAACACAAAAATTTAATGTGGTTCACCCAATATAGGCTACATCCATAGAAACTCAACCACCCAATGATTTTATTATCCAGTACAAAACACATTACAATCTCGTGAACACACTACTGCAACATACATCCCAACTACTTATAACAAGCTTTTTGGAACCTTCTAGAATTAGGGTTTTACAAGGTCATTTTTCATTTGACGTGTTAGTGGGAAAACCTTGATGTGTTAATAGGAAAATTTGCATGATCAATCACCACATATCAACAATCTCCCACTTGGAGACTACTCAGGCTCCACACCAAACAATCTCCCACTTGGATATTGATCTTGGATGACACCGTTGCACTTGCAGCTCCCACTAGATTATATGTCTCGCTGGTTTTGTATATCCACCATTATCAAGCATGAAGGCCAATGAAAAATGATGAGGAAATCAGTTTATCTCATTTACTACCTTTGTGAACATATCTACGAAATTCTCACTTGTGTGAATTTTCTCCAGCTTTAACTATCCATCCTCCAAAACTAGCTAGATGAAGTGGTATCTAAGATATATATGCTTAGTTTTTAATGCAGAGAAAAATTCTTAGCAAGATGAATAGCACTTTGTCTATCAGTGTACAAAGGGCTATCTTCTTGCCATTGTCCCAATTCCTCCATAAAATGATGTAACCAAATCATCTCCTTGCTAGCTTTCATCGCAACAACATGCTAAACTTCAGTAGTTGAAAGCGGGACAACCTTTTGCAACCTATAAATACAATTGACTGTAGTACCTCCTATAGTAAAAACATACCCTGTAGTACTCCTCTTGCTATCAATATCACCCACCACATTTGATTCAACATATCCTTTAGAGAATAATTTGTTCCTCCAAAACATAGTTTCTTTGAAGTAGTACCTCTCAAATATCAGAGAATCCATTTTACCGCATTCCAATGTTCCATTCCTATATTGCTCATATACCTACTCACAACTCCCACTGAATGTGCAATATCTGGACTTGTGCATACCATTGCATACATCAAGCTACCAAATACCGACGCATATGGTATCTTAGACATATTTTCTTCCTCTTGTGTCTTTGGACACATCTCCTTAGCCAACATAAAATGACTAAGAAAAGGTGTACTAACTGCTTTTGCATTTTACATGTTAAACCTTTTCAACACCTTCTCTACATACTCACTTTGAGACAAAAAAAAAAAAAAAATTTCCTATCCTATGTGATCCTCATACCAAGGATTTATTTTGTTGCACCCAAATCCTTCATAGCAAATGAATTTGCTATTTTTTGCTTAAGTTCATTCAACTTCAACTTGCCTTAATTTTTTCCTTATATATTTTCTTGCCTCCATATTCTTCCTTCAACTTGTAAATCCATTTATTTGGCAATGCTCTTTTACCTACAGGTAATCAGACTAAGTCCTAAGTCTGATTCTGTAGCAATGAATCCATTTCCTCTTTCATGCCTAGCTCCCACTACTTTTTGGTATCTATCTACATTGCTTCTTCATAACCTTCACATTCCCCAGAATCAGTTAATAATATAAAATATAGCGATGGAGAAAATATTTTTGGAGTTCTGGTTATCCTTGTAGAACATCTAACACTTGCAAGAGTTTGTGGGATAATTTTTTGTTGAGCATCAGGTACCAGTGGCATTTTATTTTTTGGAATCTAATCCAACACCACATATTCCTTTCTAGCATGTTCATGCATCTTTTCATGTAGTTGATCCTTATACATGACCTTCTCATTGAATATAACATCTCTACTCCTAACGATTTTATGATTTGCATAATCCCATAACCAATAACCAAATTCATCTACTCCATATCCAATGGAGGTACAATTTTTAGACTTAGCCTCTAGCTTAGTTTTATTTTCAATATCAACATGGACAAAAGCTTCACAACCAAAGGTTTTCATAAATGAATAGTTTACCTTTTTACCCTTCAATGGCTCCTCTAGAATGACACCATCCAAAGGATTTGAAGGTCCCCTATTTATTAAATAAACAATGGTATGTATTGTTGGCAACACAAGGATAGACAACTAAGAGGGGGGTGAATCAGTTGTCACAGAATTTCAAACTTATTAACCCTTATTCTCATATCTGATTAATAACCATGAAATCATAAATCAACAACACATTAGATGCACACATAACACCAAGATTTTTACGTGGAAACCCTGTTACAAGAAAAACCACGATGGAGATTAGTCCACAAGTTTATACCCTATTAAAAGTATAAGAAGAATAAATGGGGAATGCACATGCATTCAGGCACACTGCATAGAGATCATTGCTCAAATACAAAGGAAGACTCATTGTCTTATAGAAACATTCAAATTACAACCATCTAGATTTTGAACTAAGAAATTAGCATCTTCTAATGCTTGATTACAATTCCGATTAGGCACATGAACACTTCCTCGTCACTCTTCTTCACTTCTCTTCACACTTTTCTCTGCCTTTGAATGATCTAAAACTTATTCGCACATAGCACTCATGCACTTTGCATCATCCATGTCTCAAATGGGATAAACAATCACTCATATATATCTGCAACAAGGAATTACATCGTTACATGTCGGCTTCAACAAAATAATAAAATGAATACAAACTGTCAACCCAAAATAAAAAAGATTATCAATGTGAATCAACCAAATTCATCCTCAACATAGTAGAGTCCCAAAGTAAAATCCTTGAACACAAAACACCTTCAAAGATTATTCCTTGAAGATCCACAACACGCTGCAATCACCTTGTCGGCCATGAACATGAAAAACATGAACACGTAAGAGAAAATCATGGATCACGAGCACAACGATCAATGTAGACATGCAACATAGATAGAAAATGATCTAGAAACATCCACAAACACCATAGGAGCATACACAACAACTCAAATTACTAGAATCACATTATCTACTTCTAGGAACACCAACTACAGTAACAAAATAACTGTCAAAACATAGAAACTCATAACTTTCTTAAATCTTCATGCACACCTCTGAAACTTTCGGAGGATAAACTAGATAGGATTTTCAACAAACCCTTTAATGTACAACTTCTCTCTATCAATATACTGAATTGATCTTCATTGCTTCACAGACAACCTACAACATATTTTATTACAATTTTCTCAATATCCTCAACATATATAGTCTTAAAGACATTAATGCTAATACTGTTGACATCAATGACAACCACATATCAGCAACACAACCACAACATACAACAATCTCCCCCTATGTCATTGATGAAAACACATGATGTGAAAAACACCATCAACGAAACTAACTCCAACACTTACTCCCCCTTAGGTTCTGACTCTTCTCTCAACTTTTCACATTGCTCTTCTCCTCCTTAATTCTTCCAATGTTTTTCACATGAATCTTCTCCACCTTTTACATCAATGAAAAAGATACACACAAGCTCTGAAACACATATCTGAATCATTTGACTACTCCCCCTGAGTAGCATCCACCACAACATCAATCTGGATCAAGATATAACTATCAAATGCACAGAATGATGCAATACAATGCATCTTAGTTATGATTAGGAGGGGTAATTACCCCTAACTTCCCTCTGAGATATTCAAAAGTATCCTTAGGCAAAGGCTTAGAAAAGATGTATGCAATCTATTCCTTAGTAGGTACATACCCTAGTCTGAATTCCTTATCACTCACCTTGTCTCTCAAAAGGTGAAACTTGATAGATATATTCTTGGTCTTTGAATATATCACTGGATTCTTAGAAATGTTAATTGCACTTGAATTATCACAGAATATAGCAATAGGTTCATCATACACAACTCTGATATATTTTAACATCTGCTTCATCCACAATACTTGAGTACAATTGTTAGCAGCAACAATGTATTATGCCTCTACAATAGACAAAGAAATGACATTTTTCTTTTTACTTAACCATGAAATTAGCTTATTTCCCAAGAAAAATATGCCAGCACTAGTACGTTTCATGTCATTCACATCTCCTACCCAATCAGAATCAGTAAAGGTACTCAAGTAAGATCATCATCTTTAGGATACCACAGGCCAAAATCAATTGTTCCCTTCAAGTATTTAAAAATTCTCTTCACAACAGTTACATGAGATTCCTTAGGATTGGCTTGAAATCTTGCAACAATACATACAATATTCATGATATTAGGTCTGTTTTGAGTCAAATAAAGCAATCCACCAATCATTGATTTGTATCTAGTTGGATTTACCTTCAGAGAATCATCATTTGTTGTCAACTTACATCCGGTCACCATGGGTGTACCAACTGGCTTTAAGTCTTCCATACCAAACTTCTTCAACTATTCTTTCACATACTTGAACTGAGATATAAAGATCCCTTTATCTGATTGAGTGATTTGCAATCCCAAAAAGAATTTCAACTCTCCAATCATTGGCATCTCAAACTCATTTTGCATCTCATCAGCAAACTTCATGCACAAACCATCATCTCCTCCAAAAATGATATCATCAACAAAGACTTCCACAAACAAATATTTATCATTATCAATCTTGAATTAAACATTACTATTAGCAGTACCTTTGTTAAATCCAAGCTTCAACAACTACTTGTCCAATCTAGCATACCAAGCTCCAGGGGCTTGCTTGAGTCCATATAATGCTTTCTTCAACTGACAAACCATATATCCCTGATCAGTCAATTCAAATCCATCAAGTTGCTCAATATACACCTCTTCTTCCAATTTTCCATTTAGAAATGTTGACTTAACATCCATCTGATAAACTTTATAGTTTTTGTGACCAGCATAAGCAAGAAACAGTCTCACAACTTCAATTCTAGCAACAGGAGCAAAATTTTCTTCAAAGTCAATTCCCTCCATCTGAGAGTATCCTTTACACACCAATCTTGATTTGTTTCTGATAACTTCACCTTGTTCATTCAGCTTGTTTCTAAAGACCCATTTAGTTCCAATTACATTTTTGTCCTTAGGTCTAGGAACAAGAGTCCATGTATTATTCTTCTCAATTTGTTGTAGTTCTTATTTCATTGCTTCAATTCAATGTTCATCTTTGCATGCTTCATTGACATTACTTGGCTTAGTCTTTGAAATCAAATAGTATTCTTATGCAATTCTTCTCCTAGTCTGGACACCTTTGTTCTTATCACCTATAATCTGATTTTCTGAATGATTTAATCTCACATACCTTGGAGTCTTAGGATGTTCTTGAATTTCAGGCTTTTGTGATCTCTCTTTTGTACTTTCACTAGTTTATCCTTCCTCTTGATCTTCTTGATTCACTAGAATGATATGAACTTGATTTGAAGTCTGACCCTTGTTTGTACTATCATTCTGATCATCAGAATCATATCCACGGGTTCTGGATGGTCTAGAAATGTCTTCATCAACCTTAACATTTTCACTTTCAACCATTTTCTTCAATCTCTTGTTGTAGCACCGGTAGGCCTTACTCTTAGTAGAATAACCAAGAAAGATTCCTTCATCAGTTCTAGCATCAAACTTTCCTATATCTTTGTCTCTTCTGATATAGCATTTACTTCCAAATATTTTGAAATATCTAATAGTAGGTTTATGATCACTCCATAGCTGAAAAGGGGTCTTACCAGTATCACCTTTGACTTGTACCCGATTGAAGATATAAACAATAGTACTCAAAGCTTCTCTCCAATAGATATGAGGAACATTTCCCTCCAATATCATAGTCCTAGAAGCGTCTAGAACTATCTTGTTCTTCCTTTCCACAACTCCATTTTTTTGAGGGGTCCGCGGTGCAGATAATTGTATTTTTATCCCTTGTTCTTCACAAAAAGAATTAAACTCCCTGGAAGTGAATTCACCACCTCTATCTGATCTCAAACACTTAATCTTCAGACCTGTCTCTATCTCAACCACAGCCTTAAAGATATTGAACTTCTCTAGAGCTTTAGATTTCTCCCTTAAGAAAGTAACCCACATCATCCTAGATTAATCATCAATAAGCAACATGAAATGCTTGTAGCCTTGTAAAATTTGGATTCTAGCAGGGCCACATAAGTCAGTATGCACAAGCTCCAAAAAATTGTTTGAACAATGTTGTTTGCTCCGAAATGAAATTCTAGTTTTCTTTCCTAATTGACATTCCTTGCATATAGCATTAGTAGGCTTTACCAACTTAGGAAGATCTCTCACTTCCTGAGTAGAACTTATCTTGATAATATTATCAAAGTTTACATGACACATTCTCCTATGCCACAACCAACTTTCATCAACTTGAGCAATCAGACAACTTTTACTAGCAGCATTCAGGTGAAAGTTGTTACCATTTGTTTTTGTACCTAAAGTAATCACATTTCCTAAACTTCCTAATATTCCACACTTTCCATCATTGAATTGAAGATTATATCCCTTTTCAACTATCTGTCCAACACTCAAAATATCATGCTTCAAACCTTCAACATAAAGAACATCATCAGTATTATGCTTACCATCAAAATAAATGCATCCTCTATCATGGATTATACCACCATTGTTATCACAAAATCTTACAACACCACAATCATACTTTTCTAGGCTTATAAATTTTCTTTTATCACGTGTCATGTGATGAGAGCATCCATTGTCAATTACCCATTCATCCTTCTCTTCAACTCGAGCAGCTAGGGATTTCTCCATATTTGTACAACTAGCAGATTCAGTAGACATAGGTTTATTTTCCTTGATAGCAATAAACACAAAATCATCTTCACTTACATTCCCTTTTTCAGATTCATCATGTGTTACACCTTCATCAACAACATAATAACACTTCTTTTGAAACTAGGATTGTTATGTCTTGGCTTAGGAACTCTTTCTGGACACCTTGATTTAAAATGACATACCTTATTGCAGGAAGAACATTTAATAGGAAACTTTCCTTTATACTTACCTTCTCCTTTGGCTTCCCTTTTGACAATAAGTGCTTCAAGCTCATTCAGTTCTCTTTCTTCTTCTTCAATCTATCTCATTTATTCCTCATACTTGAATACCTTTCTAGAAGAACTTTCACCCGGATCATATATTTTTTTGTCTCTCCCAGAAGTAGTAGCTTTAAATGAGAATTCTATCTTAGGAAGGGCATCACCGAATTCACTCAACTCAAAAGCAGTAAGTTTACCAATCAAAATATCTCTGGTTACATTTTTCACAATCTAGAGCTCATCAATAGTTGTAGCTTTAACTTTGTATGCAGCAGGCAAGGATCTAAGCACTTTAGCAACAATATCTTATTCTTCCAACTCTCCAACAGCACATCTGATACCACACACAAGTTCATTCACTCTTTGAATGAAAGTAGCAATGTTCTCATCATCACCCATTTTTAACATTTCATATTTCCCTTTTAGACTTTGTAGCTTAGCAATCTTCACATTAGCATCACCTTCATACAAGGTTTCCAAATTTTTCCAGATCTCATAAGCAGTGTTTAGATCCATACCATTTGTCATCTCAAAATCAATAAAAGCACTCAACAATGCTTCCTTAGCCCTGATATTATATTCAGCATCCCTAATCTCAGCAATATTAGTGGGACCATTTTGAGGCATAACATACCTATTACTTGTAATGTTTCAATAGGATTCACCAATGCATCTCAGATGATACTCCATTCGATTCTTCCACAGATAATATTTTTTTCCATCAAGTCTTGGACTATCCTTCTTATATGTCGCCTTCCCATATCACCTCAAGCTATTAAAATTATTCCAAGGAACTTGCTCTGATACCAATTGTTGGCAACACAAGGATAGACAACTAAGAGGGGGTGAATCAATTGTCACAAAATTTCAAACTTATTAACCCTTATTCTTAGATCTGATTAATAACCATGAAAGCATAAATCAACAACACATCAGATGCATACATAACACCAAGATTTTTATGTGGAAACCCTGTTGCTGGAAAAACCACGGTGGAGATCAATCCACAAGTTTATACCCTATTAAAAGTATAAGAAGAATAAATGGGGAATGCACATGCATTCAGACACACTTCCTAGACCAAACTGCTCAAATACAAAGGAAGACTCACTGTCTTACAAAACATTTAGATTACAACCATCCAAATTTTAAAGTGAGAAAGTAGCATATGCTAATGCCTGATTACAGTTTTGGTTAGGCACATGAACACTTCTTCTTCACTCTTATTCACTCCTCTTCACACTTTGCTCTGCCTTCAAATGATCTGAACATTATTCGCACATAGCACTCACACACTTCGCATCATCCATGTCTCAAATGGGATAAACAATCGCTCATATATATCCGCAACAAGGAATTACATCGTTACATGTCGGCTTCAACAAATTAATAAAATGAATATAAATTGTCGGCCCAAAACAATAAATATTATCAATGTGAATCAATCAAATTATTCCTCAACATAGTAGAGACTCAAAACAACATCCTCAAACACAAAACACCTTCAAAGATTATTCCTCAAAGATCCGCAACATGCTACAATCACCTTGTTGGCCATGAACGTGAAAAACATGAACATGCAAGAGAAAATCATGGATCACGAGCACAACAATCAATGTAAATGTGCAACACTTATAGAACACAATCTAGAAACATCCACAAACACCACAGGAGCATATGCAACAACTCAGATTACCAGAATCACATTATCTTCTTCCAGGAACACCAGCTACAATAACAAAATAACTGTCAGAACACAAAAACTCATAACTTGCTCAAATTTTCATGCGCACCTCTGAACCTTTCAGAGGATAAACTAGATAGGCTTGTCAACAAATCATTTAATGTGAAACTTCTCTCTATCTATATACTGAACTGATCTTCACTGCTTAATAGACAACCTGCAACATATTTTATTACAATTTTCTCAATATCCTCGACTTATACAATCTTAAAGACATTAATGCTAATAGTGTTGACATCAATGACAACCACATATTAGAAACACAACCATGCATGTACAACATCTGCCCAAAACTATAAGGGTAGTCCAGCATGCAATCTCATGCTCGTTCCACACTCCATAATGATCTTATTCATCCTCTTAGACACACCATTTTCTTGTGGGGTTTAAGGAACCATTTTCTACCTATGTATTCCATTGTATTAACAGTAATTTTCAAATTCTCTATTGCAATACTCGCCTCCATTATCAAATCTGAGACACTTCAATTTTTTTTTTGTCTCATTCTCGACAAAATCTTTCCACTTTTTAAAATTTTCAAACACTTCTGATTTTTTTTTTAGGAAATACACCCATGTTTTCCTAGTTGCATCATCAATAAAAGTAACATAATAATAAGAGCCACCAAGAGAAGATACCTGAGCTAGTCCCCATACTCCTGAATGCACAAGCTCTAATTTCTCACTCTTCTTCTCTTTCCCAACTTTAAGAAATCGAACTCTTTTTTGTTTTCCATAAACACAATTTTTGCAAAACTCCAAGTCAATCTGCTTTAGACCTGGTAGAAAATTTCTAGAGTGAAGGAACTTCATCCCTTTCTCACTCATGTTCCCAAGTCTATGGTGCCACAATTCTATTTATGTCCCTAAAACAAGTGCTATAATTGTCTCAGTAGCAACTATTTTCTATAGCAGCTAAGGTAGAATAAGAATTACCATTACACAAACCCAATGTTCCTACCTTTTCACCTTTAGCTACTACTAAAGAACCTTTAGTGACCTTCCAAAAAAATTCTGAAAAGGTAACCATGCAGCCTTCACTACCAAGTAGTCCTACAGAAATTGAATTTGTTATTAAATTTGGAACATGCCTTACCTCCTGTAGCAACCAATCATTTCCATTCTACAACTTGATTTTTATATTTCCTTTTCCAACAATTTGATAGGGTTCATCATCACCCAAATATACCTATCCAAAATCACCTTGAACATAATCTAAAAAATATTTCCTATGGGGTGTGGCATGAAATGAAGCCCCTAAATCTATTACCCAAGAATCATTAACATTATCTAAACATAAAATTAAAGCATCCTACAATTTATTACTTGCAACATTAGCTTCCTTACTGTCATCATGTTTTTTGTCTTCTTGTTTGCCTTATTGAGACCAACAATCCTTCTTCAAGTGTCTTGGCTTTCCAGAGTGTCGGTAATCTAGTCTTTCTCTACATTTTGATCTGCCTTTCTTCAACTTCCCTTGTGACTTCCCACGATTTGTAGGGCTTTTTCCTCTCTCCTTTTTTTTTCCCATGTTCTCTATAGTCAAAGCATTACCCAATGTTTAAGTCTCACCTATGCTTTTCCATCGCATTTCCTTGCTAAGGATAACACCAATAACATCATCAAATCTCAATGTGTTTGAATCAGAGACAAAGTTACTTACAACCATTACCAAGCTATTCTAGCTTTTTGGAAAAGAACAAAAAACCAAGAGAGCCCTCACCTCTTCATCAAAATTCACTTTTACATAAGTTAACTAACTAGTAATTATATTAAACTCATTTAAATGATCTATCACAGATCCACCTTCAATCATTTTAGATTAAACAAACACTTCATGAGAAATACCTTATTTGAGGCTGAGGGTTTTTCATATAATTTAGCCAAATGTTCCATCAGATCCTCTATTGTCTTTTCTTATGTTATATTGAATGCCATAGATGGTTTCAGGCACAACCGAATGGTTCCTAGTGCCTTTCTATCTAGAATCTCCCATTCTTCATCGGAAACAGTAGCCTATTTCTTTGTTTTTACCTTGTAATGGTCATCATAGATCCTTTTGATACAAATAATCTTTCATCTGCATCTTCCATAATTGATAATTTTGATTGTTGAACTTCTCAACCTTGAATTTGCCTTCTTCCATTGTTCCCACTCAAATCTAGAGGTTTCCTGCCAATCAACCAAAAAATACACACAGCTCTGATACCAATTGTTAGAGATCAGGCATATTGGAGAAATAAACATTAACAATTATATGTAGATTAAATAACCTAGAAATAAAAATGAAGAATAACACAAAAGATATCAACACAAAAATTTAACGTGGATCACCCAATATGGGCTACATCCAAAGAAACTCAGCCACCCAATGATTTTATTATCTAGTAAAAAATAGATTACAATCTCACGATCACACTACCACAACATACACCTTAGCTGCTTATAACAAGATTTTTGGAACCTTCTAGAATTAGGGTTTTACAAGGTTATTTTTCATTTGATGTTTCAAAGGGAAAACCTTGATGTGTTAACAAGAAAATTTGGATGATCAGTCGTCACATATCAACATTGATAGTAGGTTTCCATGAAGAGGAATGTTCAAGGACAGTCTTTAAGAAGGTGAATCATAATTTTGTAAAGAAGATTGTTATGAGGCCATATCTAAGCCATGTAAACTTATAAAACTTGGAACTAATAGAATATGAATAATGTCATAAAGTTAAGTCAATGTCATGAGATATGAGGTTATGACAGATATGATGTATGAGTAGACCTCAATACATAGGGTTTTGTCATGTCATTATAGTCTTTAGGGACAATGGTTTGAAGGCTTAACTTTGGAAGGTTGTCACACATTAATGACAACACTAGTGATCATCCACTGAGGGCAAAGACATCAAAGATACATGATAGACTTGTAGCAAATGTTGTTCATGAAAAATCCTTGCATGTGACAGATAATGGTCGTAGAGCTAAGGAAACTAGGTTTTTTGAGAAAGTAACCATGAAACCCCTCGAGGCACTGAATTGCAGCATGCTTTCAGCAGGCATTAGGAGGTGAAGGAAATAAAGTCACTGAGTCTTTCTTTGAGGGTCTTCTTTCTGATAAACAAACAGTGGTAGTAAACCAAACATGCTTTGGTTTGTTTTATATAATATACCTTTAGAATTTTTGAATATTTGAAATGATTTTTCCACTACACATTGAGGTGATCTACTGTGGCCACTAAATTGTAGATGTTTTAGTAGCAAAGAAAAAGGAAGAAATTAACCTTGTAAAAGAAAAGAGAAGCAAGGTAGATAAGGGTTTATATGCGTGAATGCGAGATAGTGTTAACAAAGCAATAACATAAAGGTAAAGAAAGAAGATAACCCTATAACAGTCCTAGAAGGAAGCTTAAGGGGCAGTTTAATAGCATAAGTCACAGTCAGAATGAAGGATAAATCAAGAGTATATACAATGCCCAATCCTTTTAGGAAGTTGCTAAGATAGTCATAGTAATCAATGTTGAGGGAATCTTGTTTCAAGGTCCTAATGATAGCTATTTCCCTTTTGTAGAAAGCAAGAACATTTTGAAAAGGAAGTGGTCAAAATGCTTAGAATGATGAATATAATATTATAATAGTGGATGTCAAAGAATAATTATTGTCTGATTATGAATTTGGTGATCATGATAATCTATTCACTGCTTCAGTGAGTAAGAACATGAATTTGCATGAATGTATTTTGCAATCTGGATGCATCTAGGAGTTTGATCTCATCACCAAAGGAAGTGATGACATACAAACAATAGTTTCCCTTAGAGGTGGAAGATATTTGCATGGGTTGCTATTTTCTCACAAAAAGGATAATTTCTTAGACTTGATGGGAAATGCAAGAACAAGCTTTTAAGTTGCCAAGAGAAATCTCATAGTCAAGGGTAAATGACAAAGTGTGCCTTTAATGAACCACCATGACAGTGAGAAACCAAGTCAATAACAAGATTGAGAAGCCTAAAGGACTAGATTAGAGGTGTTTTTAGTCATTTTAAGCCTATTTAAAATGTTTCATGGGTATAACTAGGAGATAGGTGAAATTTGGAGCCAAAAGCATACAGTTTGGAGCAGTTTTAAACCCTCAAAAGTAGGCTTTTGGGTTTTGCACAACCAAAGATTCTAAAACTTCATGCAAAAGGAAAACGAGGACATCATGCAAGTATCTAGGAGGGATTTTTGGAGTTGTTAAGGCAAATTGGGTGATAAGGATAGTAGGTGGAGTGTTTCAAGGGCATTTTGAGAGCATCTAGGGGTAGTTCAAACTCCTCCCAAAGATCTAGGAGCTTCATAACCAGCTAGTGCAGATTTCAAGGAGCTAAAGAGACCAAGTCAAACAAGGAAACTTCTTGGGCGTGCAAAGCAGGTTACCCTATTTTCTAGCCTTGTAACTTATTAAAAATCAGTTCCTATATTCTCTCCTATAATGGGGATGAGATATAGGACCCATAGGCTATAATTTCCACTTAATTATTTCATGTTTATGATTTGTAGAAGAAAAAAATAGAGCATTGTAACAGTTTTCTACTGAGAGATACACTTTGTAACACTTTCTCGGAGTAAAAGACACATATTTCAGACTTGTATTTGTTGTAAGAACACCTTTTTTCAATAAAATTCAATATTTGTGCCTTCTCAAAAGCTATCTCATTGTGTGCAAGTGAATGATTGATGTATATTTTTGTGTTTTATGTTTAAATCCTCAAATGTAGTGTCTCGTTTCCAACACCTTTAGGAAGAAAATGTATGTTTCATGCAAGTCATAGGTTATGTCACTGAAGTTTAAACTCTTTATTTATGAAAAGCGCCTAATTTTACTTCTAAATATTGCAAATTTTTCAACTTTCCTATGAAATACTTATGTATGAACATGTTAAACACTTGATTTGTGTAAACACCAACTGAAAAACTGATAGATTATCTGTCAAAATAGTAGTTCAATTCATTCTAGTTTGGTGAATCACCCTTTTAGTCATTCCAAGTTCATCTTTATGTTTTTTCCTTCACTCTTTTCTCAACAGCAATAATAGATAGCTTAGTTTAGGTGATAGAACCAAAGGGAACCAGCCCTCTTTGAAGGTTCTTTTCTATTTTAGGTGACCCATATCCTAGAAAATTTCCCATGTTTCACTAGTAGGCTGATTTTTGCAACTCAGCAAGGGTGCACTTCTCAGTGATGACACCTATCATACCAAACAATATATGTAGCTAGCAAGTATTTGATGATAGCTAGTATATATGCATGTCATGAATGGTATGGATGAGTTTGACAATTATTTGATCAATTGGGATCCAATGGTTGAGATAGAGGATGGAAAGAAAACCTTGTTTGGGAATGAGGTAGTAAAGTTAAAAATGAATATTATTCCCAATGGGCTAGTCACCTTAGATAAAATGTTCAATAGTGAAGACAACTATATGAATAAAATAAATTCAACTCATGAATATTATGTTAAGGGTGTGAGCCTATGTATAAAAAAGAATCTAAAGATAATTTACATGAGGAAAAAGCTTAATCCATGTGAGAAGTAGTTCTTAATTCCTTAAATTAAGAAAGTTCAAGAGTTATTTTCTATCTTACAAATATCTTTAGGCTTTTAATGAATATTTTTTCCGACATTATTCCTCTTTGGCTAGATGATAAACCTTTAAAACAAAATAAAAAGGCCTATTAGCCCTACCTTAGCCCCAAAAATGCAAAAGGAGTTAATGAAGTTGAAGGAGGTAGGTATTATCAAAGTCATTAGACAATTAGAGTGGGTGTCTAACCTTATCTTAGTAATAAAAAGAATAGATGAATAAAGTTGTTTATTGACTTTGATAAACTCAGCATTAAATACCTTAGGGACAACTATCATCTCTCAAGATTGGACCATTTGTTGCAAAAAGTAACCAGATCAAATTTAGTGTTCATGATGGATGGCTTCTTAGGCTACAATTAGGTTATTTTCAAAGTTTCAGAGAAAAATAAATGGCATTCACTACTCCATGGGGTGTGTATGTATATGTGATGATGTTTCTTGGATTTAAGAATGAAAATTTAAATTTTTAAAGAGAAATATATGTGGCTTTGTCTAGTCTCATTGATGAGATTCAGGTTGTATATAAAGATGATTTGACTCCATTTTCAAAAGAGAGAGATGAGAACTAAAAATATCTTGAAAGGATTTTAAAAATATGTTTATAATATGGGATTTATTTTAATTCTAAGAAATTCAAATTTGGTGTTGAGGGGGGAAAACTACTAGGGCACATTATGTTAAATGATGGAGTGAGAGTAGATCATAAACGAATCAAAGTCATTGACTCATCCCTCAACCAAAATATTTCAAGGGAATTTAGTCCTTTTTTGGGAAAATAAACTTTGTTACTAGGTTTGTTCCTAACTTTACCAAGAATACTAAGGTTATATCAAAAAAATTTAAGAAAGGGCAATCAATTGAATGGAGTGTAGAGACAGTCAAAGAATTTAAGGATATCAAATAATCTATCTCAGATGTACACATTTTGGTAAGTTCTAATTACTCCAAGCTCCTCCAATTTCTCTCATTTGCATCATTTATACTATTATTGTGTTAATATAAAAGAACAAAGAGGGATATGAGTATCCCAAGTTATTTTTTAGTAAATCATTGCAAGCAACTAAAGTGAAATATTCCAGAATGGAGAAGCATGCTTATGTATTGGTTAAATCTATGAATAAATTTAGGTCATATCTTGTGGGTGCTAAAATTATAGCACATGTGTCACACCTAGCTATGAAGTACATATTAATGCAATGGAAGGCTTTAGGTAGAATATGTCACTAGATACACAAAATTCAAGAATTTGACATGGAAGTATAGATCAAAAATATTTCCAGGGGTCAAGGCTTGGCTAGATTGATGGAAAATTCCAACTTAGAAGCAACATATTTAAATGAGATTAATGCAAAAAATGTTATTGTTCCTTTATAATTGAATGATATCCCTTGGTACAAAGATACAATTTTTCATCTTATGAACATGAATTTTCCACCATTTATGGAAGAGAATAAAAGGACTCTTAAGCTCATATCTCAAAGATATGCGCTAATAGATGGTGAGTTGATGTGGATGAATCATGAAGGTATATTTCTTAAGTTCTTATATGTTGAGAAATTTGATGTATGTGGAGGAAACTTCAAGGCTAATACTATAGCACATAAGATCCTTATGGCTAGATATTGGTGGCAAAAATTGTTCAAGGATGTAGAAAAAATCTAAAAATGTGATTTCAAGCAAGTTGAAATTTGTTGGTGTAATTTTCCTTTTGTCTCTCATAGTTGAAGCACCTTTCTAGTATTGCGGGATTGATTTCATAAGAGAAATATACAAAAAAATATAATAATGGATACAAGTGGATTATTGTGGCCACTAACCACTTCACCAAATGGATTGAAGCACCAACCTACAATGCAACATCTAAGATGGTAGTGGATTTTTTATCAACAATATTATAAGCAGGTTTGGAGTACCTACCATAATTTAGTTGATAATGTGATGTGCCTTAAATCTCAAGACATGTTGAATATGTGTTCCAAGTTTGGTATAAATTTGGAACAATCATCTCCATACCACCCTAAGAGCAATGTAAAAGTTGTATCAAGTAACAAAATCTTGATGAAGGCCATATAAAAATATTGGATCAAAATAATAAATGATTCTTTTGTGGAATGCCAAGTCTTAGGAGAAGGGAAAGCACGCAAATTTTGATCCTTTGTGGCTTAGGCCTCATGAAGTAGCTAATAGGTTTAATCCTAATATATTTTATCTCATAGATTTGGATGGATAGATCACGGATCTTCTTATGCACAATTAACATTTGAAATAGTACTATTCATAAGTGATGAAGTTCCATTTTAATCAATGAGTTTAATGCTATATCTTCCATATTTTTCTTGATGTATTTTCAAGTATTCTTGACCCTTTTTGTCATGATAGTGTGTTGTTGTTCTGATCTTGTCCCATGTTGTATTTTTTGAGTCAATTTTTATGGTCTACCCAAAGATTTGGATCCTTGATGTGCCTATTCCAAGCATGCATCCCCAACTAGATCCATTATTGGGACTTTGTCAAATTTTGAAGAAATTATTACTCTACATTTGAGGCTAAGGTGTGTATAGGATTTCTTTTATTCCCTTTTGGGCCTCAAGTCTTGATGGGGAGTTTGAACTTGGGCTATGGTCCCCTTTTCCTTCCTTTCCAACTCCAAGGTCCTATCTTCTCTTTCATTTTCCTTCATCATGGGCCTTGGGACTCTCTTTGGACTTGCAACCACAGGTTCCAAGTCTATGTTCCCTTCTACACCCTACTTTCCACCTCTAGAGTCTTATTTTGGTTTCCTATTGAACCTTGGATCCTAATAAGAAATTGGAACTTCTCTATTCCCTCCTAGGGTTTTCTTCCATAAGTATTTATATCATCCATTCCAAAGCTTGGATCCTCGTTATAACTTGGTGTTGAACACACTGGAGTACTGTGAGGGGGCTGAATCAGTTGTCTATGAAATCTCAAACCCTCTAAAATAGTCAAACACTTTAAACACTACTGCATAAGTAGGAACATGAAAGATGAAGACAATGCACAACACAAAACAACACCAAATATACATGGAAAAATCCATGAGGGAAAAACCACAGTGAGAAAATCTGCTAGGAGCTATTGTCCTAATCCAACCTCACAAGATGAACAACATTTACAAAAAAAAATTAGGGCTACTACCCAAGGAAGCTACAACTCCCTGATTATAGTTTTAGGGTCACTCCCAAGGAAGCTACAACTCCCTGATTGTAGAACTTTGTTTTAGGGATACAACCCAAGGAAGATACATCACCCTGGTCTGAGCACACACTCAGGAATTATAAAAGAATGATAGTCCTTCCACTGTCTAAAACTGACAATTAATCTCACTCCCTTTGATGATTGCATTTTTTCTTTGTCACTTCCTTTTTGATGATTGCAATTCTACTTTTTCACTTCTTCAAATGTCTTCTCAATTGCCTACAATCTCACTACTTTTAGAAATTAAGAATTTTTTCCTTTGGCTCACTTCTTCCAAAAAAAATTAAGCACACTTCTACACTTTCCTTTTGTCACAAAGATATGATCAAGTTGAAACCACACAGGATTAGCCACAATTTCTTTTCTCTTTCAATCGCTCATACAATTATCATCATGAATCTACACACACTGACCTAGATGAACTAGGTTTACAATTTATACATGACATTATATTGATTACATTACATTTTTTCCTATAAAAACAAATATATTATATCTCCAAGTCGACCAAGGTTAAAACAATCAACATGAAACATGTAGAGGGAAAGACCCAAAAGACTACACACAACACCAAGAAGAGGAATACATCTTGTAGATTCCAAAACACACTTAATTTGGTTCCAAACCATCTTCACTCCTTTGATATTCTATGAAAATAATTTGTACTCTTTGCAAATACAAACTAGGTCAGTCATAAACAAGAAAATGTAGCTTGTAGCATGTCGACCTTCACATCCACTAGCGGTACACAAGAATGATAAATAATTACTTGCATCTCTTTTAGATGAATTGACATGACCCATACAACACCTTCGAGCACTCCATAAGCTTCACACACACTTAAACTTGTGGCACACATCATCAACATGCCTTATTCTGCCTTAATAGGAGCATAACTTTTAAAAATGACTTGAAACATCTATGCAGTATTAGAAACAAGAAAGATATTTGTGTGCCTCAACCCTTATACACGGATACATGTAGAATGTCCACACAGACTCATACAACTGAAATTCACAACCTTCTATTGGTGCAAGTAGACAAACATTAAAGCCAACCACCAAACAACATAGTCCTGCACTCTGTCACTTATAACTTTCTTTGTGAAAGGATTATTGACATGAAACTTGGGATACAACACCTTAACATCTCTATAAACTTAACTTCTAATACACACAACCATATCTGCAAATGTAGAGATATATAGAGCCAATATTTATACCTATGAGAAAATTCTCACAGAATCAACACAGACTTAAGTTTGTCACTATCAAAAGCACCTTTCTGGTAACTCAAATGATCTGAAACTTGGATCACACATGCCCTAACACAACCTAAAGCTAACCTCGAAAATATAGGAGAAAAAAATCATCAATGGATAAATGTGGAGCATTTCTCAGAGACTCTAGAAACCAAATAGACATACTACAACATACTCCAATAAAATTTTGACATCAATGACAACCAAACTGCAACACTTGGAGGCCCCAATTCTAGTTGCAACTTCCATTCTACTCTTGAACTTTACAGTTCTTATCAAACCTTAGACCCCAATGTAGACTTGAAAATTTTGCATTCTCTCTTGAGACCCAGCTCCCATAACCCTTAAGTCCTAATTATAATTCCTTCTCCCTCTCACCACTTGTTAGTATTCTTAGTTATTTTTTCCCCTTTTTTCCCAAAATTCCAAAGTTGGCCTATATGGATCGATGTTTCCCTTTCCAACCTAATCCTAATGCCTACTATTTTTATGTAGATCCATGGTTCCAGGTTCCTTTTGGGTTCAAGGAGGGAACAAGAAAAAATGGAAATACTTCATAGATTTCAAGTTTTGATCAACTATTTTTCACTTTATTTTTCCCTATAGATTCTCCTTACCAACTCAGCTTTGTAACCCATTAATAGGCACCAAATTGGGATTATATATTGATTCAATCAATATTAAAAGAAAAAATCATAAATAACCATTTTCAAGTTTATTCCAATTCTATGTAGTTCATGATTTCATTGTACGCAGGGAATAATAGTCATAAAATTCTTGTGAGTTGTGTATCTTGCCCCCACCTTGAACGTATTGAAATGGTGTTAAAATTATCTATTTAGAGGTATTGAGGTAGCTATTTTCTCTCATCTTAGTGATAATATTTGGAGTTGATTCAATAAATTAGGTTTAGATACCACTCTTTCCAATTGTCATGTAATTTTCTCAAACCTCTAGGAGTACACTCATGAGTCTAAGATAAGCTTGAACTATAAGAGAGAAAACCACTCTTGTAGAGTTGACTTTAACCTTTAGTATTCTATTTATGAGGTAGTTTAAACTACATGATGACAAACTTGGCCTTATAGGTGATATTTTATTCTAGGAAGTGGAGCAACAATTTGGGATCTAATAGTGTGTATGGACATGTTGAGAACCTTGACCTTATGGGTGATATTTAATTGGAGGAAGTGAAGCAATGGTTTTGGGACCCAATTGTGTGTATGGAGAAGATATACGCACATTCAGTATAAATTTAAAATAAGAAAAAAATGTATATATAGTAGAATCTCTAGTGATAGTTATGATAATATCTATCAGTTATCATAAATCACTTGAAAGGAATGGTCCTATATATTTTGTGTGTTTTTTGCTCTTGGTCAACATGTGTAACTCTCTCTTAAAAATATCTTATGTATTATAGATGCTCTTACATTCCTAACATGGGCGGCCTAAATTTTAATCTAATAACTTGATCAAGTCCCATTTTTTTCAAATTGAAGCTTAAATATCTCCACATCATTATAGCTTGATTTATCTAGTTAAATCCCATTTGAATAAATTTTTGGGCCAAAAATTACATCTATAGTCTATAATAAAAATTTAAATATTAGAATGCAAGGTTGAGACATATTTTCTTAGATTCTCTCTGTAAACACTGAAAAATGTCCTAAGTCTATGAGCATCATTTTTCCTAGTCATCATCTTTCAATAATTGAATAATTTTAATTATTCTATTATGTTCGATCATATTCCTTTATTAATTAAATAGTTTTTAAATTATTTAATTGATTCACCTTCTCATTTCTATCTTGATCAATTAAAATTATTTAATTGCGTCACTAATACCCCTTTCTTCAATAATTAAATAAATCATTATTTATTTAATTATTTATCTTTTATCACATGTCTATAGTCAGATAATAATAATTATTTGACCTTTTATTTTTCTATAATTAAATAATTAATGAAATTATTTAATTATGTGTCATTCTTCTCCTTTAAATAATTGATCCAAATCAATTATCCATATTTAATTTATATCTCCTCCTTTAATTAAATTTATGAATTTAATTAAATCTCCTTTTTCATTTCTTCCAAATAAATAATTTATTTGCCACTTGTCCTTCTCCTCCATTTTTGAATAAATAATTTAAAATAAATTATTTATTTTCCACTTGTCATCCCCTTCCATTTTCGAATAAATTATTTATCCCTCTATTTTGGTCAAAGATCCCCTGTCATTATTTCATGTCATAGTCTGCATGTCCTGCATGTTTGTCATAGCCGTTAGGCATCATAGTCGTCGGCGTCATATCTTTTCCATGCATGGCATATTCTAGTTGCATCAATTCTCAACCATAGATCTTGGCATCTTTCTAGAAACTCGATCTTGACCATCCATTTCGTAACTTCCCTCTCATGTATCCTCATCCGTTGATCTTAGAATCTTTCTAGAAGATCAACTCGTCTGTCCATTTGAATGATTGTCTATAAAAGAAACTCTTCCCCTCCATTTTCAATTTAACAGCTAATTATCTCCAACTTTCTTGCTTACTATTTGCAGGTATTTGCACAACTTCAACAACAAATCTGAGGGCAATATTGGCATAAGAAGAAATAGGAGAGACAAGAGAAAAAATCAACTTCAGAGAGGAGTGTTTTATTTCATTTGCTTTCATTTTGATTGCTCTCTTTGTTTGTATTCTCTTGTTTAGATTTGGATAATAGTTTAGAAGTGTTAGCTGTCACTTAATCTAATACTATTTGATTTTCCCCATTCTTACACTCTCAACTAGTGAACACCTTATAGGAGAAAAGGGGATACCAAGACGATCATTTATCTACTGGGGGTCATGATTCACATACCATAACATGTGAACTTCTTAATGCTAATACGTTAAATCATCCACATAATTCTCTAAAGTATCAAATTTCTCTAGAAATACCTTTTCATTTGCCATGATTTTATGAATGAAATAATATTGTACATCAATGTGCTTCATCTACATGGAAAGGTTGATTCTTTGTCAAGTGATGAAACTTTGAATATCACAATAAAAAAAATTGATTATTCCCAAACATAGATCGATATCTAATTACAATATAAAAATCTAAATGGATTCCTTATATGCATTAGTAGTGATCATGCACTCTATCTCTATTACACAAAAAGCAACCACAAATTATCACTTACTCATGTAACTCATTACACCATTGAATAAGCTAAATATGTAGCCATTAATATACCTTTTGATTTTGACATCCCATAACTAATATAAAACCACATAACCCTATATCCACTAAGTTTTTCCCTTTAAAGCATCATTGAGATAAAGAAAAATATGGAATACTTGGGACTACTCATAAATACCTACAAACCCTCAGTACAACACAATGCTCCCATCTAATATTATTCATGTAATGACTCAAGACTCATGCTCTTTGGACAATGTATACTTTGTTCAATACCATATTATACATGAGGCTCCCAACTACACTAGCATAGGGCACTAAATTTGTCTCCTCCATCCTTGTAGTTGTCTTAGGAAACTACTCAAATAAAATCTTAGTTCCAATAGAAATAGGAATACTCGTTGGTTTACTATTGGTCATATTGAAATGCTAAAAGTAGACTCAAAGTACTTCTTTTTATCAATCCAAATCTTGTTTTTTATCCCTATCAAGTCTAATTCATATCCCAATGATGTACTTAGCAGCCCATAATTCCATTTTAATCTATAATGAAAGTTTAGTTTTCAAGTTCCTAATCATTTCCTTATCACTAAAAAATAAAAAAATATCATCAACATACAAAGCGATAATGGTAAAATAACCACCGATGTGTTCATAATAAAAATAATAATTTAACTTAGACCTAATAAGCCCCAAAATTTTAAAAAAATATGGATCAATTTTATACCACATTCTAGGAGACTACTTTAAACCATAAAGGAATATATTCAAACAATTTTTATTTTTTTAATTCTCAATGTAGTGCTATTGTTGTTACATATAGGTTGCATCTTCTAAACCACTATGAAAGAAATTCATCTTCACATTTATTCCCTTAACTTGGTAATTCTTGGACTAGAAAAATATGAATGCAATATCCAAGAATTTCCACAGGAGAATCAATGCAACAAAATAATCCAAAAAATATTTTGAAAAATTATAAAGAAGGTACAATGATTTCCTTGTATATGTAGGACAAGGAGGAAGTAGAAAGGTGATAAGTAAATAATAACTAACCCTCCAAAAAGTATGGTACATGTAGAACACTTGGGAAAAGTGTGAGAGAATGTATCATGTTTCTATGAGGTGAGACAACTAAACTACTAAATAAACTTAAGCTAGTGAAAATAGGTCTACTAGGTCTAAGAGCTAGATGAATGTAAACTAGATTTATAATGTATGTTTTCATACTAACAACCCCCCATAAGTAATACTTGAAGCATAAGAAAAAGGAAAGTGTGTGTGATCCAAAATGGAATGGTTAAATGGATGTATGCACCTACACTTTCTTTATTTTTATTAAGAAAAAGAGATCCCCAAACGTAGGATTGACTTTCAACCCTTAGGTGAGTCAACCCTCTTGGAGATCTTGCTATTTTCCTTATGACAGAAAAGTGCAAAATATGACTGAAATGCACTTTGGAAAGATAAACTAAAAACTCTTAAAGAGCTCAATTGTGCAATGTAAAACTCAAGATGCAGATTTAAAGCATAGTACTAACAAAAAATACAATTTGTAGGCAGATTAGGGGTTGCAGGGTGATATTTACTAACCCAAAAAAGTTTATCTTGAAAAATGTAGGACACTTTCACCTAAATTGGACACCAAAATATGACTAAAATACACCTTTGGGAGATGTATAAAAGTGCATTAACAATCTAATATCTGGGATCTACGATTTTTAATGTAAAGTTTTATGATAAGACTATTAAAAACAACAACAAGCAGAAGATCTGAGAAGGTTGAGACTATTTGTACCTAGCTTCAAAAATGTTGTAAAGCATCCTAGCAGGATTCATTCACCCAGGCGAATATGTCCTTGAACTCTTTTTTGAAAATTATTTTTGCAATACTTTAATGTTGGATCTAAGGCCCTGATTTCTCTAGGTTTGATTATCAAGAGGTCGAAAATAAATTTGGGATTAGAGTTTTTGTATCTTGAAAATTTTGACAACTTTGTAAAATTTCACTTTTGATCCAATTTCAATCCTTCTTCACCTAAAAAATTGTAAACACACAAAGAGGAGAAAAATGATATTTTTTGGTGTATAAGGGTTTTCCTTGTTCAAACCCTAGTTTGGTAATTAAACCTTGAAATGAAATAATGAAAAGAAGGAATGATGAATGAACAATAGCTTGTTGCAACTCACCAAACCCTTTAATGGCTTCCCTTGAAGGATTGAAGTCTAACACATCTCCAAGGATCAGATCTTGCATAAAATGGCTTAATTAGATGCTTGATTTGATACTTGATTTGATGCTTGAAAACTTGAAACCTACATCACAATGTTAGCTCCAAAAACATGCATGAAAACTCATAAATTTTGACATCATGATAAGATATTGAATGCTACTGTAGATGATTGATAAATCTTCTCTCCAATACTCTTGACAATAATATTTTCTCTTGTGAAATTTTCCTTAATGCTAGACGTTTTTAATTGATAAAAAGACTTTGTATTTATATGTGATTTTCGAATTTCTTGACAATTAAACATCAAAAGCCAACAATTACAATTTGAATTTTAAACAATAAAATTCCACCAAAAACATATTAAAAATTAAGACCTAGGACTTAAGGAGGACTCATTCGCCCTTGGACGAATGGGTCCTAGGTCCTATATCTAGGACACTCAATTTCCAAGGTGTTTAATTTGATGTTTGTAATTGTTTAATGTAGGTTCCCATTTCGGAAAATGAGATTAATTATACTTTAGATGCATAATGGGGCCAATTAGAGGCTTAATTAAGTCCAATTTATTAAGGGATGCAAACATATTGTGAAAATGTAAAGATATATGTTTTTTGAAACTACAATACTTAGGGAGAAAATCTCTAAAAAAATAAGTCCCAATGACAAGGCCTTAAGAGGTAATTATGTACAAAATAAAAATCTCTCACAAATGGATTAAAAGAGAACCCTATGGGAAAAAATCCTCTTGAAAAGGATATCTAAATACAAATAAATGAGGAATTAAGACCTCCTATGACAATTTCCTACACCCCAAGAATATGTCATAATGTAAGATATCAAGGAAATGCTAAAAGTTTAGTAATAAATTCCACAATTTTCTCTTGAGTAGAAAAATATTCTAAGGAGAGAACACCGTAATGGATAAGATATCAAATGAAATTCATGTGCATCTTGATGTGCTTCATCCTCTAATGCTAAAATAGGTTGCATGATATGTGTATGGAACTTTGGTTATCACATAAAAGAATAGTAGGACATGATCAAATGGTAGAAAAAACTTTATCATAAGTTTTTGAAGCCATGGTAACTCTTGGATGGTAAGAACTACACCTCAATAAACCTCGATGGATGATAATAAAATATCAATTTGCTTCTTGTAAAACCATGTGAATAGAATAGAACTAAGGGAAAAAAAAAACTTGGAAGTGGAATTCTATGAGTCATCACTTACCCAATTTAAGTTGGTAAAGATTACAATCTTGGAAGCTTCTAGTGTGTATTGAATACCAAAACATGTAGTGCTTGAATATACCCCAAAATATTCTTGGTTGTCTTCCAATGACTCTCATAAGGGCCATGTGAAAAATAGGGACAAGCCTAACAATGAATATGATATTAGTAGAAGTGTGTGTCAAATATAAAATACTACCAACTAATTATATTTACAAGGTAGCATCAACACTAGGTGTTGTAGAGTGGAAATCAAAATGAAACCATACTAAAATGGTGTAGGAGCAAGATTTCAATCATACATACTAAACTAATGAAGCAATTCAATATCATACTTTTGTTGGCATATGGAGATACCCTTGGTAGACTAAAGAACCTAAAGACCAATAAAATAATGAGAAGATCAAGGTCAATCATGTCAAAGTTCTCCATAAAAGAGTATTGAATGTCCTAAATCATAGATGAGGAGCTAGCAGTGAGTATCAAATGATCTACATATAATATGAGTATCAAGAGGTCATCTCTATGTCTTTAAATATACATTTTATTATTAGAGAGACATCATGTGAAAATAGATGCAAGCAAGAAATTATAAATATTCTCATACTGTACCCTAGGGCCTTGTTTGAAATTATATAAGGAATTCCATGGCTTGTACACAAATATTGGAGGCTACTCCATGTAGATCTCTTCATGAACATCACCGTGCAAAAATCACTTCACACATACATTTGGTACACTAGTCATCTGAATGATAAAAAGAATAAAGTGAATTCAATCCATCTTGGCTAGAAGGGAAAACATCTCAAAGTGGTCAATATCCTCAACTTGTGAAAATCCCTTAGCTACAAGGCATACCTTATATATTTTAATGGAACTATCAACTACATAATTTTTGTAGTACACCCACTTGCATGAAATTGTCTTTATTCCTTGAGGAAGAGGAACCAAATCCCATGTATTATTTTTCATCAAGGAAGAATACTCCTCTGCCATAGCATAATCTCACTCTAGACTATGATAAGCCACTAAGAAAATTTATATATCTAGAGATATAATATGAATCCAAATACTAGTGCCAAAAATATATATGTGAGTGCATCGAGAAGTCATAGGATCACCAACTAAAGATCTAGCCTCTTGAATAGTACTATGGGTCCACTTAAGAGAAATATCAATGTTAGGAGGTGTAAAGTGGTGGTGTAGGTGGTGAAACAAGATAATTGGTTGAAGTATCTGATGAGTGTCATTTATGCTCTAGTGGTTTTAGAACCATTGTAAGAGGCTAAAGATTCTTTCAAACAATTAAAATTTTGCAAGAGAAAAGCTTGTTCATCAATGAATGGACATGGTTGTGGAACCATAGGTGAGAGTCAAAAAGGTTTCTAAAACTTTCCTAATATCTAACTCACAATAAAGGAGGCTTTTATCAAAGATATATATACTCAAGCCAAAATAAAAGAAAGGAGAGGTTATGGCTTAAGTGTTTGTCATAGATATTGATAAAGAACATTTTTGAAATAAGCCATCAATATTATTAGATATAAAGAATTAAAGGATGGAAAAATAATAATAAAGGTGTTGTAAGGAAAAAATGGGTTTTATTGATTATAAAAATCTCAAAATCAAACATATTATAAGGAGGTCTCACACTAATCACCCAGTGAAACCAGAAGCTTTCAAAAGGGTTGCAAGGTAGAATAAATTGAAGGGAAAGTATTTAAATTATCCCATGTATTAATATCTCACAATCTTGTTCAAAAAGGAAAGGAATATTTTATTTACTGTAAGCCCTAGTTTCATTTTCAAAGGAGAGAAAAAAATTCTATTAAAATTTATTCTCCTTATCAATTTATGCCAGAATACAAATTTCCTCTAGATCCATTTGATATTTTGAATAATATAATTTTCTTTCTTTGTAAAATCATCCTAGAAAATATGAAGCATAAATATTTAGGGTACGAATCATTATCAATTTTGGAAACTACATTGTTGGAAACAAGAGACACAAAATTAGGGCATTTGAATCTCAAGTTTTTTTGGAAGAAAATAGAGGAAGTAAAATATCTCCTATGGCTCAAAATTTTTATTGATAGAAAAAATCTCTAAGAAACTAGTTTTCCTACATGGAAATATAATGTATTGATCTAGTCTTAGAATGTATGAAGCATTAGAATCCTTAGACTAGAGAAATAAAAATAGTGGATGACAATTTGATATTTAGGTCGGATGGTGATTTCTAAGAATAACCTTTAGATTGCCTCTTAGAGAAAGCTTTTTCGATACCAATACCATGGTGGCATATCAACATTTCATAGAGAAGAAAAGTGATTAGAATAATTTACGTCCCATTTCATCCCATATTTTAGTATTTTTCATATGCCTTCATACCACTTTTCATATTCCATTTCACACCATATTATATCATTTTTCCACCTTTATATTGCATATGATTAAATATATATAAGTAATATTTAATTTATTTTATAGACAAAATATGTGAATGATAAATATTAGATTATATTTACTAATATTTTTTGCCATTATGTTGAGAAAATAAATATTGCAACATGCTATTGGAGGAGGAAAGCATAGACTTCATGTCGCCCATGGGTGTTGTACCATAGAAAATTGTATACACTTACAATTTCATATTATGTTTTGGCCCCCTAATTTATTGGAGTTCATTAAGCTTCTAATTTATCAAACTATGCATTCCAAAGCCTATTTTTTTATCAATTTCTAAAAGGGAACCAATATTAAACAAATGCATTCAATCACTAAATTGCCCTGAATCAAGTGTGTCCTGGAAATTTGGGTCAGGACCCATTTGCCCATGGGTGGCTAGGTTCCCCTCCTTAGCCAGGACCCATTTTTAAATATGTTTTTGGTTGCAATTTAACATTTAGAATTCAAATTTCAAATATCAGCTTCCAAGATCTAATTTTTAGGAAACTAAATAAATGTCTATAAATACCTAGTCATTTCACCATTTGAAATCTAAGTGAAAATAATCTAGCAAGAAGAGAACTTCAAGATCATTCAAGAGCAAGTCAAGAGCAACATTTTAGAGATCTATTGCAGTGATTCAAGATCCAAGCATCATGCCAAAGTGTTTGTGAGTTTATGTTATCATGTTGTCATTATTTTGTGAAGGCTAACATATTTTTGTAGGTCTCCAAAACATCCAAGCATTCAAGCAATCAAGATCTGAATCCTTGAGGTGATGTGTATGTCTTGAGTCCTTCAAGGCAGCCATTGAACGGTGGTGAGTGTTAGAAACAAAGATCAAACATGCAAACCAAAAGGCCTTCCACAGAAGAGAAAAACAATAGAAAGCAAGAGCTTTGCATGAAGATGTGAAAATTGATATATTCATAATTAAGAAATTAAAATGAGATTATTTGTTTTATAAAAGAAATGTATGCAACCCTAATGTTGACCTAAAAGGGAAACCCTAGAGTGCACACTTAATAATTAATCAATTATTAATGTGCCTAAGTTTAGCTTAAGTAACTAAAAGAATAAGTGACTTAATTAATTAACCAATATGATATAATTAATTAAGTGTAATAACTTATTACTCTAACACCCCCCCTTAAGATGAACTTAGGAAGTAGCTAAAACACTAGAAAAAAATGCATGAAAGCAAAGATGGGTCCCGACAACTAGGCCTGATCAGGTACCCATGTACAAATGCAATAAAGAGGTAGAGAAGGAAAAACTCAATGGGACAAAACCCCCTACAATGAGATGACCTGCTACAAAGAAGCATTGGAAGAACACTCTAGAATAACACTAGAACCGTAATCCGGCAAGCAAGGAAAGATACTTCTATTTACAAGAAACCATATCGGAATCATAATAATGCAATAGCAGACCTGATGCCATGGAACACTCGAAAAATCCAAACGTGAACAACCTTGAAATCCATAAAGCAACAGTAGATGATATGATGACATAATCTGGAAGCCATGTATCTTGATGTCGATGCCAAACTAAGACTAAAACTCTTCCATGGGAATAAGTACCATAAATACTCAGGAACATTAACCACAAATTTAGTGGCCCTCAAACTGAGATGGATCCAATGCAGATCCTTAACCATAGGATCTCAATCTAAAGTGTGAAGCGATATGAATTTGATATGTGTTAAGCTAAGACAAAATGTGGCCAAAAGAAACTAAGAAACTAGATACAACCCATGCAAGTTGAAATCAAAAAAAAAGATGAAGATCAAAGTGCATGCACACTCTAATCAGATTATGATGAAAGAAACCCCCCTGATGGAACTTTATATCAGTTCATTTATTACAATACCCAATGATTGAAAAAGGAGAGAATGCATAAACATGCATAAATAGAAAATAAAAATAGACCTCATATTTGTGTAGAGGACTAAACCAGCTTTCCAACACTGCAAGAATGGCGAAAAAAGGATCACCGAGTCAAAAGATATGCCCTCCGGAGTGAAAACAATAACATCTTAGTTCAAGGACCTGAAAAATAAAATTGGAGAAAAATCAGAGAAAACTACCTCCACCATTGGATCGGTGTCAAAATCAGATTTCCAATGGTATCTTGTTTGCAAAAAAAGGACACCATACGCAAAAGTTACGCCCGATTTTGTAAAAGTGCTCCAATTTGGCCAATAAGGCCTGCAGGCAGCTCAGTGGACTAAAAAAAATTCAGCCCCTGGTCCTGTGCGCGACCAGGGGCTAGTGGGTTGGGGGCTAGGGCGGAGCCCCTAGTCACCCATGTGACCGAGCGGAGTCTGCAGGAGGCGGTCGGGGGCTGGGCGCAAGGGCTCGGTCCCCCATGTGACCGGAGATGTGCATAAGGTGCCTACGGGGGCTGAGGAGGCGGGTGGTGGATGGGAGTGGCGTCGCCTGTGGTTGCCACTCTTGGTGGCCACTGGGTGGCGCACCCATTTCTTTTGGTAGCGTAGAAAATTTTCAAAAAAATATGCATTTTTTTTTTTTGCATTTTTTTCAAAAATCATGCCTTGAGGAGCGTGCTGGTGAGGCCGTACGACCTCCTTGGCAAAAAAATTGGTCTTTCGGATCAAGTGCTCAAAAATCAACCAAACGACAGATGTCCTTAGGGTTTTTGGCCACTGCGAACGCGATGGTGACCTTCGTTCATGCTCAAAATGCTCTAAAAAATCAGCTACCTCCAAAGCTTGCAAAAAATCACCGAGCTTGAAACCCTTACAGATTTCTTCAACGATAACCAAAATCAGAAAAATAAAAGCCAATCTTGAATTTTTCTACTGCTCTAAATCTAATGGTGAAGCCTGATCTGATCCAAAATGCTGCATAGATAGGCTCAAGGCATGAAATCCTCGAGGAATCCTGAACGAACTATGCAATGATTTTCTCAAAAATCTGAGAAGGGGTTGCATGTCAAGGCTCTGATACCATGTTAGAAACCAAGATCAGACATGCAAACCAAAAGGCCTTCCATAGAAGAGAAAAACAATAAAAATCAAGAGCTTTGCATGAAGATGTGCAAATTGATATATTCATAATTAAGAAATTACAATGAGATGATTTGCTTTATAAAAGCAATGTATGCAACCCTAATGTTGACCTAAAAGGGAAACCCTAGTGTGCACACTTAATAATTAATCAATTATTAATGTGCCTAAGTTTATTTTAAGTAACTAAAGGAATAAGTGACTTAATCAATTAACCAATATGATATAATTAATTAAGTGTAATAACTTATTACTCTAACAGTGAGTTGTAGCATATTGTGATTTCATTATTCCTTACTTTCAATTATCATTTATCCATTGACATTTTTCCATTATGGAAGTGGGAACGCTTACACAGGGTTTTATTGAGGCAAGCCCCTATATGGCACAACATTTTCCCTCTTTGTGAATGTGCAGGTTGCAGGTTTGGAAAGTATTGAAGATATCTTGAAGGAAAATTTTCTATTATTGCATTTGTTGTCATCAACCTTGTCAAGACACAAAAACTCACCTACAAAATCTATCTATGACATTTCAATATTGGGACAAGCAAAAAATGGAAGCTCAAATCTAGCACCAGAGGACCCCAAAATTTGAGTAGAAAAATCCTACAAGGACTCAATGGCCATATGGTGACCCAATCCTTGTAATCACAACTAGACAAATTTTTTGGGTAGGTACATATAAGTCTGCAACTTCCAAATCAATTAGAACTTGACTGCCTTTGTTTATCGGTTATCAAGAACTTGTAATTTACATGTTAGGTCATATATTTTAATCAGGGAAATCATTCCAAAATATTTTTAATCCATCCCATCCCCCATTTAGATGCAAATCCAGGTCTAATTGGCTCACCATTGAGGTTGAAAGTCAATCTTTTCACTTGTTAATCTAAATCTCAATTTAACTTGGAAAAAGGCCCCTTGCATCATAGGCTCTTTGTATTTATGACCTAGGATACCTTTTTTATGTTACATTTTGGTGAACCTGACATTTGACATCATAACTTTTCGATTTGGAAATCTTTCAAACCCTAGGTCTAGATTTGAATTGCATTGTTCTACACTTCTCATTTAGGGTTTCATTTTTGCATTTTAAAAGCATCAAAAAATCAAAAAAATTACATCACATAATGCATCATAGGTTACATTAGGGTTTGTTTCAATCATATTTAGATCTGATTTACATTCATTAGGTTGTTAAAGTTTGAAATTGTTAATTGCAATTAGATTGCATCTTTCATTTAAGCCTTAAAAAGTGAAAAAAAATTGCATTGGTTTGCTTGAAGTTTACAAGAAATCATAATTTTTAGAATATTGCATCTTAGGATCAGTCAATTGTTGAAAGATTAAGATCTATAAATTATGTTTTAAGTTTTACTTTATTGTTCCATACTTGCATTTGAATTAAATTGTTTTAGATTGCAAAAATTCTAGAAAAATAGTCATTGATAAGTCTGTCTACAAGCAGAAATAGAAAACTTAAACAACTTAGACATTTAGATTTTGAATATTCAAAACCCTGTTCAAAGACCCAATCACCATTGGGCGACCCTATCCTTGTACAAGTGTTTTTGCAAGCTTTTTTATGCATTTTTTTCTTTGTTTTCTCAATCTGTTTGTGCCTACAAAACCATAATTTTTATAATATTGCATCTTAGAATCAGTCAATTGTTGAAAGACTAAGATCTAGAAATTACATTTAAAGTTGTACTTTATTGTTGCATACTTGCATTTGATATACATTGTTTTAGTTTGCAAAAAATTTGGAAAAACAATCACTATTAAGTTTGTTTGCAAGAAGAAATAGCAAACTTAATCAACAACTTATACATTCATAATTTGAATTTTCAAAACCCTATTCAAAGACCCAATCACTATTGGGCGACCCTTACCTTGTAGAGGTGTTTCTGCAAGATTTTTCATGCATTTTTGTCTTTGTTTTCTCAATCTATTTGTGCCTACAAAAACCAAAATTGGGTTTCATAATTGCATATTTTTTAGCATCTTTCATATAGTTTAAAAAGTAGAAAACATTGCATTATTTGATTTTAAAATTGCATCTAAATCATTATTTTCAGGTTGTGGCATCTTAGAATCAGTCAATTATTGCATCATAGATCAAAAACTTCTATTCAAATCTTCTAAAAACATTTTCACCTTTGTTTCACACTTGCACTTTGCATTATATTGTCCTAAATTGAATAAAATCTAGAAAAATATCATTTGTTCAACCTGTTTGTAACCAAAGAAAGAAACATAAAACTTCAATTTTTCACTTTTTAGAACCCTACACAAAGACCCAGTCACCATTGGGTGACCCTGTCCTCAAGTACAAGTGTCTCAAGAAACTTCTACTCATAATTTTGTCTCTCCATTATCAATATTTTTCTGCTTGAACCTATCTAATTTGAAATTATGAAAAAATGTTATGGCATGTGAAAGAAAAGTGTCATCTTGCTTGATTTATTACAAAATTTGGGAAAATTTATTGCATTTCAATATTGAAAATCATCAAATATGTAGGACAATTGTTTACATTTTCTGAAGCATTGCATAATTTGGGTAGAATAGTTTTTATTTTTGCATAAATTTAAAACCCTAGGAAAGTATAAACATGTTTCCTTTTTCATAGAGTATCACATGGCTTGTATGATTGTAATCTCTCTACTTATGAGAATAATCTAAGGAAATGAAATAAATCTATTAACAAGCATGGTAGTCACTCTCCTAATATCTCTCCCATTTATGAGAATGTTTTGGTGCAAGAGGATTCAATCAAGGACAATCATGACAATCATAGTTGTTCTTCTCCCAATACCTCTCTTACTTGTGAAGAAGGTACCTTGTTGTTAGAATATCCAGTCATTGAGTGTCATGAGAAACATCTTTGTACCTCTCCCAATACTTCTCCCATTTGGGAAGATATTATACGTAAGAAGGATGAAATCATTTATTGGAAACAGGTGCCTCAACTTGCTGGCTTGAACCTTTGAATAAAGACTTGGTGAATTCAACTTTAGTTCGGGACCTTTACCGCTTTACCACTTTACCGTTGGGAGCATTCTTTGGAGGCACAGTTGTGCGGTTTACCACCTTACCACGATCCTCTTCATTTAGTCTAGCGGTTGGGCGGTCTTACCGCCATACCATGGAGTCTCTCGTCTTCCTTGGCGGTGGTGCGGTGAGCTTGGTGATCAGTGTGGACACTTACCTCCTTACCATGGGGGTCATCCAGTCAAGGCACGGTGGCACAGTAAAATGTGGCAGTCAGCATAGGTGGTTACCTCCTTACCGCAGAGGCCTTTGGGACAAGGTGCGGCTGCATGATGAGCTTGGCGGTTGGCTTGAATGTTTACCACCATATTGCAGGAGGCTTCGCTAAGCCTCACAATTGGGTGATGGCATCGCCATACCACGGGAGGCTTCACAACACTCGATGCCGGCATGATGATCGGTGGTGGTCGGTCAAATGAGTGCTTACTATCATACCGCGGTGGTCTCACTGCCTTGGCTCGGTAGTGCGGTGGCACCGCCATACCGCAGGGGTCTTCTAGCTCTAACGCGGTAGTGCAGTGTGAGTACCGCCAGAACGCGAAGGCTTTTTCAACGACGAGCAATAGCACGGTACACCACATTACCGTGAGGGTTGGTCAAATGGCTAGCGGTGACGCAGTAGAAGGGGCTCAGGGATTAGATACCTGGTCTGACTCGACAATCAAAGCGATGAATGAATGGCGTTACGACATGTGGCACGATTACATTCGTTGATTTTACATCGTTGTTGTAAATCAACAATTATTGGCCAAAAGCTATATTCATTGAAAAGCGATATACATGCATTAATTGTAAAATCTGATTCGGGGGTTGACAGAGCCCAGATTTAGGCAATTCTTTGTGATGGGATTAAATGTTGGAGCGGCTCGATACGTGATGGCAAGGCGGTCTGATCAAAAATCAATGATTGCTTATCGTAGAAGCATGTAATTAAATACACCTCATTGGTTTTTTATTGTAACAAATGGAAAATGTGGTTATAGAGACTAAGGTGACGGTGATAGTGTAGTTCATTGTATGGAGTGACAACATTGTAACGTGAATGTATCTAACTGTAGTCTGGGAGGTGGTCGACTAAGAGTTGTTGTTGTGAGAAACTACCAGAAAGTGAAGTATGTAACTATGTATGTAATTTGTTTACTATAATACAAGGTGACTTTGCTTGGTGTGGTGGTTTTTTCTCCCGTAAGGGTTTTCCCACGTATATCTGGTGTTATCTCTATGAATGTGTTTTTTTGTCTTCTTGTTATACTATTTTTGTGCATCTTAAATGCAAGAAAGTTTTAAATGATGGTTTTTTCACTTCTCCTCTGAGGTTTTAGCGTTAGGAAAGTGTATTCTGCACCTCTTCTTTTCCTTTCATCATTGACATGTTTCTTAATATCACTTTTCCTAGTTTGTATTCATCTTTGAATATCTCTCTCATTTGTGAGGATGATTTGATACAAGAGGATGCAATCATTTAAAATAGTGATAATCATAATTCTTCTTCTCTCGATACCTCTCCTAATTGTGATGAAGGTATCATGATGTTAGAAGATCCAATCATTGAGTGTCATGAGAATCTTGTTTGTTTCTCTCCTCCTACCTCTCCTACTTGGGAAGATATTATTGGAAAAGAGGATGAGATCATTGATACATTTTTTTCAAGAGATAGTAATATGGATTGCTTAGATGATAATGCTAAGGTCGCCTTAGATCCCCCTCGTTAGCAAATCATCAACAAAAATTCAAATCCATTGAAGTTATGAATGCACGATTGGACATTAGATCTCCCTTGATTGTTGGACCTCCTAAAACTCCTTTTGGAAATCCTAAAATTCCTCTAATTATTTGACCTCCTAAGTCATATTCTAAGCCACTTCTCATTATAGGACCTTCTAAACCTCATGGACACATCTTAAGCTTTTCAAACCAACTTACTAGTAATCATGTGTTGTAAAAACCAAGTTACCATACTATATCTCACGCATATAATACTAGAAACAATAGGCAACCAAGACAAACGCAAGCCATTCCTTCATTGGTACCATTCCCATAACTATGTTACCTAGTGCCCCTCATTTACCTCAAAATAATGGAAATGAGTATGATCTTGTAGAACAACTTTGGAATGCTCTTGCTAAGATATCTTTGTGGGATCTCATTCAAACATCACTTGTTTACCATAGCATTATTAAAAATTCCTTGCAAAAATTTGTCATCCCTCCTAGTGTGCAACCAAATGATGAGGAAACTTTGACTGAGAATATGAATCAACCTAATTTAGACATTGTCTTTCATCAAAGTGAATTATCACCTTTGGAAACGTAGAAACAAAATTATGCTTTGATGATATTAGTTGTTATTAACAAGGTTGGGATTAGGTATTCCCTTATTAAAAAAATTTCAAGACCAAATGTTAGAGTGTGAAAATTTTGGATAGAATTGGTGTGGAAAAGAATAAAATTCAACCAAATTCTTTGTCTATTCGTGGTTTCAATAATGTGGGAAAACAACCACTTGGTGTGATAAAATTACCTATCAAGGTTATTAAGGTGATGTTACAAACCCCTATCCATGTCATGCTCCATGATCTTTCATATAATCTTCTCTTGGGTAGACCATGGATTCATGACATGAATGGAGTGCATTCAACACTTCATTATTTAATGAAATACACTTACAAAAACAAGGTCTACATGATAAAATTTGATCCTAAATCTAAAAATTGTTTACAAACTGGGAATGGAATGAAAAATCCTCTTAGTACATTGACACCAACTACAAAATTTTAACCTTTACAAAATGATCATGGTTCAGACTATCTTTCATCTGTGAAAAAGTTGTTCGATGATGATTGGGGTTCATTAGATTTTACACCTACATATGATGTGTAATATAATCTTATACAACCAAAATCAGGAAAAGAGAAAGATGTTGATATGGTATCAACACAATCTATCACTGAGTCATCAAAATCATTTGAGTCTAAAAATTTTAGCAAAGAGGAAGAAAAAACAACTTATGCATCCACATATGATGATCATGAAAAACTACCTTCTTCGGAAGAAATGGAACTTTGTGGAAGAAGGTATCAACTTTTGAAACAATGTGGCTATAATGGAAAAGGATGTGGTGTAAGAGAACAAGGTATATGTGTCCCTATAGAACCCAATACACAAGAAACAACAAGAGGCTTTGGTTATTTTCATTCAAAAACATCAAAAATCCTTTCACTTAATCAATAGTATTAGTTGTTGCTCCTTGTCATGTGGTTATTGTAGTATCACATCACTCACTTCCTTGCATGGAGGTATAAACTTGCCTTTATGTAATCATATTTTATTTTGCAAGGAGAAACATATCACCATCCATTTAGGCTCATATTTGTCCCTACACTTGGGGTTCATGGGGTTAGGTAGCCTTTTCTTAGGTGTATTTATTATTGGGATCCCTTCATTTCTCCTTAAAATGTTAGTGTAGCGAGTACACTAATATTTTAATGGGGGACATATAGTCCCCCACTTGTTTACATAAGAAATAGTCCCTTAGTGATGATAGAATATATCTCCTAGGAAGTGTGACCTTGTCAACCAAAGTGTGGCCTTCTTAATCCATGTGACGCATCTCCTTTGTAGAGATATTAGGCTTCATATCCCACAAGAGTGTAACCTTTCTTGGCATATGACTTTCTCCTTAGTGGTAATGCTATGACTATTGTTCCCCAAGGTGTGATATTTTATTCCTTGACTAGTCCTCTCTTGGTAGTGATGTCAAGTGTGATATTCCCTAAGGTGCGACCTTTCATGCATTAAGTAAAACTCATTTGATTATCTTGATTGTTTAGATTTTTTATATTTTTTGCATTTAAACGTTATCATATTCATGGTTTCCCAACATAATATGCCTTTCTTGGCGCCATGTGTTTCATGAGTGTTTAGAATAATGTAGCTTGATAGCCTTGTGGAACCTATTATATTTCATGGAACCTAGCATAAGACAACTTGCTAGCTATGTGGAACTTGATATATTTTGTGGTACCTTATCAGAGTTATCAGGGAGTATAACTCTCGATATGGTTGACATGGGTACATACCTATGGACATGGTGTGTCCTTCCTATTTTTCCACCGTGTTATGGGTACACACCTTGTAGACCTAGTGTGTGTTATTCATCCTTGTCTTGGGGGATCACCTAGTGAATATAAAAATTTAATAGCTTGTATGCCTTCCTTGTTTATGGTTCACCTAACAATTATCGGACTTTGCTATGTTATGATTCATGAACCCTTTTAACATATCCACCTAGCATAATAAACTTTGCTTTCCAATGGAGCCATGTATTCCATGAGTGATGTGTGTGACTTCAATCCTCATGGAGCCTTTTCTTCATTTGATGGATGACATTTGATACTTGAGATGATTTAAGATTGAGGTCTCTTTACCTTATTGACTCAAATATTTTAGTACTAAAATTATGTTTTGTTTATGGTTATGTGTTTTCATGTGTCTTCTTCATGTTTTCATTATGTTTTCTTCGTGTTTGTTTTTATTTTATCATCCTCCATATATTATATCATGTCATGTGTTTTCATCATGTTTGCTTCATGTTTTTTGACATGTGTATTTGTGTATCTGGTATTGCTACATAGCATACATGTGTTTGTCTTCCTTTTTTATTATGTTGGTTTTCCATGGGATCTTGGATCCTGGGGGCTTGAGCTCTCTCCCTAGATCCTTAGTCATCTTATCTCTTCAGCATTTGGACAATCAAACCCCTCTTGACATATTTTTCTACTTTAGTGTGAATCTGAGTGTAAGTTCATACTCCCACTAAAGTGGGGGATAAATGTACCATAGAAAATTGTTTACACTTACAATTTCACATTTTTTTTTGGCCCCCTAATTTATTGGACTTAATTAAGCTTCTAATTTTCCAAATTATGCATTCCAAAGCCTAATTTTTACCATTTTCTCAAGGGGAACCAATAATAAACAAATGTGTTAAATCCTTAAATTTACCCAAATCAAGTGTGTCTTGGAAACTTGGGCCAGGACCCATTCACCCATGGGCAACTAGGTCCCCCTCCTTAGCCAAGACCCATTTTTAAATATGTTTTTGGTGGAAATTTAACATTTAGAATTCAAATTTCAAATGTTAGCTTTCAAGATCTAATTTTTGGGAACTTAAATAAATGCGTATAAATACCTAGCCATTTCACCTTTTGAAATCTAACTGAAAATAATATAGCAAGAGGTGAAATTCAAGATCATTCAAGAGCAATATTTCAGACATCTATTGCATTGATTCAAGATTCAAGCATCATGCCAAAGTGTTTGTGAGTTTATGTTTTCATGTTGTCATTATTTTGTGAAGGCTAACATATTTGTGTAGGTCTCCAAAACATCCAAGCTTTCATGCAATCAAGATCCAAATTTGTGAGGTGATGTGTATATCTTTAGTCCTTCAAGGCAACCATGGAAGGGTGGTGAATTACAACACATTATGATTTCATCATTCCTTCCTTTCAATTATCATTTATCCATTGACATTTTTCCATCGTGGAAGTGGGAAAACTTACACAGGGTTTGATTGAGGCAAGACCCTATATGGCATAATATTTTACTTCTTTGTGAATGTGCAAGTTGCAAGTTTGGAAAGGATCAAAGAGATCTTGAAGGAAAAAATTTCATTGTTGCATTTATTGTCATCAACCTTGTCAAGACATGGAAACTCGCCTACAAAATTTATTTATGACATTCGGATAATGGGACAAGCGAAAAAATAGAAGTTCAAATCCAGCACCAAAGGACCCCAAAATTTGAGCAGAAAAACCCTACAAGGACTTAGTGGCCATATGGCGACCCAATCCTTGTAGCCACAGCCAAACTAATTTTTCTAGGTAGGTACATATCAGTTTTCACCTTCCAGATCTGTCGAAATTTGACTGTTTCTATTTATCAATCATTGAGAACTTGAAATTTACATATTAGGTCATATAGTTTAATTAGGGAAATAATTACAAAATATTTCCAATCTATCCCATCCCCCCTTTAGATGTAGATCTAGGTCTGATTGGCTCACCATTCAGGCTGAAAGTCAATCTTTTCACCTTGTTAATCTATATCTCAATGTAACTTGAAAAAAGGCCTGTTGTATACTAGGTTCTTTGTATTTGGGACCTAGGATCCCCTTTTTAATGTTACAGGTGCATTTTCTAGCAAATTATTTCCAGTCAATAAACACTTTTCATTATATTTGATAAGATATATTTTAATCTTTTGTTTTAAAAATTCTTAATTGCAATGGCCATAAACTAAACGTAATATTTGTTGGCCATAAAATAACTTTTATGATCCCTATTATTATGGCCATGAGATAAAAATAAATGTTCATATTATTTTGTTAAAACTAATTTGATATATTGGTTATTTTGTTACCAAACAAACTTGCCATAGTAAGAATATCTTAGTTACATAATTCTCTCCATGATTCTCTCATCTGAAATATGATTTTATGGAGAGATCATAGGGAAGAATTATGTAAATTAGTAAATGTTTCATTTCTTATTTAATACATAAGAAATGGTGTGAGAAGAGATGTATTTTTTTATAGAAAAAATAATAGACAATAGCTTGTTTGAGTCTTAAGGAGTTTGCACAAATTATTTTTGTCACCCCATGGTAAGGAGAGGAGGGCCCACTCTCATGAAATGGTGGTGAATTTATATGTTATTTATTTTTATTTAAATTTCTTTTGTTTTTCATTCAGTTATAGCTTGTTGAATCATAATTATTTATATTAGTCTCATAAATGTAATTATCTATTTCTTTGATAATATTTTAAAGTATAGTTTTGCTCATAGTTCCCATCACATATAATTTCAGAAATCTACACAGTTTTGGTAGCCTACACATTTCCTATAGTAGTCTGCACAGTTCTTGTAGCAGATTGTTGCAGCAGCCTACACAACTATTGTAACAAAATTGTTTAAAAATTTTGTAGCAATTTTAAAAGAATTATTTTGTTTTCAGTAGAATAGTTGCATCTCATCCCCACTCACCTCACTACCTATAGCCCTTGTGCAAATAGTCACTACAACTTTTGTGATTTTGCACCCCAGGATTGACATGTAGACAAAACTAAAATTTTATTATTAAAAAATTAAATCCATTTTATATTATACTCAGTTTTGTCCTATCATTTTTGTGTCATTGACGAAGAAAGGTGTTAAAGGAATGTTAGCTTGGTGAGATGAGTTAGGACCAATGCATTAGAAAGAAAGCTCACGCAACTATCGACCTTTCCTAGGTGATTAATCCTAATTTGTATTGTTTTAAATCATATAGATTCATGATTAGAGTTTGTAGAATAATTTTTTATGGGTAGTGGCAATAGGTAAATTTCAAAAATAAAAAATATTCACATATCAACACATGTTGTGGGCTAATTAGTGGATAAGAAGCAAGATTCAATCTAGTTTGAAGAAACAACTAGGAACAAGTGAAAATAGAGCATACACACATAAAAATGATGCATTTGCAAAGTAGTCCAAGCTCATCAATTTTCAAGAAAAAGTACTTGAAAAATGATGAATTTGAAGGTCACGAAAGAAGAAAAATGTGCTTGGCCATGCATAGACCCCCATTTACAAATTTAAAAGTCAAAGAAGAAATTGGTGGGGTAATCACACTAGCACAAAGTGTTTTTTTATGTCCCCTCTAACCAATGAATGCAACTTAGATGATATTGATCTTCCATTGTCATTGTCACAAACATCTACTAACGTTATTCCCATAATTAAGAAAGAACAAATAATTCAAGAATTTTTAGAGGCATAATGGACATTTGAAAAGGAACCAATAGATGAATATTTGACCACTTGTTTTGATTGTTGTAGGAAAAAATTTAAGTGCACATGCCAAGTTGTTAAAGAGGACATTGTGAAGGAGGTAGAATATGTAAGTAATCCTCAACAAAACAATTGTGGAAGTGAAAAAGTCTTCTTTGTAACTCAAGGATAACTTCACACGTCAAATCAAGAAGATCTAGGCATGCTTGATGATTTTAACATGTCTTATAATTCTATTGGAGTAGAAATACAACATGTTCTTCACAAAAAATTTCTCCATCTAGTATGTATGGTGAATGGAAAAAAGCACCATACTACCAAGAAGGTAAAAATTAATTCTCACAACAACCACATTACCCATCATGTATATTACCATCTCCACCATGCCCATCCTACTTAATCCCACCCACTTTATATCCATAATTTGTTTTACCATTTTTATTATCCCATTCACATCACCAACCATCCAATTTAACATATCCACCAAGGGAAACCATAATTCCTAATAAAACATTATCTAATAAGGTGGTTCAAACTGCATATAATAATGAAATTTCAAGGATTCCTCTACATTCTATTAATGTGCTTGACATTGGTGAATCATAATTGAAATGTATTGATACAATTGTAGGATGTGATTTTGGTGTAACTGAATTAGAAGAACAATATGTTCAATTGAAAGACACTCAAATTTGTTCTTATCTAATTAGTAAATCACAAGCCTTAGAAGGAAGTCACACACATAAAGAAACACTTCAATTTGAGTCTAAATTTATGATTGAACTCATATATGTGTGTGTTGGAATTTATGATGCACTAAGAGGTGTTATACTTTATACATTAATCATTCAAGAATTGTGTGAGATGAAGAATGAAAGCCTACAAGATCTATCATTTATAAATATTTTTATACTCAAAAATATAGATCTTTGGAGGCCTATGGTCAAAATCTGTATTCCTCACACATTTATTGTTTTAGGTCCACCAATAATTAATTGATTAAGCATAGCTAGATGCATGCATTAATGACCATACAAAATATGTTACAATTGATGATCTTTCATTAAACAAGCTCAAAGGTATTATTAAAGATGTCATTATTAATTATTTAGATTATCCTAATGCCCTCATGCTTTTGTAGTATAAGTTAAGTTGGGGGGAAATCCCTTGAATTTTTGAAATCATTGGATTGACTGTCAATAATGTGTTCATTGATTGTTTCTTTGGTGCTTCTAATAAAACCACGTGTGTGAGCTTTGGACCAAATAAAGGTATGAGTTCTCATATTTTTGAAATGTTAAGCAGCATTTTCAGGGCATCGTACCCTTCACATCGAGCCACAAGGGCCAAAAATAAGAAAGACTAAAAAGAAAACATTAAAGTAAATAGAAATAGAGACAGCCCACAAACAGCACAAAAACCACAGAGAGGCAGCTGAAAGACAGGACACCGGCACAGGCAGCAGCTAACTGGCGTTATCCCAGTTTTTAAGCAGGAGGTCCACGGCCTCATCACCAATCCAGTCTTTGTTCTCTTGACTGTTATTTCCCTCCAGATCCTCCTTAATAGCATTTGATAGGGTGCTAGTGACAAAATGGCCCAACTTCATAGTGAAGCGGGTCAACCCACGAAACCTTTTGTTGAGCATGTCCATTTTCTTGTCCAATTCACAGGGCTCCTCCCCAATGTCCATGGTCCCCAAGACCTCTCCAGGCTCTTCAACCAGGGGATGCAAAGAGTGAGAGGTGGAGCCATCTTTACGAACCTTGTTGTCCTCAAGAGTAAATAGGGGCCCCTCCACATTCTTGTCCTCATCATCCTCAGTTTCCTCTTCCTTGTGCTCTTCGTTGTCAGACCGCTCCTCTAAATCCTCAATTATCTACCTCTTTTTATTGTTCTTTGCAAGCCTCCCGAATCTCCTTTTGGTATTTTCCCCACCAGCCATCACAGTAGTCCCCACAAAAGTGTCTCCTCTGGAGTCTTCCCCTATTATGTTCTTGCCCTTCCCTTCCCTATCAATCAGGTCTGACGTACCTTTCTCCTTCCCTTTTTTTGCAATGGTGGCCTCGTAGGCCGAATTCGCTGGAGTGGACTTCAATTCACAGAGACCTGCCACTGCACTGGTATGAGCCATACCCAACCCTCCCTTAAGTTTCTTGGTGGCCATCTTGGCTTTAGGATTCCCCGCAGTGCCCATGTTGGATTTTCAGGGAGGGCTTTTAGACTCAACCGAGGAAATATTCACAGCCGACAGGGGTTCGATATCCTCAATGCGCACAGTCGTAATAGCTTTAGGAGGACAGAGGGCCAGGTGGAAGTGGTAAAGTCTCAAAATGAGCCCCTGATGGAGTAGGAGCGGTGAGAGATCACCGGGGTTAAGGCTGGCTAACTCTTTGCATTTTTCGACCGAGTTTTCCAAATCCATTAGAAGAAAGAATGGAAAACTAAGCAACATCTTGTGTCTTAAATGATTTAATAGGGGAAAGTGATAAAAAAAGAAAGTTTTAAACCTACCTTCCAAGGTGATGTACTTCATCAGCACAAGGCACACCTGATCCCGGGGCTTCAAGAGAGCTTATCTCTCAAAACCTGACTAGTTCCGCATGGGTTCCTCATTTCCTCTAAAAAAAGCTTTCAAGCTTTCATTGCTTGGTTTCTTGGTGTGTTTGGGGTATTTTTTCCCGGTGCACTGTAATCTCGTGGCTTGCGCTATGACTTCCTCACTAATTTCAAATGAAATGCCTCCCATTGAGACCCTACGATCCTTCCACGAGTTGGAAAACTGGCCAGACAATTTAGGGTCATGGCCGACCAATATCTCCATAAGAGGAGCAATGCCACCTTCCACATAGATGTGACAAACTAAAGGATTATTCTGAAATTCATCACAGTTATCTGGCTTAGTCCTCACCCACTCGCCACCCATTTTTCCAACCTACACAAGAAGCCCAAGAGTTTGCAAAAGATACCAAATGCAGAAGCCAGCAGGATAACGGATAATTATCACATTGTATTCATTTAGGCAAGGGATACAGCGATAGGTAATTACGCTAGTGTACAAGTTGCATGCGTGGACAGGAAAATCACCACAGGGTGACTTGACAATGAAGTTAATGAGGATCTTGGGAAGATAGCGGCCAACAAGACAGGAATTGGCGAGCATGCAGGGTTCCTTCTCCTTGGAGAAAATGCACAAAAAACAAGGCAAAATGGTTGTATGGCTGAATATAGAAACATTCCTAAGGGTGCAATTTGAGACTCTTGCTAAACTAGCTAGCACAAAGACACTAGAAGGAGGCTTTCTTTCATAATAAAGAGTCAAATCATTATTAAAACTCTCAAACAAACTGATGCTAGGATGAGATAAAACAAGATATCGCATGATCCCCAAGAGAAGAGATCACACGGTACGGCTTCTTAAATTCATTGAAGTCACGTCCTTCCTTCTTTCCTTCATCAAGCCATCTTTTTTCTTCATATTACTAGCCTTAAAATTTAAACCCCACCACCTATCAGCCACCTTACTAATCAAACCCATCCACCAAGTCCAAAGGATAGACAAGTGGATCCTCTAGTCCGTGCCCCACACACGGAAATCTCTAAGCCTATAATGAGCCAAAAATTTAGAGTCCCTCCACCTGTAAGCCATCTCAGCATTAACACTCATCCACCAGACCCCCAATGAAATTAGGTGGACCCCGCATTCAGCACCCGTCATCCACAGTTTTAAAATCATTGTGATAATTGGTTGCTTTGTTCCCTCGAGATGATAGCTTGAATTTTTGGCGGTAACCTTTCCATTCTCCTCCAAAATTTAGCGAAACCCCAGCAAGAGCCAAGATTATCCAAGGCATCCGCCACTTGATTGCCTTCTCTAAATATATGTGTCACCTTGTTATCCCTGAATTTGGATAAAAGGAATCTGGCATCCAACAAAATATCCTTAGTATTCCAGCCAATTAGTTTGTCTTTATACACAGCATCTGTAATGGAATTTGAGTCTCCTTCGATGTGGAGATTAGCAATCCCTAAAGAGACAGCAACTTTGAGGCCCATGAGTGGCGCACGAGCTTCCGCCACTATAGAAGACTGGAACCCAATACCTCCAGCAAATCCCGCAACCATAACCCCCCTAGGATCTCTAATCACTCCACCTATACTTGCCCTGCCTAGGTTGCCCTTAGCAACCCCATCAAAATTGAGTTTAAACCAGCCTCTATCTGAAGGCTCCCATTTGGTATTTTTCCTGGCCAATAATTTTGAGTTGTCAAAAGAGTTAGCCTCTAATCCCTGATGCCACGCCTTGGCCATTCTAATTTTGAAATCCAATGGCCCCATCTTCGAGAGTTTCCCATTAAAGAGGGAGATGTTCTCCTCAATGAGCTGAGCACCAATGTTGAAAACATCCTTAGGGGTCTCAACATTCCTGAAAAACCCTATTATTCCTCTCCTTCCATAGACACCAACCCAAGACAGGAGGGACTTGATTCCAAATTTCACCAGGCAGAGGGTGGGAATAGGGACCATACCAACCTAGAATGAATGATAAGAGATCCTTTCTCATAACCCAAGAGACATCAAGTTTCTCAAATGCTAGCCCCCAAACTTCAGCAACAAATGAGTAGTGTAACAACAAGTGACTGACAGTTTCCTCCCCATTCTTACAAAGTAAACATCTATTGGGAATACAAAACCTTGTTTCCTCAAATTGTCCTGAGTAAGAATCCTATTATGGCAGGTCGTCCACCAGAAGAAATTTATTTTAGGGATCATGTGGTGATTCTAAATCTTCTTCCAGGGTTCCGTAGCAATATTTTGGTTTTTCAGCAATTTGTATGCGGACCTCACAGAGAGATCCCCCTGTTTGTCAAAGGTCCAAAAAAACTCATCCTCTCTGTCATAGGAGGGAAACCTGGTGCTAGAGAGAATCACCTGAAGGGATTGATCCAGAAAACAAAGATCTTGAGATTGGGGGCAACAGAGGATAAGTTCTTTCCAATTCCTAGCTCCAAGGGGTACTGAAACATAATCACTAATATGGATGCCAAATAATCTCTGGGCCGATCCCATAATAGTCCTAAAGTCAGAGCAATCCAGAGGGGTGTCAATTAGCCATGTATCTTCCCAGAATCCGATTATGTTCCCATTGCCCATTTTCCATTTAATCCCTTTCCTTAACAGGCCTTGTGTGTTGCAAATGCTCTTCCAGACTAAGGAGCCTTGGGGGTGAGACTCTGAGAGACAATTGATCAAAGGCCTATTCTGAAGATATTTGGAATTCAGAATTTTACACCAATCCTTAGTGTTCCTTAACTGATCCCAACCAACCTTGGCCATCAAAGCCCTGTTAGAGTTGACAATTGTCCTGACTCCTAGCCCACCACAATTTTTGGCCTGGCAGACCTTTTCCCATTTCACCAAAGCAAGTTTCTCATGTTAATTGGACTTGAATTTATATATTATGTCTACACAAGAATCCATTATAATTTGTCCATTTTATTATTATTCATATTAATAACTCTACCCTTAATTTTTAAAAATGAATAAACTACTTATTAATGACAGAGTTATTAAATGGGTGATATTGCATTACTATACTTGATAAGCTTGGTCATGAGAATATGGTTGCAATTTTCTTATCATGGTTACCCAACACTTTTCCACCTATCCATTTGATGACGATTCTTTATATGAGCATCCAAAGACACATTTTGTTGGCCTTGCTAACTAGATGGTGAAAATAAAGTTTTCTTTGTGCTTCTCCCTTGGAGATCACAAGAGAATTCTTGGGTAAAGTGTTCAACATTCATGGAAAAAAGTTATATTTTGTGCCATTCTTGATGTCAGGCCATGTGGAAGACAGTATGCAACTTGGTTTATAAGATCCATGAGTCTTGTAGTACTATGTTCTTGAGCTACACATCCAAAGACAACTTGATGACATGAACAAGGAGCTTGAACATATTTTAATGTAGATACTCACACTTCATCATAAGAATTGACTCATCCACCTATCTAAAGCTATATGGATATATTGGATAAATTGGGAGACTACCATTGGTTTTTCACTACTGAGCCTTATCTTTGGAAGATTACTTCTATTGTAAGTAATTCTTTCAACCAATTGATTGGGCATGTATTCAAAACTTCTATAGGAAGCTTTTAGATATAGTGGTGTGAGCTAAATGAGAAAGAATTTTTGTAGCAATGGTGCTATGAGAATATGAATGGTCAATCTTGATAAAGGTATATTTCTTGCTATAGGTCATCATTTCAAGTTCTTCATGCATCCAGTTTCAACAATGACTTTCATTGAAGGGATTCAAAAGGAACTCCCTCTTTTGGATGGTATCACTTCAACATCCATATGAGATTTTACTTTTCTTTGATTCATTATATGTAGCTTTTCAAAAGAAAAAATGAAAAAAGAAAAAAAACAATAAAATTCTAACAATGAAAACCTTCGGGCATTATTAGACAACTACAATTTGAAAACAAATTTTGGCGAATTTTAGTTGAAAACATTATTCATGGTGAAAACTATTTTCACAACGCCACTAAGAGGTAAGTGATTGAAAACTGACTTGCCAACAATCACTTGTAATTATAAAAATTGAAAAAAATCAAAAAAAAAATGCAATTATTTTCCTTCTTTTTATGGGCTAACAACTTTTTTTAGGTATGCTCAAATACTTCCATGGTTGTTTCATATGTCTGAGTGCTTTCTATCACCTCTTGTATCGTACTTGTGTAGCTATACTCTAGTTGTGGTTAAAATCACTTTGATCACCTACAACAAATGACATTACTACACATTCAGTTGAGGTGTTACCAAAAATGGAATTAGCTACCACCAATATGGTCCATGATGCTTCAGTGGGACAAAGATATTTATTATGTTGCACTTCTTATCATAGTTCATGTTGCAACTTTTGGTTTCTTCTTCATTGGATATTCACAGTTGCAGAGTTACCTTGGCTACCAAACCTTGGCATTAATAGACATGCAAGTTGGTAAAATAATTAATTTTATTTTTCATTATTTTATCTTTTAACTTTATTAATATTTCTTATTATATTAATCATATAAAGCAACATTCACACCAACCCTCTCCTTGTTTCTCAAGGAAGTTCAACCCTTTAAGTTGGGGGGAGGTTCATCATACTTATTACAAATCTTTTTGCCCATTATTTTATTTTATCCTTAATTATGTATCCATTATCTCATCATCGTATCCATTATTTTTGAACCCTTTGTAATCATTCATATTGTCTATCATTTCACCCATTTCAAATCACTTGAATGCATATGGAATTTTTTTATGATACCTCTTATATATAGCATTTCAAAAAAAAAAACGCTATGGAAAAAATGACAAAAAGAGGAAAAAAATGTAAAATAAAAAATAAAAAGTTGGAGGAGGTATGCATATTAGAAAGAAAAATGTAAGTTGAAAAATAAAGAAAATTCATGAAGCTTGTTATGAGGAACTAAAAAATTGAAGGGAACTATGATTAACAATGAGCTATAATATTCAAGGGTGAAGAAGGCAAAAGTCTTGAATCCAAAGGCTACTAGTTCAAATCAAAACCTCTCGGAAATAAATATTACACAAGGACGCGCAATATGCTATGGGGGGAATGATGAGAGTCATTCACGTCCCATTTCATCCCATATTTTATCATTTTTCATATGCCTTCATACCACTTTTCATATTCCATTTCCGCACCATATTATATCATTTTACGACCTTTATGCTGCATATGATTAAAAATATATAATATTTAATTTAGTTTTTAGATAAAATATGTGAATAATAAATATTAGATTGTATTTTCTAATATTTTCTACCATTGTATTGAGAAAATAAATATTGCAACATGTTATTGGAGGAGGAAAACATAGACTTCTTGTCACCCATGGGTGTATTTTCTAGTAAATTATTTCCAACCAATAAACACTTTTCACTATATTTGATAAGATATATTTCAATCTTTTGTTATAAAAAATCTTATATTGTAATGGCCATAAACTAAACGTAATATTTGTTGGCCATAAAATAACTTTTATGATCCCTATTAGTATTCCCATGAGATAAAAATAAATGTTCATATTATTTTGTTAAAACCTATTTGATATATTGGTTATTTTGTTACCAAACAAACTTGCCATGTTAAGAATATCTTAGTTACATAATTTTCTCCATGATTCTCTTACTTGAAATCTGATTTTGTGGAGAGATCATAAGGAAGAATTATGTAAATTAGTAAATGTTTCATTTTTTATATAATACATAAGAAATGACGTGAGAGGAGATGTATTTTTTTAGAGAAAAAATAAGACAATAGCTTGTTTGAGTCTTAAGGAATTTGCAGCAAATTATTTATGTTGCCCCATGGAAGGAGAGGAGGGCCCACTCTCATGAAATGGTGGTGAATTTATGTGTTATTTATTTTATTTAAATTTGTTTTATTTTTCATTCAATTTATAGTTTGTTGAATCATAATAATTTATAGTAGTTCTCATAAATTTAATTATGTATTTCTTTGATAATATTTTAAATTATAGTTTTGCTCATAGTTCCTATTACATATAGTTTCAGAAATCTACATAGTTTTGAAAGCCTGCACAGTTTTTGTAGTAAATTATTTCAGCAACCTACACAACTCCTGTAGCATAATTGTTTAGAATTTTTGTAGCAATTTTAAAAGAATTATTATCATTTAATTAGAATAGTTACATATTATCTCCACTCACCTCACTACCTATAACCCTTATGCATATAGCCACTACGCCTTTTGTAAGTTTACTCCCCTAGATTGACACGTAGACCAAACTGAAATTTTATTATTAAAACATTAAATCCATTTTATATTATACCCAATTTTGGCCTATCAAAAGTGCATGTCATAATACTATAGCCAAGCATTGGTTATTAGTTCCAAAGAAAGGAAAATCATAATTACCAAAAGTTCATCATAGGCCTCATTTCATTAAAGATATTTCTAACATTATTGTGTTATTGCACATATTGGTTGGAATGAGAATGCTCATGATTTTGAGGAATGGATGTATTTGTTTATCACTCTAATTTGTGTCAAACATCAATTTATTAAATGGTGTAGCATCATTAGCAAAATAATCCATAATTAGATCACTTAGTTCTATTGTATTCATATTTTTATATGCCTTTATATCTTTTCTATGCTTTTGCTACCATAAAAACTTGGCCAAGGCTAGTCACTAGAGCGGATTTCGATAATACAGCTTAAATCTATAATCATAACCCACAACTTCAATTGGAGCATAGCTTCAAAAGCTTCATAAGGGTATATGATGCATTTACAATTATCATATTAGAGAACTCCAAGGTGATATTGGAATGAGATTGTCCCCAAAAACAACAAAGTTTACTAATAATCTATTTCATCGAGTTTCTAGATTTGTTTATATTAAAATCAGAGGGTTTTATGGTTAGCCTTTTAAATTTTCAAGGTTTGTAAGTGATAAATTGGCCCTTACTAGAGTATGCAAGAAAATATGCAAAGTAAATAAAAGATGCAAAGAAAGGAAGCAAGAAGGTGAAAATCCATTTTACTATTAGACTCACACATAATAGATGTAAACCATCAACTGATACATTGGATATAAAAAATCTGGTAAGATTTACTATTTATTTTCATACTATGAGATTCCCTTTCAATAGTAAAAACTACATTAGAAAGAATTTGTGTCTCAATCCTAGATACCATAATTTTCTTGAAATAAAAGATCGTTGGGAGGATTGTGAAAATGACTATGAGGTCAAGAAAAGGTATTGGATGAGGCTCACCTTGTAGAAAATCATAGTTTTCATTTTAAATTTGGATATTCAAGGAATCAAAGATGATGGATATGATTTGATCAATCCTATTGACTTTCAAAAGATTCAAACAAAACCATTTCCACCAATGAATTAGGCTAATAGATGAAAGAACAACATTGGTTCTAATAGGATCAAAAGAATGGGCGAGAAAGAAGGCTATAAAGGGATCATCTACCAAATCTTCTAGCAAGAAATATTTCTCAAAGAATAAGGAGGGGAGACAAATAAAATATTCTTCTTCACAGTCTTCATTCTCAATCAATTTATGGAATTTTGATCAAGGGGGAGATGATGTCGAAGATACTTCAAAGAAAGAGAATCCAAAAATATCATGCAAAGGGAGTTCAAGAAGAAAAGAAAAGAAAAGAAATTAGAAGTGAACAAGAAGAAACTAAATAATATTCAATAAGAAGAAGATGATGAATATTCAATGGATATTCCCTCATCCCCTTCTCAAGTGAGTACTTCTTCATCTCCTTCATCTTACTAATCACCAATTTCTTCACCTCCATAATCTTTCCAGACACCTCCCATTCCATTAAATCCTTATCCTCCTTCATCACTAGGTGAATCATATTTTGATGATGTCTTACCCCATTTACCACCCTTTTGGACCTATGAAGCCACCTTCATATCCCTCAAATATTGTAAGCATTCCATATGATTCTTCCCCCTCCCAGCTACAACTTTATCAAGAAAAATGAAATTGACTCAATTATATGTTCCCTAGTTTTGTAATACCCCTCTATTTTTCTCTGTTGTGTGAACAGTGTTCTTCTCCCTTTTGTTGTGTTTTTTGTTGGTACTTTGCCTATGGTACTCGGTTAATGTTTGATCACTATCTATATCGTGATGTGGTGATTTATTATTATGTGATGGTATTTTATTCTGATGTTATCATTATGGCATGTTTTGGATTAGCTTAGTGGATATTCGAATTAATAATGATTTATGCTTTTGATTAAATTAATATGTTAGACTCGTCAGTTAGTTACACTGTATTGGTGAAGGGGACAGGATTGCACCACTCACTTGTGAGCGCCCTACGATTCCGCTATTTCCTCTTCACGGTGTGTTTTATTATGACATATATATGCATGTGGATATACTCTTTGTTCGCAGATTGACAGGTACAGGACATCGACTCCACCTGGCTTCATAGGTTTGAGCGTGTCCATTGGCCAATGACATTTGATTGGGAGATAGTAGCTAGGTTTTTCATGCCAAGTCATCACCCTAGTCATAGTGTGTCGTCGGGTCTTAGTCGGGTTAAGTTGCTTTAATATTGTTCATTCTCTTTGATTATTTAATTACATGTTATAAAGGTAAATATATGCTTTTTTAATTAAGTTGTTAATTAAACTTATCTAGTTTAATGTTAGAAATATGATTCAATTTATTAATTAATTTGATTTAATTAATAAATAATTTAATCGTGGATTAGATTTATTTTATTAATTAATTAAATTGATTGTGTTGAAATTAGATAAGTTATTCATTTTGAAACTTATGGATTTAATGTTTGAAATTGAAAATAAAAGAAAAAGGTTTGAAATTGCATTTTAGAAAATTTTAAATCCAAAAAATTGAAAAAAGAGATATTTTCTATTTTGTTTTTGGAAAATTTATGAGGGTGGTTGATGAGATATTTGGAGAATTTTCTTTATTATTGGGATTTTTCATGAGTTTTTGGAAAATGAAAAATTGAAAGAAAAACAAAAGAGCAAAGGAATTTTGTTGCTTTTGATTTTGGATTGGAGAAAGAAGTTGAATCTGTTGGAGGAGCTGGAATCAGAGGAGGAATCCAGAGCACCATTGTCAACCTTCAAGCTTTTGAATTCAGGTTTTCTTCTTATTTAATTAGTGTTCATTTTGAAAGTTTCAAGATTTTAGTATGTTGTTTGAAAACATTCAGAACCTCTATTTGGTTTGCAAATGAAACCCATTTTAAATCTTGCTTCTAAATTTAAAGAAAAACCTTTGGTTGGAAATGAATTGCTTCAAGAAAATATTGGTGTTCTTGACTGGAAATTGTTATTTCAATTTTGTTTTCTCAATTAGTTTTGAAAATTCATTTTATGAAAATGTAAATATATATACATAAGTATATATATACTGATATATATGTATACATATATATATATATATATATATATTAATTTAGTGGGGTTATGCTGGCAAAATTTTGGGAAAATGGCCAAATGGCGGTAAAAATCCGCAAGGTTTTTAAACCCTTTGTTTTTTTTATTTATAAAAAAATTTATTGAAAAAAACCTGGAGGGAGGGGGGCTCACCCCCACCCATGGGAGGCAGTGGGAGAGCCACGGACTACCCTACCCCCATACACAGCCGCCACCGCCATTGTTGGTGGGATGTGCATAGCACGCCACCAACAATGGTGGTCGGCTGTGCAAACAGCCTCTACCGCCCAACCTAACTGCATGTGGCCAAAAAACAGTATGCGCCCATCCTTAGCGCGCGGCCCAAAAAAATAGCCGCCCAACCCTTAGGGTTGACGCACAGCTCGAGGTCGTTGAAGTTTTTTTTTTTTAAATAAATAAAATATTAATATATTAATATATATTATAGTTAATATAATATGTATTAATATTTAATATTATATTATATAATATTATAATATTATTTATATTTATATTAAATAATTAAATATAGATATATATATATATATAATACATAAGTATATATATATATATATATATTATGTGTATGTATATATTAAAATAAGGATTTATTTGAGGGCATGAATTAAGTTTAATTGAGGAAATGAAAATATGGTAATTTTGGTTAAAACATTGTTGTTATTTTAAAACAATATATCTGAATAAGGAGTAGATTTGATTTTAAATAATATGCCTTTTTAAGATAAGTTAATTATTTTAAAATGATTACGTTGAAAAGAGGAAACAATATTTATTTTAATACGATGTATTTTGATTTGTAGAAATAAATGGTTGTTTTATTATTATTTTAAAGCAAATAGGGAATTAAATATTGAGTTTTAATTTCATCTCTTGTCTAAAAAAAATGTATTTTAAATCAATTTTATTAATGCAATAAATTATTGAATGTTAATAAGGAAATGGATTTAGTAAATCCAAAGTAGGTTTAATTCATGTCTTCTTGCTCATCTTGATTGTGAACTGTTTTCGTTTTTGTTTGGGGGAATTATATTATAGAGATTAATAAGTCTTCCTTGAATGGGGTTTCAGTTATGTGGGTTGTCATATTATGTAGTCAACCTTTGGATTGCCTTGGGTAGGGCGTCTAATTGTATCCAGTTTGTTACTCGGTTATCACGAATGGGGATGTGTTGACTTTATGTCGTAGATAGGGATTTGATATACTTAGGTCACACTTGTGTACCCTTGGGTTGTGGAGTTTTTCCACGTGTTGTCTTAGAGGAGTGGCTTGCAACGAGGGCCAGCACACAAAGTGGTGCCAGGATAACTCATTGTAAGTTAGTTAATCCAGTGATAACTTAATTAAACTGATTAGAGGATTATGTAGTATCAAACACTTAATAAGATAATTATGCCTTGCTCATGGATGCAAGGGCTTGTATCGACTTGGGATGAGACGAGAAGGCCTGGAATGGCAAGATCGTTATCTTGTCTCTACGAGAGATAACTAATTTCACAATGGTTAGCATGAGGGGCTGGAAGTCGTTAGAGGTTACCAGGATAACCCGAGATGGGGGTTGGGGCCTAGGAAGACTTACCAGGATAACCCATGTAACATTGTGATGACACTTCTCCTAAGTCAACAGTATGTTTGTATCAGTGATGCAATTGATTATGTAATTCTGGAAGAATTGTAACCATTGTGTTAAGTAATGTATTTGTATTTGATTCAGTTCAGTTTTGTGTTAGCCTGTGTCTAGAGTTAGATGGTCTTGGATAGGAATCCTTCTTACTATCTCCTAGCATGGGGGGTGGGCCTTCGGGTACCACTTGGTTGGGTGGAGCGTGCACCTTACTCCGTTGGGTTTTCTTCTTGTTCATGTGGATGAGATTTTCAGTTGGAGAGCTCGTGGGATCCAGTTGCATTTCATGCTTTATTTATTTCAGTTGATCTTGGGATTTATTACCCCTCATTTGATATCGAGGTGGAAAGTTGTAATTGTAATCATGCTTACTGGATTTACCTCATTCAGGGAATGAGAGTTGTAATCTTATTGTTTAATTATTGATAAATGAAATCGCATTTTATCTCTTATGCTTTGATGTAATTTATCATGTATGGAATGTATGTATTTTAATTTCTTAAGTAAATAAATGATATGGCTTCAATTCATGTTTTTTGTTGAGGTTCTAAATTAACCTCAGTCTCGTAACCTTAGAGGTTGTTGACAATGGGTAGTGAAATTGCATGTTAATTGTACTTAATCAAAAAAAAATTAGTCCGTTTAAGTACTTAATTGCAACTTCCTCTAGGGTTGCGTGGTGGGGCGTTACAAGTTGAATGTTATTGCATTTTTTTTAAGTCTCTTCAACCTAATAAGACTAAAATAACATCTAGAGTGAAAACAATCTTCCTCTAGGAACATGTATGTAGAAGTAGCTCAACCAACCATGAAAATAGTATCAATGAAGCTAGAGAAATATATTTTAATATTAATAAATTAGATTTTAGTCCTTCTTCACTAGGGAAAATAATTGAAAAGGAGAAGTGTACCTAAGTAGCGCATAATAATTTTAACTTATTATCTCAAATATGTGATTAACACTTCAACTTAGCCATTGGACACAATAGAAACTTATTTTAATCCCAAATGAAAAATTAATAAAGATGTTACTGAAAATACATGCAAATATAAATATTATGAAAAAGTAATAAAAAAATTGGGTCAAAGAAATAATAGCAAATAGGTTTAATTTCATTGAAGAAGCCAAAAAGATATATGATGAAATTGATACTAAGAGGAAGTAGAAGAAGAAATAAATATAGCAAAAAGGGATGAATGCATATGGATTAACATTGATTAAAACCTTAAGGAGGTGGTTGAAACAAGTGTTGATACACTTATTGTTGATCATTATTTTCAAATCTTAATGAAAATTTGTGTCATATATGGTTGAAAAACATAGAATGGAAGATGTTGACCATTATTTTTTTATAAAAATCTAAGATTCTAAGGGAATATGACCATTCTAAATATGGAAATTCAGAATGCCAATTCATCCATCAATTTAAATGTTCAAGCAAATGATAATGATATTGATACTAATGTGGAGAATTTTAAGGTGATGAGTAAAAAACAATCTTTAACAAATAAATGTTTGATGTAGAATCTATGTGGAGGCTTAGTAATATTTGTGCTAATCTTTCTCATTGAATTTTTCATCTTTTGATGTTTCAAAATAATTTGGAAGGTGTTCAAAATGACATAATTCTATGGAAGCTTCAAACAAATAATGTCATTATATCAAAGCAAAAACATATTTCTCCTATTATAAGAGTGTTTCAAGCATAAAAAATTAGGTTTCTTCTTAGACACAACAATCTCCAATATTGGTATCTTATCTAAGAAAGGACAAAGAAGATATAGTACCACTAGAACCTGATAATTTATTTTCTAAAAACTCTAAGTGTTATAAAAGTGTTCTTGTTTCTATAAATATTAAAGGAAATATAGTTTTTTTGTTTATTGTTGATTAAAATATTTCATTTCAACTAAAAAACTATATACATGTTACCAATTATAAAGGGAAGGATATTTTTTTTAATTAGGAAAAAATGGTTGGAAGACTATATACATTTTAATACAGAAACTAAAGAGTTTGTGTGCTCTACAAATGTGGATATGAATAAAAAAATTTGTTCCTAGTATATGTGTTGGTTATAAGTTTTTTATGTTTTTATTTCTTTTGATATTGATGTGATATTTATTTTATGCATTCATTGCCCATAATATTGTGTATCCTATTTTATTCTTGAGGTTTATGCAATTTGGGTTTAAGTTAGAATTGTTTCTTTTGGTTTATGAATCAAGGAATCATTTGAAAATTTCCTTATACTTAATCACATGTTATATATTATTACTAAAAAATATGGATCTTTGAATTTATCTTCATTTGTATTGTGAAATGTAAAAGTTATAATTTTTATCCCTAGCAGCTTAGGATTTTTATTTTCTTTTCTTGTGGTTAATCTATGTCTTTCTTGCTTTCTAGTTAAAAGCACACCCAAAATCTCAAATCTTATTATATGAGAAAGTTGCACCTCTAAATGCAAAGAAAAATTGTTAAATAATAACACCTCTAAAAATTGGTACATTCTAGGCAAATCAAGGTCATTTTTCAAGGCAAAATTGTAGCAACAAATATGTTAACCAACATTCTAAAAGACTCGTCAAACTAGACATCTAATAGGGTCAAACAAATGATAATCCTTCACATCCTCACGGTAGCCAACAAAGATGTATGGTTGAATCTTATTCTCCATTGTCTTATTCCAACCATTTGATATGAATTCCCAAGCCTCGCTACCAAATACATTGAAGAAGGAAATATTAGGCTTGATATTGGACCAAACCTCCTATGAAGTAATATTTCGATCTTCTTATGGGGGGTGTAGTTATTAATATATTTTGCATAATAATTTCATCAATCGAAAAGTATGGGGCCATAGATTGAGACTAAAGGATAAAATTGTCCATCTCCCTTAGTGATATGTTCTTTCTATCAACAACAACATTTTGCTAAAAAGTATAGGGAACTAAATACTAATGATGAATAGCATGATAAACGTAATAATATTTAAAGGCCTTGTTCACATATTCCCCACATTATCTATGTTCATCCACCAAATAGAAGAACTTGACTGGTTCTCCACGAACACCCTAACATTCTTGAAAAATGTGAATACATCACTCTTATACTTGAGAAAGTACACTCACATGTGATGAGATTAATCATCAATGAAATTGAACACATACTTGGATCCTAAAAAATGAGTTGGAAATGACACGATGTCACTATGAACCAACTCAAGTAAGGTAGTAGCACGATGGGACTTACCCTTAAGAAAGGGTTCTTGATTATGTTTACTAGGGAGATAACCTCAATAAATTCCCTTTGTGCATGCAACCTTAGGAATACCAAGTATTATCTCATGTGTGCTCAACTACTAAAGATACTTGTAATTGATGTGACCAAACCTATTATGCCAAAGTCTACTCAAAGAATCAACATGGGAAATGTGCAATGAACCAAACAATAACTCAAAACCATGAAAGTTGTATAATATAGACCAATGATTAGCTCAGCTAAAGCAACAAACCTCTTTGTATGTTGTAGTTAATGAATAAATATATCATGTGGTAAAAACTCAATTGCATTCCCATCCCCAATTTGATAAATTTAGTATATGAAGACAATATTGGGAATAGAGAGAACATCCTCAATGCAACCATATGCCAATTATACTATATTTGAACCCAAAACTATAATATTTGAAGAGTTGCAAATTGAAATTTGAGAATTAGTACTATCATAGATAGTCTTGAGAAGATCATATAAATGTCATGTGATGTGAGGCTCCTAAGTCAATGATCCAACCATATGTGGATGTGTCCAAACCCATAACAATAAATGATTGTCCTTTGATAGGTTTGAGAATATCAATATTGTGTTTCTTCATGGCCCCTTCCAAAGTTGCAATCCTTTGATGATAAAACTTGATTTCATGATTCTATAATCCACATAAATTACACAGACTTCTGATTTTCATCATTTTGTTGGAATAATTTTTACTTCTTATAAAATTATGTGGCTTATGTATCAATTTTTCTCTTTTGCTTAGATGAATTCTCATTACTTGTAGTTGATTCTATGTTATATTGTTTAGAAAAATTCCTACCTTTTCCCTTGGATGGTTGGACTACTAGTGCTTGAATTTTTTTAGAGGTGATAGAAACCATGGATAGTACATTAGATTGTTCTCTTGTTAGTCTGTCATAAAATTGTTCAAAGGTAGTCATTGGAATTTTTGTTCCAAGAGAATCCAAGGTAGAAGAAAAGACTTGATAAGGGACTTTTAGATTTGAAAAACTAAGAAGACACATTCTTTCTATATTTTATTTTACCACAACCCTGAAGTCAAGAAATTAAAGACTTAAATTTGACAAAGAAATCTTTAATAGAAAAGAAGACATTAGAAAATAATTTTATTAATTTAGCATCCAATTAAAGTGTTTTAAATTCATTAATGGTACCAAACAATTCATTAAATTTTTCCTATATTTACGTAGGATTTATACAATTGACAAGATGAAATTGTAAATTATCAAATATATGGAGGCTAATAATTCTCATTGCCTTATCTAACTTGTTTTGATAAACAAATTGTTAATACTCTCTTGTGAATTGTATTTGTTGACCATTTAGTGTTTTCCATAACCTTTTGATTAAAAAAGTTATTTTACTTTGATTATTAATGTGTGAAAATTATGTGGAGCTAACAAATCAATTTTTCGATCCATGCTTGAGACACACAAAGAGGCACCTAAATTGGGCCTTACAAACCTCCCAAATTTGATTAGAATTATGAAATAATGTCCCCCATAAAATATGACAAAATTTGGTTAAAATTGGTGCAAGATGGAAAGGAAAGCTAAATTGTTTATTTAGAAAACATGATGATTCTTATGATTTTATTATAAAAATGGTTATCCGAAATCTAAAAATTACATTGGTAATTAAAATCCATTTAATTTTTTGAATTGTTTAAAAAAAGTTTGCTATTTTTTTTTAAAAGGGGTGAATATTATGCCCTATCAAAATTCAATGCAAATATTGAACTTTAGATGCCAAAAATAGTTAAAATCAACATAATTTGGGAAAATGAACTTCACCATGATGGAGTGGACAAAACTAGCTTTTTGTTGACTATTTAAGTGTGAAAATATCCTCCTAATTTACAATTTACAAAAAAAAAGAAGAAAAAATTGTCCCTTTTGAACACTTGGAATGACCAAAAGGTTGGCATAAAATACTAGTAGTTAGTGGAAAACTACTAGTATTCAAGGGTACCAAGTGAGCATAAAATGATAACATGCATATGCTAGATGAGAAAATCCCCCTCCCGTCGGAACAATTATAATAAATTTAGGTTTTAAAAAAATCATATGAAAAATAAATAGATATAATAAATTTTTGGATGATGAGGTCGAACCAAGCCCTAGGTTGAGCTAGTGCTATTGAGAAACTAGCATCACCAATGGGAATTTTTGGATTGCATGAGAGAGGTCTTAGGAGACTATTGATGGGTTGTGAAGGTTGTAACACCCCGCCACGTAACCCTAGAGGAAGATGCAACTACAACGGAAATGAACAAAAAAAATTTAAGAAGTGTAAATAATTACAAGTATAGTGCACTACACTAACACACACATCCTCTAAGGTACGTGACTAAGCTTACAACTGAATCCCATATCATAAAATAATAACTCATTCATACCATATAAATTTATTACCCACGAGTTAAAGAACATACATTCAAAGCATTAAATTACATCTCACAAGATAAAAGTACATAAAAGATCCATAGATTTCATTCATTCCAAATAATATTTACAACACTCATTCCCATAATGAGAAAGATCATTCAATAAGGTTACAATTACAAAAATCCTCCTCGAATACAATTAAGGAGTGATACAAATAAAAACTAACCAACTAATACAATAAATCTTAAGAATGAATCTTAACAATTGGTATGCACAAGCTCTCCAACTGGAAGATCCCGCCATCACGAACATAAGAAGGGAACCCAATGAAATAAGGTGCACGTTCCACCCAACCAAGTGGTACTCGAAGGCCCACCCCCCATGCTAAGAGATAGTAACAAGGCTTCCTAGACAAGACCAACTACCTCTAAACATAGGCTATCACAAGACTGAGCTAATTAAATATAAGTACAACACTAACTTAATGGTTGCATTGCTTCCAGATTAAATAATCAAGTATGTCATTTGAACCATGCACATAGACCTTTGTCATAGGAGGAGTGCCATCCCAAAGTCGCATGGGTTACCCTAGCAGATCTTCCTAGACCTCGGCCCCCATCGAGATCCACTCTCCTACTAACAACACATGGTCTAATCCATAACCCAAGGGTCAACTAGTGCACACATACGGATAATAAACCCCCATCCAACACATAGGAGGCAACACATCCTCGTTTGTGATAATCGAGTGATTAACTGAATACAACTATACACACTATCCAAGGGAAAACAAAAGGCTTGACAATAAAATACAACAACCCCTAAATAATACTACCACAACTGGAAGACTTGCAAAATAACAACTAACACTTTTAACCAATTTCCCCCAAAAACACGAACAAAAGAAATCACATTCAAAAGGGAAATTTAAGCAGGAATTAAATCTTCCATTAGGATATTCTAAATCTAATTTCCCTTTAGTAAAACATAGTAATATATTGCCCAAATAAACTAATTAAATAAAATCTCTTTCATAGACAGTGGAGGAAATCTAATATATCGGTTATTTCAATTTCTCAATTAATTTTAATAAAAATATTAATTTCATTTGCAGAGGAATTATATCTATTTGTTTAAATTGATTTCTCAATTTCAACTAATTTAGAAATCAAATTTCTTCTTTTAAATTATATCAATTTAAATCATCTAACTCATGCATCTGCATGCACTTAATAAATTATTCAATTAAATATATGTACGTATATACATTTGAATATATACACAATTATATATATAATTATATATATACACAATTATATATATACATATATATAATTATATATGTATGCATTTGAATATAAATATATTATTTTGAATATTTTAAATCCAATCTACAATTCCCATATAATTATAAATATATATCCATTTAAGTATATATACATACATACATATATACACATAAACACATATATTAATATATATATTAATAAATATATATTTATGCATAATATGTATATATACTATATATAATTAAATCCATTCTGAATTAAACAAAGTTCATAAATTAAAACCTTATAACATTGAATCCCCCAAATCACATTTACAAAGGCGGACGGATGAATTACAGATAGTGGCCATGCATTATAAATCTTGAGGGGGGCGGTTGTGTTTACCACAACCGAACCCCCATGTAGTCAAGGGCGTGGCCAAGTGAATGGGGGTCTGTGGAGGCACTGCCTCCATAGTGCCACTACCTTATGGGGGTGGCAGTCAAGGCAGCCCCTCCCCAAACCCCCAAACATTACCAGAATAACCCAATAAAATTGAAGCCTGCGAATTACTAAAATTCGAATACGAAAATTTTAAAACGGCAAAACCTCCACCGTACGGATTTTTTTTAACACAGGGATTTCATAAGGAATTTAACAAGAATCTTAAACAAATAATATATGTATAAATATATATATATATATATATATATGTATATATATATATGTATATATATATATATGTGTATATATATATATATATATACAAATTTATCAAAATGAATGTTTCAATCGGACAAATAATTTTCAAAATATATTCTACAGGGAATTTTCACAATTTCAACACAGGGGTTTCCATATTTCTCCAAATAAGCATATCTAAATAAGAAGGAGAACAATAAATCTCTACAGACAACATTACAAAAAAATTCCCGAGAGGTTTCCTACGAATTTTTTTACAGAGAATTTAAATTCCTTCCCAACAGAAGTTTTCTAGTTTCCTATTGTTTTCTTTTGGGCTCTTCATTGTTTAAAAACAATCTCTACAGGAATTTCCAAAAATTCCCCAAAAAATTATAATTTCAAAACAACTAAACTACAATAATTTTTACAGAAGTTTTCACGGTAAGTTCCAGACACGGCTTCTTACAATTTTACAAAAAACTCAAAAGCTTCTTAGTTTGTACAGGCAATCTTTATCCAAACAATAAATTAATCTATTAACTTTTCCAAATGAAATTAAATAAAATAATAAAGGAACCTGAATCCAAACACTTGAGGGGATGTAGATTGATGTAGAGCTTCTTCCGCAGAACAAAACTTCTTCTAGAACAAACAAAGCTTCCTCCAGAAAACAAAACAAATTCCAGAGCCAAAGAATTTTCCTGAGACTATCCTTTCCCAATTTTTGAACAACCAGAATTCAACAACCAACCTTAATTTTTAAACAACCTCTGCCCAAAAATATCCTCTCTCTTCCGTGAAGTAACTTCTTACCTCTCTCTATTTCAGCAATTATTCTCTCCGTGAAAACATTTTCCCAACAACCGTAATTAAAATTTCCAAACACATGTCGAAAAACAAATATCTTCTAAATCAATTAACATTAATCCCTCTAGATATTTTCTAGATATTAATGCATTTTAATAAATCAAAAACACATAATATTTTCTAACTTAAATTTAATCCAACTAATTTAATTACTTAATAAAATAAATTTAATCCTAAGATTAAATTATTTTATAAAATAAATTAAATTAGTTAATTAAATTAAATTACAATCTTCTAACACAATAATCTAGATTAAATAAATAATAACCTAAAAATTTAAAAGCATTTATTTCCCTTAAACACACTTTGCAACATAAATAATCATCAACGCAAAAATGGAAAACATGATAACAAAGCATGACCAACTAAAACTGACGACACACTATGACTAGGGTTGTGGCTTGGCAAGGGAAACCTAGTTACTATCTCCCAATCAACAATACCATTGGGAAATGGACGTGCTCAAACCTATGAATTCAAGTGGATTCAATGTCTTATACTTGTAAACCTACAATCAAAGCATATGTTGAACATGAATATATATATCATAAGCATTCACACTGTGAAGAGAGGATCATGGAATTGCAAGGCACTTGCAAGCGAGTGATGAAATCCCGTTCCCTTCACCAATACAATGTCACATCAAACTGATGAATCTACATCATCACTAAAATACAGATGAGCATATAAGAATATCAACTCAAATAAACAACTATGCTAATCAGAAAGCATGTCACAAATAATAAACATCAGAATAATGTACTCTCACATCACAATATAAAACCAACATCGCTCCAAAGTTAGCAATCAAGTAATAACAAGGTATCATGGTCTATCAAAATAAAGATACTATCGGAAAACATAAGCATATCAGAGAAACACACTGTCTGAACACAAGAGCAAAACGGAGGGGTGTTACAAAGGTTGAGCTTGTGAATTACAACATCATGGGTGTTGTTGTGAGGTTGTGTGTTTGATAAGATTGCCCTTACTTCTATCTTGGAAAGCAGTGTAGTGTACTGGAAATTCATATAACAGTGGGTGCTTGGCTACTTGAGAATGCCCACAAAAATCTACAAAAAATTATGTCAATAGAAACGAAAATGATGGAATATCTTATAAAAAATGTTAACAAAGGTCATTGTCTTCCTTGAGGTCATGTATGAGCATGATATGGTTTGTGTAGTCTATAGAGGCTTTAAGAGCTTAAGAGCTAAGCCCTGAGTTGTTGGAGACTATGATGAGGCCATGGACAGGGGTGTGACAACTCTTTTTAAACTCTGCAAAGAAATTTAACTTGCAAACAAAAAAATTGAAATATTTTTAGCTCAAAACCCTTGAAAAAAAGTCATTTTAAACAAACGCTAGAATTCACACAAAATATGCACCTACAAAAAATTTTTCCCAAGATTCTATCTACAATTCCAAAAAAAATTACATATTTGTTTTCCTCATAGCGATAAAAAATCCATACAATTACATAATTTTATACAATTCATACAAGGGGCAAAAAAAATTACAAAAAAATATAGTAATGAATTTTGATTACTGAAAAGAATTTACAGTTGAGTTGTGTTATATGCATTGGTGATGTTTGTTTGGGTCCATGGAATTGCTATGATAGGGTTATGTATGGGATTCAATGAAAAATTGGGAAGAGAATTGTGAGTCATGGATTTGATACCATGTTGACAATAAAATATGAATTCAATATCTAAGAACATCCACAAGAGAATGCATACAATAAAATAATCTAAAATCTATAATAAAATATATATATGGAATAAAAAATGATCTTCGTGTATATTTAGAACAAAGAAGAAGTGGGACTGTGAGAATGAAAAATTAACTAACCCTCTAAAAGGTGTGACATGTGTTTAACACTTGGGGCAAGTGTGAGAGCATATGTTATTTTTCAATGAGGTGAGACAACTAAACCACTAAGTTAACTTAAGATAGTGTGAATAGGTCTAGTAGGTCTAGGAGCTAGATAAATGTAAATTAGATGTATAATAGAATTTTTCATACTAATAGGAATAACCTTTACCAACCAACTATATAGTATGCTTCTCAATGTTACCATAAGAGCCTAACTTCTTTATAAACACTTTTTTGTATCTAATGAGTTCTCGTCATTTAGAAAATTGAACCAAGTCCCATCTATCACTCTTAGTGTATCCATCTCCTAATCTATGGATAATTTCCAAGAACCATAATCATCCATTTCCACTACCCCTTTAACCATTTTAAGCTCATTAATATTAGTAAAATATAGTAAATGTACATACAAAATTAGGAGGGATATATATTTTTAGTTGCCTCCTTTGTGAAGTGGACCACCACAAAAGTTAAGGTGGAGGATTTACTTCATCTTCCAAACTCTCTAAGCTATACATTTTCATAAGCATTTGGTCCAACCCAAACCTTTGGTTCAAAATTTGGTGCAACCTTTTAAGTCTTTGGTTGTAACTATATAACTAATTCTCCATCCTCCTTTGGCTACTCGAGTATAGTGGAAGGTTTTACTTCCTTGAAAGTCACATTCCAACAATATATAAATCTTGAACCATAAGATCCTGAAGCTTGTATCATTTCACACCAACACTATAGCTAATGGAGATATATTTCATAGTCTTATTATCCAACTTTGACCATTTTTCCCTAGGCACATGAGCATACGTCTCACAAAAAATACATGAAGATGTTGAAGTGAGGAATTTTTCTCCATCCAAACCTACCCAGGGGGTTTCTCCACAAGCATTGATGAAGGAGACCTATTGATTAGGTAACATGCAATATCAATTGATTTTGTCTAAACCTTTTTTTTCCAATAATTCATTAAGAAAACTTATTGTTGTCTCCATCAATGTCTTTTTTACACATTCTACAACTCTTTTCTATTATCCAGAGTGTGTGCAGTTGTCTTATGTGTTTCAATGTAATTATCCTTATAGAATTTGTCAAAATTTGTAGAATAATATTCACATCCATTATTAGTCCTCAAAACCTTAATCTTAGTTTCTAAAAGAGTCTTAAACTTTTAAACTAATTAAGACCTCAAATTTACTTATGAGAAGATATACCTATTTCCTCTTGGAAAAACCATTAATAAATGATAAATAATATAAATATTTTGACAAGGAAGGAATACCTACATGGCCAAATACATTAGAACGAACAAGCTCCTAAACCTAGAAGATATATGAGAGCTAAAATAAAATTGACCATGGTTCTTATTTCCTTAAATTTATTTTTCACAAAATTCAAACTGGAGAATAATTAGATCTAAAAAAGAGTCGTATGGAATTAGTAAGTTTCAATTTTAATCATTAGTAAGTTTCAATATTAGTAAGTAAGAAGGTCAAACTCTAAGGTAATACATAGAAGCACTTGACATTTTTGGGTTCACAAAATATAGGAGAGATGGAACACCCTATAGTTAATTTAATTATATAATATAATGATAAATCAATAAGTTATAATACCTTGAATTAATATTGAGTTGTGAATGAAAAATTAAAAAGGGTCAGAATATTGCTTATTCTTTTTTGGATTAGATCCATCAATGTTAAATAATGCTCATGTATCATGCTCACTAATTGAATATGATAGTCTAGAATTATCTTTCTTGTTAGAATGTAAGCTTTTTCTTTGTGAACAAGAAATTTCTTAGGGCTAAATTGTTCCTAAAATTTCATCTATAGACACCCATGCACCACACAAAATTATCCTCTATCAAATATTTATTAACGAATAGTTACATTTACTGGTTCCTAATTCTAACACAAAATATGGTGAGAAATTTCATTGGGATTTGATATGAAAGAACTAAAGTATGAAGCTTTTTCTCTTGGTTAAATTCCATCACTAGTTTCATGAGATCAAGCATATAGAAGATAGATAATGTAAAGTGGGTAAGTGTAGTACATGTAGTGTAATTTTAGCTAATATGTTATAATTTTGTTTCACTATGATAATGCTTGATCTCCTTTATTATTGACCCCCTAGATTCATTATACTTGGATGTATTAGGTCTTGTTCTTAAATACAACATTAGGTACTATTCAAAATATTATGTATGCAAACCAATGAGTACTGTTTAAATTTTCTTAAATGTTTGGCTTGGCATGGTAAGAAAATTCATTCAAAATTGGGACATTATCACATATGTGATTTATTTTTAGGGATAGAATCACACTCTCAATATAGTCCTTGATGATGTAGTAATGTATGTTTTCAGATCTAATTTAGACTATTAAGAATCAAGATAGGCTAATGAAATACTTTGATTTAAGGTTTATGTTAGTTTTTATGTAAATTATATCAAATGAGATGCCAAAATAGTGTATTTAATTTCAAGGTTAAAGAAAGTATAAAATAAAACAATAAAAGGAACATGTATGCACTTTTATCCTCTATAAGATTACCAAAAATAGTTGCAAGCATTTTAAATACAGTTACATAAATATCTAGGCTAACTAAATAAATACAATAAATCAATAAACAATTAACCTAGATATAAGATTCAAGATAGATAATTGAAATAAAATTGTAGAAAATACATGAGTGATAGGTGTACATGCTCTAAGGATGAGAATGAATATTTTAGTGTTGACTATGTGCTAGATCAAATCAACATTCTTAAAAATTAATTGTATTCATATAATATGCTCCTTGTAATATGTATTACCTTAAAATATGATGTATATCGATCTCACACCTTGTGAGGTCTACCCTAACTACAACAAAAATTTATTTGGCATGCACAATTGGTTTGAGCTGCATGTAATCGATTTGATAGAAAGTACTCCTAAGAATCTACTCACCTTCACCTTATAGATATCTAAATCTATCAAGGTAGTGTATAGAGAAAAATTTAAGGATATTTTGACTTAATAGGTTAATGAGTTGTCTTAGTTCAAACTCCTTGATGGATCAAATTAATGATAGTGAGAAAGTTCAAAGATAATATTCATAGACATGTAAATATCCTATGTAATGTTGATGTAGATTTGATTCATTTATTCCCCTTAGAATTGAAGCATGAATTGATTATTTGATTATTTATTTTGTGATCATTATCATCATGTTTAATTGTATAATTAATTTATTGAAATATCTTCCTAGAGCAACATGTTCTAATGAAATGTGTGCTAGGTTGGCTCATAATGGCTACTAGAAAGTGATAAACTAGCATATATTTATTATTTATTAATAATATATATAAAAACACTGAGAGATATCCTTCTCAAGGCGTCTATTGCACTTTTATGTGATTAATTGATTTAAAAATAGACGCCTCGAGAAGGATATCTCTCAATGTTTTTACATATATTATTAAAAAAATTATATATATATATATATGCTAGTAGCATTCGCAATACAACATGGAAGACAAAATTATTAGGGTTAGGTTTAGGGTTAGGGTAGGGTTTAGGGTTAGGGTTAGAGATAGAATTAGGTTTAGGTTTGGGTAGCATTAGTATTAAGATTAGTGGTAAGGTTAGGATTATAGTTATGATTACAATTAGAGATAGAATTAGGATTAGGTTAGGGTTAAGTTTAGGGTTAGGGTTAGAGATAAAATTAGGATTAGGTTTGGGTTAGCATTAGTATAGGATTAGGGTTAAGGTTAGGATTGGGGTTAGGATTAGAGATAATAATTAGGATCAAGAATAGGGTTCGAATTATGGTTAGGGTTAACGTAAGGGTTAGGCTTAGGCTTACAATTAGGATTAAGGTTAACATTAAGAATAGGGTTAGGGTTATGGTTAGGGATAGGAAAAGGGTTAGGGTTAGAGATAAAATTAGGATTAGGGTTGGGTTAGCGTTTATGGTAAGATAAGGGTTAGGGTTAGGGTTACGATTATGATTAGAGTTAGAATTAGAAATTAGGTTGTGGTTATCATCACAATTAGGGTTAGGGTTAGGATTACACATAAAATTAGGATCAAGGGTATGGTTAAGATTAGAGTTCAGATTAGAGATAAAATTATAGTTAAGGTTGGGATTAATTTTACTATTGGGATGTGGGTTAGGGTTAGGTTTATAGATAGAATTGGTGTTAGGATTTGGGTTAGAATCAGAGTTAAGTTTAGGGTTATTGGTAGAATTAGAATTAGACTTGGATTAGATATAAAATTAGGATTTGGGTTATGGTTAGGGTTAGTATTAGAGATAGAAATAGGTTTATAATTTGGATTAAAATTAAGGTTAAGGTTAAGTTTAAGGTTAGGGTTAGGGTTAGAGATAATGTTGGGGGTAATATTAGGGTTAGGGTTAGGGTTAAGCTTAGGGTTAAGGTTAGGGTTTGGATTAGGTTTATGGTTAGATGTAGGGTTATAGTTATAGTTAGGGTTAGGATTAGGATTATGGTAAGGGTTAAAATTAGTGAAAGAAATTAGGGGTAAGGTTAGGGTTAGGGTTAGGGTAAGGGTTAGGGTTAGGTTTATATAATCCTAATCCTTATAATCCTACTTCTAACCATAACCTTAACTATAACCCTAATTTTAATTTTAACCACAATCATAATTCTAACCTATTCATAATGTTAATTATAAGATGAACCCTAATCCTAATTGGAACCTTAACTCTAACTATAACCATAATTAAATCCTAACTATAACCCTACTTAAACCCTAACTCTAGTTGAATTGTAACATAACTTTAACCTTAATCCTAATTGAACCTTAATCATAACCTTGGTTAAACCTTAACCCTAATTTAATATAAATTGTGATTAATCCCTAATTGAATCCTAACCATAACCCTAACCATATTTATAACCCTAACTCAAACTTTAGTTGAATTTTGACCCCAAACCTAACCCCATATATAATTGTAACCCCGAACTCTATCCTATAACCCTAACCCTAATTAAAAACCAATTGAATCTTAACCCTAAGCCTAATTGAATATTAACCTAATTAAACCCTTATCATAATACCAATAAGCCCCAACCTAACCCTAATCATAACTCCAACCCAACTAGGCTAATCCTAACCCATAACTCTTAACTGTGATCATAACCCTAACACTAACCCTAATTGAAATATAATGCTAACCTTAATACTAATTGAAACCAAACCCTAGCCCCAAGATTTACCCTATTACCATAACCCTAATCCTAAGTTAAATTCAACCCTAATTAAACCTAAATCCTAACCCTAATTGAACTCTCACCCAAATTAAACCCAAACCATAATTGAAAACCTAATTGATCCCTAACTCTAACTCGGACCCTAATATTGACCCCAAGCTTTATCTTAGAACCCTAACTGTAACTCTAACCCTAAAGGTGATTGAATTCTAATTCTAATGTTAAACCTAACCCTAACCCAAATCCTAATTAAAATTCAACCCTAATTATAATTCTAGCCCTAACCATAATTTTATCCTTATTCATAATATTAATTCTAACACAAACCCTAATCCTAATTACAAAGTTAACTTTAACTATAACCCTATTTAAATCCTAACCATAATCCTAATTAAATCCTAACCCTAAGGAATTAGAGATGGCAAGCAAATGGGTGAGGGTGAGGCTAGTGCAGGTATGCAACCTGTAACAGGTGTGGTCTGCATTTTGTCTCTTTTGTCTTACATATTGTTGGTGATAATTTTTCCTATTCTTTGGTGTCTTCCTCTTTTTCTTTCCTGGGGTGCCGATTGGGGATTCTTATCTATGTTGGGATCTGTGTGGGTCTTAGCTTTCTCTTCTTTTTCTATTGTTTTTTTTTTCGCTTTGTGCTTAGTGTTGGTTTTTGTGTTTGTTTTGCCTATGGAGAGCATGGAATCCCTTAAGAAATCTTTGTCTTTTTGGGAGGTTTTAAGCGGGAGTGACCTGTCTTCTTCATTGCATGTGAGTGCTATGAAATTTTTGAATATATCCCCAAATGGAGAAATTTAGCCAACGAATGGAGGTCCACGTATCTCAAAAGCTAGTGGATGTTTGGAAAAGAGCCATGATCGCCCAATGTTGGTGATTCAATTGGATTTCGTTGGAGAATACATCAATTACTTAGAAAAGCATTCTTTGATTTGCAAGTTTATGGGGATTCAAGTTTCTCTCCCTTTTTAGATTCTTAGGCTCGACGTACTTGGAATCTCGAGGGGGAGATGGATATTATGTTGGCGGCTAACAATTATTTCTTGGTGCTTTCAACTACATAGCTGATTGGAATGAGGCTTTTGAAGGTAGCCCATATTTCTACAACCAAGTGGGCCTGTTTATAAAACCATAGCATGTTGGTTTCAACCCATCAGAGGAGTTCCAGTCTCATATTCCTATATGGGGTTTTTGCCTTGGTTTCCATTTGAACTCTAGAGAAATGATATTTTCCATTCCATTTCTATGTTTCTTGGTAAACCAGTGGGTCCTTCCCAACAAACACTAGATAAAAAGGTAATCTCTCATGCTCGCATTTGCATTGAAATTGATTTGAATAACCCTTTGCCAGATTCACTTTAGATTCGTCTAGGTTCCACTTCTTGTATCTAACAACTAGACTATGAATCTCTCCCTTTTTGTTATTGGATTTGTCATAAATATGGCCCTTTACAGAAAAAGTGTCATAGGCTTTGATCTTTTGTGACCTCTCCAAGCCAGCCATCTTGTCGACCCCCCAAGGTGGATAAAGGGAAAGCTCCTACTTCTAGTAATGTTCCTGATAAGGAGGGTTTTATTCTTGTTAAGCCTCACAACCAATGTAGAGGGCTAAAAAGATCTCTCAAGGATAGACATGAGGATGGGATTTTCAACTATTTTGACGTCCTTGATGATTTGGGTTAGCAGGAGATGAATACTGTTATGTTGAATTTGGTGTCAAATTTCATGGAGGGGGACCAGGAGGCTGTCAGTGATGCAGAGGCTCAGGTGGTTCAAGAGGTTGGTATAGTAGATGCTAGCATGGATACATCAAGTTTTGGTTAACCTTATTGCACCAATTGCTATAGAGGCTTCAAGTAAAGCGATAGATCATATCTTGAATGGTAATGTGTCTCCTTCAAACAATGTTGTTTTGGAGTCAGTTCAAGGGAATAAAATTCCCTCCTCTCTTGGAATTATTCAAAAGAATCTCAAGAAGGGAGCTACTAAGAAATCTCTCAAGGTTGGGAGGAAGAAAGATTTGGATAAAATCATATTAATTAGAGAGTCGTTGGTGAAATCTAGGTTGGTGAAGACTATCAATTCCCATTTTTCCAACTTGCAAAAATGATTATTCTTTATTAGAATGTAAGGGGTTTGAACAATGGCCCTCGATAAAAATTTGTTCATGATCTAGTGAAAGCTCGTGTTCCTCACATTTTGTTCATTCAGGAGACTAAGTTTTATGTTGAGAGTATGGGTAACTTGGCTTCCAAAATTTTGTGGTGAAGTCAATTCCAATGTATTGGTGCTCATGACAGTGCTGGGGGACTATCCTATTTCTAGAATTCAATGAAGGTTTCTCTTCTTTGGTGTTATTCTAGTAGATTTTCTATCTCTATGGTTGCTTCTTGTTTGGAGACTGATGAAGTCATCTTACTCTCTAATGTCTATGCTCCGACTAACATTCTTGGTAAGACTTTCCTTTGGTCCCACATTCAGTATATCTGCTCTGTTGTTCCTTTCTATCCTTGGATTTTAGCTGGGGATTTCAATGCTATCCTCAATTTGGAATAAAAAAGGGGTGGGATACAAAGATTGGAACCTTCATCTATCCTCAAAGATAATATTTCTATTCTTAATCTTGTTGATGTGAAGTCTAGTAATGGCTTATTTACTTGGAATAATAGAAGATGTGGTAAAAAATAAATCTTTGAAAGACTTGATAGGTTTTTGGTCTCTTGTTTTTGGATTGGTAGTAACCGGACTACTAGCTCTGTAATTTTGGTTTGGCGGGGATCAGATCATTGGCCAATCAAATTCTCTACTACTCTTGCTAGAGTCTCTAAGAATCCTTCTTTCAAGTTTCAACTAATGTGGTTGTGTGACCCTCAACTTCAAGACTTAATGATCAATTGGTGGCCTCATGGTAAACCAACTTATGGTACTGCTATGCATTCTTTTGTTAAGTAGTTGGAGTATGTTAAGCTTCGTCTTAAAAGGTGGAATAGGAAAAGTTTTGGTAAATTATTTCGATCCAAGTTGGAGGCTCAGGACCATTTGAATGCTATCACCTGTCAGATATGAGATTCAGGTCTTTCGGATGAGATTTTAAAGGAGGAGGCTTCCGCCTTAAAGGATCTAGAGGAATGGAAGCTACGAGAGGAAAAAAATTTGGAAGTAAAAGGCTCGAGTTGAGTAACTTTAGGAAGGTGATAGAAACACTGCTTTCTTCTATAATTCTATTAAGGCCCATAGGCATGGGAATTTAATTCCTTCTCTTATGTCTTCTAGGGGTGTCCAACTGGACTTCTTTGGGGAGATTTCTAGGGATGTCAGGCAATATTTTGCAGCTTTGTTCATAGAGGACTCTCCTAGGCAGTTGAATAAGAGAGACACATCCTTGGTTGTGTCCCTTCTCTAGTGTCACTGAAAATGAATGAGAACCTTATGAGACCCATTTCTCCTGATGAATTGGAGGGTGTTGTTTTCCAAATGAATAAAGGAAAATAATTAGGCCCTGATGGATTTCCTATTGAGTTTTTTTAGGAGTTTTGGGAAATTATAAAATTAGACCTTCTTGAGGTGGTTCATGAATCTCAAGAAAGTAAGCAGATGTTGAAAGCTATGAATGCTACTTTTCTAGCTCTAATTCCCAAATGTGAAGGAGCTAATAGGATGAATATGTTCAAGCCTATAGCTTTGTGTAATGTGGTCTATAAAAATTCATTCTAAGCTCATTGCTGAGAGGCTAAAAATGTGGATCAACAGGCTCATCTCTAAGGAGCAGGGAGGATTCGTGGCAAATAGGAAAATCCTTGATGGTGATAATTGTTGCAGAGACTATCCATTCCATGTCTATCTCTCGAGAGAAGGCTATGTTTATTAAGATTGATATGGCTAAAGCTTATGACAGGGTCAAATGGTCATTCCTTCAAAAGGTGTTGTGTGCCTTTGGTTTTGCTAAGGATTGGGTTTCTTAGGTTATGAGTTGTGTTACTTCCACCTCCTTCTCTTTTATTGTTAATGGTAAACCCTCTTCCTTATTTGGTGCTTCTAGAGGTCTTTGGCAAGGTGATCCTTTATTTCCATATATGTTTATTCTTATGACTGAAGGCTTGGACCGTGTCATTAAAAGCCATGTTTCTTAGGGCATTATCTAGGGGTGGAGTTGGGGTAATGGTGTGCCTCCCTAGTCTCATTTGCAGTTATTTGATGATACTATTTTGATGGGTTTGGCTAAGATTTTGGAAGAAATTAATTTTTGTTGGATGTTGGACATTTATCTTAAGGATTCAAGACAACTGATTAATGAAGGTAAATCTTCCATCTTTTTCTTCAATACTCTTGTGCTCATCCAACAATGGATTGCTCATATTCTCATATTCCAAATAGGTCGGCTTCCTATGGTTTATCTTGTTGTTCCTCTCTCTATTGGTTCCCCTTTGCAAGTGACTTGGCAAAGTATTCTTGATAAGTTTCAGTTGTGGGTGAATCATTGGACCCATAGGTGGTTATCCTTTACTAGGAGGGTGTTGCTTCTGAAATATGTGATTCAGGTTCTTCCCAACTATAGATGTATGCTTCAAGTGGCTCCTAGGAGTTTTATTAAGGATTTGAATTCTCTTTCAAGGCAATTCCTTTGGAATGGTAACTTGGCTTCTTCAAAGTGGGGCTTGATTAAATGGGAGACCATTTGTAGACCAAAATAGGATGGGGGCCTTGGTTTGAAACAAGCAAGTCTCATTAGTCAAGCTCTAGCTTCCAAGCTTTATTGGAGATGGTGCAATAATAAGGACTAGATTTGGGCTAGGATTATTTCAAACAAATATCTAAGGGGGTGGTGAATGATGAGGTTCCTTGTGTTGGTTTGGTGGGTAAAGGTTCTATCATTTTGGATACTCTCAAGAAGGGAACCAATTTGATTAAGAGAGGACTATTCTAGATTTGCAATAGGGGTTTTGAAGCACTCTTCTGGCATAATTCCCAGGATGGTTTCCCTCCTATTATGTCTATGTACCCTCATCTATAGGATCTTTTTCATTTATTCTCTAAAGCTAGTTGGTCTCGAGTGGCAGATTTCAAACATTTTGTTATTTTAGGAGAGGTGGAAGTCTCTATATGGAAAGACCCTAGTGAGTGGTTGGTTGGTGGCTCTTTTGAGGATCATGGTAGGCTAAGGAGGATTTTAGAAGGCAGATTTTGTAGTTCTATTGGGGTGAAGGATATCTTGGCTTGGGACCCGAACCCCAAGGGAGCCTATTCGATGGCTATTGGTTATTAGGAGTTGTACCTTCAAATGTATGAGAGGGGGAGAGTCAATTGGTGGAAGAATGCTTGGAACAAATTTTCATGGCCTAAATGTAATTTCTTCTTATGGATTCTTGCTTGGAATCGATGCCTTGCGTGGGATAATATTTTTAAGCATGGATTTCAAGGTTCATCCATATGTGTTCTATGTGGTACTAGTGAAGAGGATTATTCTCATCATTTTTTTCAATGTTCTTTCTCCAAAGATATTTGGCATCTTTGGTGGGGCTACTAGAGGCAAGCTTGTGTTCATGCTTCCTCCTTGATTGATTTCTAAAGAAGTTTGGTTAGGCCTCCAACATAGGCCTCCTTTCTTCAGATTGTGTGGTAAATTGGCCCCTCCTTCATACTATGGCATATTTGGCTTGAAAGAAATTGTAATATTTTTAGGGGGTGTAAGATGGTGGTTCATCAATTATGGTAGAGGATTGTTGGCATGGTGCAAGAGACTGTGAATGCCAAGTGTGAAGTGTATTTTCCCTTGGATAAAGGGGGTGAAGAAATTATTCAGAGGATGGGACTTCTTGGCATTAGGCAAGGGTACCCTTGTGGCAGGAGAGATGATAACTTTTAGAAGAAAACTCAGAGGGTGGGTCACTAGCTTTCCCCCTCCCGTTGGTCTTCTAAAAATTAAAACTGATGGTTCCTCAAGGGGTAATCCTGGGCATGCTGGAATTGGTGGAGTTGGAAGGGACATGGTTGGTAATGTCATTTTCTTATTTTCTATATATAAGGGGCAACAAAGTAATAACTTTATGAAAGGTTTGGCAATTTTATATGCTATTGAGAGAGTGTGTTCTCTGGAATGGCATTAGATTATTTATGAGTTGGACTCTTAGATTTTGATCAATATATTGAATAGTCAGATGTTAGTCGGTTTCAATTGGTATATTGCCTTGGTGGCTAGGTAGATTCTTAGATTGACTTCCATGTCAGAGGTTGTCACCTTTAGCCATATTCCACAGGAGTGGAATAGTGTGGCTAATTGATTGGAAAAATGGGTGTCTGATAATGCTGGGGGTTGGCAGGTGGAATATTGGGACCATTTATCCTAGGAGTATTCCCAAGTTCTTGCCAAGTTGATTTTGACAAACAAGAGGGAGTAATGGTTTTGGGACAATCTCTTTGGATTTGTTGGTTTTTGGGTTTTGGTTTTTTCCTTAGGGTGTTTTCTTGGGTCTTTTGACTCTTTCTATGTAGACCTTTCTTTGTTTAAATAAATTTTTACCCCCTTTTAAAAAAAGATCCTAACCCTAATTTAGCCCTAACCCTAACTATAATTGAACCCTAATTGTAATGCTAGTTGTATATTAACTCTAATTAGATATAAACCCTAATTTTAACCCTAAATAAATCCTAACTATAACCCTAATCATAATTGTAACCCTAACCCTAGTTGAATTCTAACCCCAACCCTAACCCTAGTTGAATTCTAACCCTAACCCTAACCCAAATTGAATATAAACCCTAACCATAACCCCAATTCAATCCTAATTGAATTCTTATCATAACACTAACTGTAATTATAACCCTAACCCTAACCCTATCGAATTCTAACCCCAACCCTAACTCCAACCTCAACTATAACCCTAACCCCAAACTTTATCCCATAACCAAAACCCTAATTGAACACCAATTGAACCCTAACCCTAATCCTAATTAAATCTTGACTATAATTAAACCCTAAGCATAACATGAATTAAGCCCCAACTTAACACTAACACTAATTAAGCCCCAGTTCCCTATCTCCAACCAAACCCCAAGCATTACCCTAGAACCTAAACCCTAAGCCTAATTGAAATTAAAGACTAACTGAACTTGAACCATAATTAAATCTAAATCTTAACCCTAATTGAAATCTCAATCTAATTAAACCCGAACCATAATGCAAACCCTAATTGAACCCTAAGCCTAACTTGAACCCTTATATTGACCCCAAGCTTTATCTTAGAACCTTAACCCTAACCCTGATTTTATGGTAACCCTAACCCATAACCCAACCTTCACCTCAAATTTAACCCCAAACTTTATCCTAGAACCCTAAACCTAATTAAACCCTAACCCTAATCTTAATTAAAATTTAACCCTAACTGTAACACAAATTCTAACACCAATCATAATTATAACCCTAGCCTTAATTAAACACCCTAACCCTAATCTTAATTGATATCTAACCCTAACTGTAATACTAATTCTAACACTAATCATAATTATAATCCTAACTCTATTTGAACACCCTAAGCCTAATCCTATTGCACCCCAAGCCTAACCTTAACTATAGTTGACCCCAAATTTAACCCTAATCCCAACCTAATCTTAAGCATAATCATAGTCATAACCCTAACCCCAAACTTTATCATAGAATACTAACCCTAACCTTAACCCAATCTTAAATTAATAAATTATATTATTTTAAAAATCTAAATAATTAATCATATAGTAAATAAATAATCAAATCACCACAATATTTTCAAAACTTAAATTTCATTCTAAATTATATGGGTTCAATTAGATTGTGTATTGTTTTCAAATTTTCAATAATTAGTCATATAGTAAATAAATAATCAAATCATCACAATATTTTCAAAACTTAAATTTAATTCTAAAATTAAAAATTAAGTCATGATTTTTAAAATTCATAAATTATTAATTATCCAATTGTTAAATAATTTATTAAATTATAGAGATTATCGTTCATATAAATGAATTAAATAAAATTACATATTCATTTTAAAATAGTTTAACAATTACTAATTGTAGTTTTAGAATAAATTAAAAAACTAATATTTAAATATAAAAGCAACCTTTCTATTTTATTTTTTCTTTTCTACATGCAAATCATTTCATATGCTAAAATTAAACTAAATTCTAATTTCAAGAAAATCATAAAATATTTTGAAGTACAAAAGCTTTTGATTTCTTTTTTTTTTAAGGTTGGCAAGGGAAATAAATCTCTACTTGTAGATTTTTTAGTTCAAATAATCATAATATTTTGAAAAAATAATATGATCTTTTAATATTAATAATATATAAAACAATTTATAAATATTGAATCTATATTAATTGCTCAAAATTTAAGTATATTTTTGAAAAGAACTTTCAAAAAGTAATACATAATTTAAAAACTCATTATAATTGAAGAGCCAACTATATAAAATCTACGCAGATTTAGAAACTGAAATGATTATAATTGAAGGAAAAAATATAAAAGTTGTACAAATTAAAGAACAATGGGAATAGTAGATAAAACATCTTAGAGTAATCAAGAGAATTGAGTAGTGGTGACTATGATACTCACAACATAGAAAATGTTAATAAAAAATAATAATTTGATTTGGCTATCATGTTACACTCTTAATGCTTGTAGATAAAATACAACATAAATAAAATAATGAATAAAAGAGTAAATTTTACAATAATGGTTAAATGTATATATTATTTGAGAAGAGGGTTTGTAACAAATTTGAGAAGCAAAATTTCAACACTTAATTAATCAGGTGCATTGGCAAAAAACAAGAATTTGACAAATATTAGCCTTCATTAAATACATGATGTTACTTCATAATGAGAAAATGTCGCATGATCAAATGGCCCTCCTGTCAACCCACCAGATTCAACCTTCATTTCAATCACCATGATTAATGAATTTAACTTTGAAAAAATAAAAAAATTGTTAGTTTTATTGCAAATTTACATCATAACAAATGATAATCTCTACATGATGTCAATTGCCTCACACTCACAACCAAGAAAGCAATTAAATCTTCATATTGGAAGAATAAACTAGAAAAGATTGCAATAAAATCCTTATATTCTATTATTTTTTCACAACAAAACATCCTACTACTTGCTCTACATGAGCAAGCATAAATACATTTTCTTTTTATCCAGATTAAAAACTAGTTTAGAAATGGTTGCTTATACATCAAAAAAATGTTGCAAAGAAAAAAGACAATAATTTTTTGGCTTCTTCCAACCAAAATCCTCAAGAAAGTCCGTAAACAAAAAACTGAAATCATATAAAAACAAAAAAATTCAAAGAAGCAAGGCCCTTGGTTCCTTAAGGTTGGGCACAAGTTCTCTACTAATATATGCGCAAGAGTTTGAGATTGCATGCACATGGAGAGGGATGCTTCTCTCCTCAACCTAGATTACAAAGAAAACTAAATAGCCCCTTATAGATGAAATCAATTTAATCCCACACTAGTCAAATTATAAATCATCATAAAACCTAGATAGAGGGGAAAAGAGATTAATAATTACCAGGTGTGTGTAGCGTTCCTTTCAAATTTTGCGTAGCATTCTTTATAGATGAAAAAATATAAAACAATTTATAAATATTGAATCTATATTAATCGCTCAAAATTTAAGTATATATTTGAAAAGTAATGCATAATTTAAAAACTCATTATAATTGATCTTTTAATATGTTGCAAATAATCATAATATTTTGAAAAAACAATATGATCTTTTAATATTAATAATATATAAAAAAATTTATAAATATTGAATCTATATTAATTGCTCAAAATTTAAGTATATTTTTTAAAAGAACTTTCAAAAAGTAATGCATAATTTAAAAACTCATTATAATTGAAGAGCCAATTATATAAAATATGCGCAGATTTAGAAACTAAAATGATTATAATTGGAAGAAAAAATATAAAATTTGTACAAATTAAAAAACAATGGGAATAGTAGATAAAGCATCCTAGACTAATCAAGAGAATTGAGTAGTGGTGATTGTGATACTCACAACATAGAAAATGTTAATGAAAAATAATAATTTGATTTGGCTATCATGTTACACTCTTAATACTTGTAGATAAAAATATAACATAAATAAAATAATGAATAAAAGAGTAAATTTTACATTAATGGTTAAATGTTATATTATTTGAGAAGAGGGTTTGTAATAGATTTGAGAAGCAAAATTTCAACACTTAATTAACCAGGTGCATTGGCAGAAAGCAAGAATTTGACAAATATTAGCCTTTATTAAATACATGATGCTACTTCATAACGATAAAATATGGCATGATCAAATGACCCTCCTGTCAACCCACCAGATTCAACCTTCATTTCAGTCACCATGATTAATGAATTTAACTTTGAAAAAATAAAAAATTATTAGTTTTATTGTAAATTTGCATCATAACAAATGATAATCTCTACATGATGTCAATTGCCTCACACTCACAGCCAAGAAAGCAATTAAATCTTCATATTGGAAGAATAAACTACAAAAGATTGCAATAAAATCCTTATATTCTATTATTTTTTCACAACAAAACATCCCACTACTTGCTCTGCATGAGCAAGCATAAATACATTTTCTTTTTATCCTGATTAAAAACTAGTTTAGAAATGGTTGCTTATACATCAAAAAAATGTTGCAAAGAAAAAAGACAATAATTTTTTGGCTTCTTCCAACCAAAATCCTCAAGAAAGTCCGTAAACAAAAAACTGAAATCATATAAAAATAAAAAATTTCAAAGAAACAAGGCCCTTGGTTCCTTAAGGTTGGGCACAAGTTCTCTACTAATATATGCGCAAGAGTTTGAGATTGCATGCACATGGAGAGGGATGCTTCTCTCCTCAACCTAGATTACAAAGGAAACTAAATAGCCCCTTATAGATGAAATCAATTTAATCCCACACTAGTCAAATTATAAATCATCATAAAACCTAGATAGAGGGGAAAAGAGATTAATAATTACCAGGTGGGTGTAGCATTTCTTTCAAATTTTGCGTAGCATTCCTTATAGATGAAAAAATATAAAACAATTTATAAATATTGAATCATAATATTTTGAAAAAATAATATGATCTTTTAATATTAATAATATATAAAACAATTTATAAATATTGAATCTATATTAATCACTCAAAATTTAAGTATATATTTGAAAAGTAATGCATAATTTAAAAACTCATTATAATTGATCTTTTAATATGTTGCAAATAATCATAATATTTTGAAAAAATAATATGATCTTTTAATATTAATAATATATAAAAAAATTTATAAATATTGAATCTATATTAATTGCTCAAAATTTAAGTATATTTTTTAAAAGAACTTTCAAAAAGTAATGCATAATTTAAAAACTCATTATAATTGAAGAGCCAACTATATAAAATATGCGCAGATTTAGAAACTAAAATGATTATAATTGGAAGAAAATATATAAAATTTGTACAAATTAAAGAACAATGGGAATAGTAGATAAAACATCCTAGACTAATCAAGAGAATTGAGTAGTGGTGATTGTGATACTCACAACATAGAAAATGTTAATAAAAAATAATAATTTGATTTGGCTATCATGTTACACTCTTAATGCTTGTAGATAAAAATATAACATAAATAAAATAATGAATAAAAGAGTAAATTTTACATTAATGGTTAAATGTTATATTATTTGAGAAGAGGGTTTGTAACAGATTTGAGAAGCAAAATTTCAACACTTAATTAACCAGGTGCATTGGCAGAAAGCAAGAATTTGACAAATATTAGCCTTCATTAAATACATGATGCTACTTCATAACGATAAAATGTGGCATGATCAAATGACCCTCCTGTCAACCCACCAGATTCAACCTTCATTTTAGTCACCATGATTAATGAATTTAACTTTGAAAAAATCAAAAATTATTAGTTTTATTGCAAATTTGCATCATAACAAATGATAATCTCTACATGATGTCAATTGCCTCACACTCACAGCTAGGAAAGCAATTAAATCTTCATATTGGAAGAATCAACTAAAAAAGATTGTAATAAAATCCTTATATTCTATTATTTTCCCACAACAGAACATCCTACTACCTGCTCTGCATGAGCAAGCATAAATACATTTTCATTTTATCCTAATTAAAAACCGGTTTAGAAATGGTTGCTTATACATCAAAAAATGTTGCAAAGAAAAAAGACAATAATTTTTTGGCTTCTTCCAACCAAAATCCTCAAGAACGTAAACAAAAAACTGAAATCATATAAAAACAAAAACTTTCAAAGAAACAAGGCCCTTGGTTCCTTAAGGTTGGGCACAAGTTCTCTACTAATATATGTGCAAGAGTTTGAGATTGCATGCACATGGAGAGGGATGCTTCTCTCATCAACCTAGATTACAAAGAAAACTAAATAGCCCCTTATAGATGAAATCAATTTAATCCCACAGTGACTGGATTATAGATCACCATAAAACCTAGATAGAGGGGCAAGGAGATTAATAATTACCAGATGTGTGTAGCATTCCTTTTAAATTTTATGTAAACTCCATTGGCGGATCCAATGGCTTTTAAGAGGGTTGAGGAGGATGCATGGGATCATGTCCTTCATGCATGGGGCGATTTTGTGGTTATCAATACGCTGAACAAACTACCAAAAATCAAAATGACATAATTTTGTGTTTATCAGTACGGTGAACAAACTACCAAAAATCAAAATGAAATTTCTCTATTCACTATTTGATAGTAGGTTCTTGGAATGGTGAATATAGTTCTCCCTAAACTAGGCATCTACACTTCAAAAAACCTACCCAAAAAAATAATCATATAGAATATAATGTTGGCTTTATAAAATTAAGCATCTATGCTTCAACAAACTTTCCCAAAAAAACATATAATATATAGAATATAGTGATGGCTTTACAACATAAAGATTATGATTTGTCCACTATTAACATGATTAAAGAATGAATGGAAGCATAGATAGTCATATATCCAATTTTAGAAAGTTTCAAATGAGCCTTAGCATAGTTAAAAAAAAGCATCTTCATCCAGATAATCCATGATTGGTTTGTGCTAATATGATTCATGACCTCAACATGGGTTGATTCATTTGTCTCTCCCAAATGCCACACCTTTCACAATCAATCCATGATTGGTTTGTGCTAATATGATTCATGACCTCAACATGGGTTGATTCATTTGTCTCTCCCAAATTCCACACCTTTCACAATCAAACAACTGACATGAAAATCAACCTGCATAATGGAGATGTGAATCATCCTACGTAATGTGAAGGTATTGCTCGTCACATCTACAAGCACAAGGGAATAGCATATTAATTTTTCCAACACATTAAAAAAATCGTACAATGCCACCATTAATCACTAAATTTCTTTTAAACCGCTCACGAGCAATGAATTTATTCACATTCCACTTTAGTTTGTTACAAGGAAGATCAAAATTTAATCACCAACAAAGATTGAACGCTTGAATATCAGTTTGTTGCTCATGACTACTACTAGTTGCACATCAAATTTGACTTGAAGAGTTTTTGTTTACACCAGGTCTATGCTGCCACTGTAGGAAGATCCTCAGCTTAATAACATCGAGATATGAATTTGGTGCCTTAGATTGTAAAGTTCATTTACACACTTTTTGGAGTTAATTTGTGTCATCACATCCCAAATAAATTATCTAATGAGATTTAACATGACAATCTCAAGGTAGGGAACACATTTACATAAATTAGTGTAAATATGGGCGAAATAGGGATGAATAGTGATTAGGTTGCAAGCCAAGTCTAATACAAGAATATTTGACTTGTAAATATGTTATTGCATTAAGATACTCACATCAAAGTATTAGGAAGGTGTCTCAATCTTGCATCCTAATGATAAAATAAATAAAATTTTGGGCTTTAAAACACAAAAATATAATCTTCAGGGTTGTAAGGTAGACTTTGGCCTTGAAAAATGTCAAAATGGGCTATAATTGGAGCAAGTTGGGTAATTTTTCATGCATCTCTCTATGAGATATTCAATTTAACAAAACAAATCAATTAGCTTCCTAGATCAAAAGTTATTGCCTACAAGAGTTAGGCCTCCCACATTAGAAATGTAAGAGCATCTACGATGCATAAGATAACTATAAGAGGGTGTTAGACTTGTTGAGCAACTTATTAGGCATGCCATGACACATAATAAGGCATATTTGATCAAAAATAATGGATCCAAAATGGAGCACCCAAATTATTGAGTTGATTATGATGAGCTTATGACAAGTGAAAGGCATGCTATTTTTAGCATGTGCACCCATCTTGATGGGTGCAAAATTTTGAGTAGTTTTAGCTCATATTTTCCTAATTATGATTTGATGGTTTTTTTATTATTTCTCCTATTTATTAGGTACTTGATATGGAGGTTATATAGTGAGTTTTATAGGTGTAGTAATGGAAAAAGTATCCATTTTTCACACTTAATTTGGGAATAATTAATATTAAAATGAGCCTAATGTTACCTTGATTTAGTGTTGTAATACATTTTTCATATTCACATTAAGTTTAGGGATCTTTTAAACTAAATGGACTTAATTGTGCCTTATTTAGGGTGTTGTAAGGTGTACTTTTACACTTTCACACTAATCTAGGGATTTATTAATTAATTGAGGTTAATTTGCTTTAATTGGCCCCTTTAATTCAAATCCAAGCTATGAGGGATAAAACCCGAAATTCATAAATTCCATTACACAACACTTTATTTTAGAAGGTGTGTGTCCTAGGTAGATGACCTATGACCCATTCACCACACGGTGAATGGGTCCTCACTTAGTCCTTGAAACCTATTTTTACATGACATTTCACCTTGGTCAATGTGTGTCCAAGGTAAGTGGCTTAGGACCCATTCACCATATGGTGAATGGGTCCTCGCTTAGACCTAGGACCCCTCTTTTGAATATGTTTTTGGTGGTATTTTAATTATTTAAAATCTATAGTTCAATGTCGGCTTGTGATATTTGAATTTCGGGAATTGATGTTAAGATATGTATAAATACAAGGTTATTTCACTAATTTCACCTAAGAATTTCATAAGCAATCAAGAGTACTTTCACAAGAGCACTTCAAAATCATTCAAGAGAAATTTCTAAGGCATTCAAGGGCATATTTGTAGAATATTATTGCAACAATCAAGATTTCATTTGTCATGTCAAAGATGTATTGCATCATGCATGTTGTTTGAGCTAATGTGTTGACGTAGTGTTTAAAATCTATCAAGCATATAAAAGTCATTGTTTCACATCAAGTTTCATGATCAAGATAAATATTCATTGAGGCCACTTCATGCTAGATTGCAGATTTATCCAAGGTTCAAATAAGGATTGGTGAGTTGTGACATTGCATTTGTTCATTCATCATTCCTTCATGCTTTTATTCATTTCAAGGTTTAATTACCAAAACAAGGTTTGACCAAGGAAAACCCCTATTCCCTAACAATAAACACTTTTCTCTCTTTGATGTGTGATTACAGGTTTTAGGTTGAAGATCATTTGGAGAGCAAAATTGAAGAAATTTACAAAGTTGCAAAGAAAGTTGTCAAATCATAGAATCTGATCTACATGATTTTTTTTTGGATTTTCAACAATGATCAATAAGAATCTGGGAGTGTACACATAGAAGAACAAAACCCAAAAACTATTTTTTAGGAGCCCTAGCCAAGACCCATTCACCATAGGGCGAATGAGTCCTCAGTGAGGACTGGAAAAGCACTTTTGGCGAAAGGTACACAACATTTGACCATTTTGAGACCTATGTTTTGACTCTTATTTAGGTTCGATTTAATTTTTGTTCCTCATTTGCATCTTATAACACACATTTTGAATGAAATTAGAGAAATAGGTGCATCATATCGTTCATTTTGGTGAACACCTATTTTTCTGTGTTTCATTATGGTGAACTCGGCCTTTTGAACTCGAGTTTGATCATTATAATTTTCTAATTTTGGAGTCCATTTTCATCTTAGAGTTAGATATTGCATTCATTTTCATTGAATTAGGTCTCATTTAAGGTGTCTAATTTGCATTCAACTTTGCATTGCATCTAGGGTTTTAGGATTGGATTATTTTACATTCTTTAAATCTGAAAAATACAAAAAAATATCAGTCATCTTATATATTATTTGCATCATATTAACTTGCATTTGAAAATTGAAACAAAATTGAATATCAAACTAGGTCTTCTAGGTTATCATTTTTTCATAATTTTCACTTGCATTTACAAAAAAATCAAACTGAATCTTATTGTAACAAAACAAAATATGAAAACCACTAAAAAGCACTTAAAATATGTAAGAACTTGTTTCAACAAACTAATCTAGGACCCATTCACCCTAGGGTGAATGAGTCTCTGATCAAGTCATAACTTGTATTAATGGGCATTAAAATATTCATTTTTTTCATTTATGTTTGTTGCTTTTAGATTTTTGTTACTGTTTGCAGAATTTTTGTTTCATCAATTTGATCATATTTAGCTTAATTTGGTACATTTAGTGCATTGTGTGATTCAAAAATTGTATTCACAAGACTTCATTTTCATATTGTTGTATAGTGTAATAAAAAATTACCTTGTTCAGAATCTAAAAATTGCATTCTAGGTCATTACATTTCACTTTACCCTCTTTCCATTTTGGGTTGGCATTGAGTTTGTGAATCTTGCATGAGCTTTACAAGTTGGTGTCCTATTAGCAATACTATTGCGAGATGTAGTTCAAGACTCATGTCATCCTGCAATACACCATTTGTCATGGATTTTGGGTTTTCTAACTCTCTTTCTAATAGTGTTCATAATCAATCCCTATGGATCATAGTATGCATACCTCATTTCCCATGACTTTCATACCTACAACCAATGTGCATGATGTTAACAACACCATCCCTACCATGACTAGTTGTACTCAATCTTTGGGGTATACCCAAAGCCAAGGTGTAACATCAATTCCTCCTTCTATAGTACCCATTTCCATTCCTACAGACACTAGTACTCAAGTTACCACATGTTACACCCTGATTGTATAGCTACTATTTCATAGGGCAATTGATTGTAATGTTTGAATCATTGAGATGAATAAAACATGTTTTTATTATCAAAATGAATGTGTTCTATTTAAATGATTGTCTCATTTGATTGATACTTCTATCGATGGTATCCTTGAAGAATGTTGCATGCATAGTTATTGAGTTGTGAATATTCTAACTTAAGGTGTTTTGTATATTGTTAATGTTATGAACAAGTAACTGTCGAGATTGTACATCTATGGGTGCAGGTACATGAACCATTCCTCTAGGAGGAGGGGAAACATTACTTGGGAGAGGGGCTTGGTCGGTTAATCGATAATGTGAACTATCTAAGCATACACACACTTCACCAAAGGTTTAGAGGAACTAAGTCAAATAGGTTGGTGTTGATAAGTCATCCATAGGCTTTAGGAGTTTGGGTTACTTCTTTGTGCTTTGAGAGTGATGTTACTTTTAAACTTGAATTATTGTTCTGTGACCTTGGGTGTGAAACATGATTGGTTATATGTACATAGGCAGGGTGTATATGTGTACACATGTATCTCTCATATACATGTACCTATATGTCTAGACATGGCGATATATACGTATGATCGGCAAACTGATGTGTCATATGTATGTGTCGACATGGTATACATACACATACATGTACATGATAGTATAATTGGATATACACATATATATACATATACACGCTACCTATTACCTGTGAATATAATATTATTATATTGTCCTGAAATTTACATATATACATATATGCACATATACATGGATAGGTATATTGAAAGTATGCTGACTGGCTCACAATACACGTATTTAATCAATTATTATGTAAATGTGTAAATAAATATATATGTAAACATATATATATATATAATATTATATAAGTATATATATATTATTATAGTTTTACTAAAATAAATATATATGTATATATAGGCATATTTAAATATATACATATTGAAGTAAAATAAAACTATAATAAAACATATATTAATATAATACAATATATGTATATATAAATATATATATTTGAAATAAAGAAGAGATTTATTTGGAAAATAAAGACTTAACTTTATTAAGTCATTTGGTAAAATTGATTATTGCATCATGGAAAATAAACTATGGAAATCGGTTGCAATGTTTAAAGTATTTTATGCACCGCTAGGAAAATACACCAACTTCATAAAGAAGAAATATTTCTTTGCAACATTATAACTGACATTTGAAATGGGCGAAATTTTGGAAGAAACCTTCCCGAGAATGTTATGAGCTTCCAACGTAGGAAGAAATGGAAGACAAATTCAATTGTTGGTTTAAAAGAAAACACCAATCAGTTGGAAAATCGTTGTTGCAACCGGAACCTTGACATTTTCGCAACAAGCATGAATCAACCTCTGTTTTGTGCCAAAAATGGACGTTTTTTTGTATGTGGCAATTCCGAGTGAGAGTTGAATGATTCTTGAATTTTTTGGCTCATAAGAAGTCGAATCACACTTATTTCTGATGACTTAGGTCTTGGAAATCTGCCATGTTGCTTCTTGACTGATTCTGGGCACTTTGTTGTCCATTCGCATGCCATACTTTGAAGAATTCGGGCTTATAAAAGGATGCCCAGTCTTTTAATTGAAAACACAGCAATAGGAAATAACTTAAGCATTCTGAGTTATATTCAAGCTATCATTTGCTTCACATTTTCATAGACGTATTTGCTGTTGAAATAATTATGGAAATAAACACAAATACAACTAGCATTACTAGTCATTATTTTTTAGTCATTCTGAGCTTTAGAGAAAAACAAAGAGATTAGTATCTGAGTAAGATATTTAGTAAGGAGAGCACCTTTAGGAAAAGGAATAGAGGAAATCAGTTGGAAGGTATCACCATCAACCAAGGAGTTGTATTTAGTTGGATTCAAGAACATTCAAGAGCATCAAGAAGGATAAGCTTGAGGAAACCTTCTTATTTCTTTGTTTTTGAAAGTAAAAGAATTCATTGTGTTTGTCTTTATGCATTGAATGAAAATTAGGCATAGCTGATCGTTTGAGTGAAAAATAATTATGTTTTTTGATTGTAAGTTTGCAATGAATAGAGGAAATGCCTTGAATGCAATGTATTTATAAGGGAAAGGGAAACTGTTGTTTTACTTTGCTTAAAAAGAGGATTTTAAGTATAGTGGTGAAAGAAGGAATAGGAATGAATTGAAATGCATTTTTGTATGAATGTTACTTATTTTGTATGATCTTCGTATATGGAGAATACGAGAAATTAGTTAATATCTATTAGGACCGAAATGAATGAAGAACCAAGTATGGTCTTAAGATTAAGCTATTAGGTTAACTAAGACAATCTAAGCACTCCTAGGATAAATATTTCCGGATTAGGAGTTATGTTACAAGACACTGGTAGACTGTTTTATTTCTAAGTAAATTGTTTGAAGTTAGGTTGTCTGAAATAGGATATACCTCTCTTGTGTAACTATTTGAAGTAGATTGTTTAAAGGTAGGTTATCTGGAACAGGAGATACCTATCTTGTGTAATTACTTAGTAGATTAGAATGTTGTAGGTTAGTCTAGGATAAAATATTATCCAAAAGTAAAGGATGATACCTATGCATAGTGTAAGATAGCCTTAAGTCAAATCAGCCCTGAGTAGTGTATATGATAGATGACCTTCATTCGAAGTACTGAATGAGAATACTTTGGCCAAAGTAGTGAAATGTACGACATCCACTTAGATGTGAGATAGTTGAGACTACACTATCAGTTCATTGTGATCCTTCATGCTAGTTCAGGATTGTGAAATAACAAGTTCTAGATGTATAGGACACAACACTATGCTCAATTGGGTTGTCACAGTCAGATACTTTACCAATCTCTTCGTTCGAAGGGAGGTCCATCTATCAAATGATAGATGTGCGGGGGACCGCATTAATAGTCTGTAGTTGGCAGAAAAGCGCTCGAGTGATGTTTCTCCTCCACAGTAGGCGACAAATACACCAAGATTTGAAAGGAAGGGAACCTGGACCGTCTTACTACTATTTGTGCAAAAGCTTACGAGCTATGTATGTAATTGTAAATTACTTTTGTACTTTGATTTATATTCGCAATGAAAATGGAATTCATGTGGAAATATATATTGTAACTTGCATGTATTTATCAATAAAGAAAGGAAGAATTTTATTGTAATGTCTTTGTTACTTGTTACTTCTATATGTTTGAAGTGAAATGTTGGAAAAATTTTAATTACCCAAGGGTGGGGTCGTTACACCACAACAATATATCCTACTAGCAATGTCAACACTTCCTTAGGTATTTCCACGGGGAATCCTTCTAGCTTTGTGCATTCAAACACCATATCTCCTCAACCATCCTCCCTCACAAATTTACAATCCACTTGCCCTTCGCATACATACACCACTCCACCTTATTCCACTATACCTTACAATAATAACAATGATACCATCATTAAAACACTTGCAAAACATGGGAACCCTTCAACAACAAATCGTCACCCTAAATCAAAACAACAATGTTCAACCTTCACAATACATCAAAACCAACTTGTTATCCCTGGAGATATTGAGAACACAAGTGCCACAAGGTATATAAGTTCCTATATTTGAGAAATATGGTGGGAAAGGAGATCTTGTTAGCTATGTTTTCACTTATACAACCCTATGTAATGATTTCATCTTTGAAGACAAACTCTTGGCTAAAATATTCCCTAGGTCATTGAAGGATACTGCTTTAGAGTGGTTTTTCTCCTTAGTGAATAACTCAATTAGTTTATTCAATGAGCTTATTGATGCCTTTTACAACCACTTCCACATTCATATGGGTCATAAGATGACCCTAGTTGATTTAATGACATGCAAGCAAAAAGATGATAAGAAAGTGACTAATTTCATAACAAGATACCAAATGCTTTATTCACAAATAAACATTAAGATTCTTTATGTTGACCTTCAACGGATGTTTATTTCCAATACAAAAAAAAATCCAAAACAAACTTGAGATGTTGAAATTACCATCCTTCATAGTTATGTACATCTCTTCATGACTATCAGAATTGATTTATGGTCATGATGTGAAAAATCCTCCTAGCCATCTTAAAAAGTTTGAATCTGTACCTCAAAATAGTTACCAACCTTTCAAGAAACAAAATAGGGCCTTTTTACAACTTAATTCCCCTCAACCAAATCAACAAGCTGATAACCAAGTGGTTGTTATAAAGATGATAAATCCTTTTGCCTTTGGGGATAGGAATAAAAAAATTATCCCTCTACCCAATACCCTTCATAATGTCATGTTGCAGCTCATGGAACAGAATATTTTTTCCCTACCTCCTGTTAGAGATCTTGACCCAAATAAACCATTACCCAAAAACTATAGAAAAAATTCTTATTGCTATTACCACCGACAAAATGGACATGATACAAAATATTGTAAGCATCTTAAACATCTTGTGCAAGATCTCATCAATTCTACTCATCTTCTAATTGGAGGTGTGAATGTTCAAGGTAATAAGATTGTAGCTCCTCCTAACCAAAATTTACAAATCTTTACAAATCCCATGCTGAAACACACTATTTCATTTGTCAAAGCTAGTGAAATAAAGAATGATGTGATGAATGTTGACACAGATGATGAACCTAAAAAAGATGAAAACATAGACAAAGTAGTTGAAGTAGTGGCATTTATTGAAGCTAAACCTCGTAAGGGAAAAACCAAAATGCCACTTGATATTGCTTTCTCACAAAATGACATAATCAAACATGCACCCGATGGTCCTCTTTATATAGCTGGAAGAATCAATGACAAGCCTACCAATGGGATATTAATTTATCCCATCTGTGTAGAGAATGTGATCATGGAAGAATTACTATTTGTGCATGAACTCTATTAAGATGCATATGAAAAACTGAAAGCATGGATCAAAATGCATAATGGTTTTGCTTGTCCTACAATGGGCTCGATAAATCTCCCTCCAAAAGTTGGACTAAAAACATTAAATTTCTCATTCACCATCATCCCGTTGTCGGACCAATTTCATGTGAAGTTAGGCTATCCATGGCTTCACTCCATGAATTTCATCCCGTTAGTTATGCATAAATGTTTAAAATTTCCCTTTGGAAATGAGATCTTTACTGTGCATCATAGTGGCTTTAATCACATGTCTTCCCATGAGAACTTTTTATTGGATATATTTTGGACTGAGCCTATCGAACCTATTAGACCTCATGAGGACTACTTTTTCAAAGAATTTCAAAATTTTAAGGTGAAGCACATAGCATAATTATCGCTTAGAAATATGCCTCAACCCATAATTGAGCCACCTATCCTTGATGAAACCATCATTGAACATAAAGCCCTACCAACCATCCAAGAGCAACCTATTACAAATTCTCCTACCATTTCCTACAAGAGACCACGAGAAAACCAAAACAATCCTATTGTGCCTCCTAAAATCAAACAAGTTTACAAACTCAAAGAGAAAGTGGTTGAACAACCTCCTATGGTTCCTTGTGTTCCTCCCCTAAGGGAAGAAAATAAGCCTATGGTTGACAAACCTGCTCGTGCACAATTCCAAATTGACAACAAGTTGAAACGAAATCAAAATGCTAGAGAGCGTAGGTGTAGACGTCGTGTTATTGCTCGTATGTTACAAACTAAAGAAGAAAAGAGCAACATAGAAAATCAAAATCCAAACTTACCCGAAGCAATGCATGATGATTCTATACCTTTGCCACAAAGTAAAAAGAACCTTCCAAATACATGATCATTCGACCTCCTATTGTGATTAATTCAGATGATGGCATTGATATTGTAAATATTGATGAACAAGTGCATAATGAGTTGAATTCATTGTTCTCCTCTTCTATGAGCTTAAATGATAATTCTCCTAAAAAGAGTGTTGAACTTGGTGCTTCCCCTAGTTTGACACTTGCCATTGTCGCTTTGGCTAGTTTTCCACCTTCTGTATATGATAATCAAGATTGGGATGCAAATGATTTGCTATAGGTTGACTCACATGTGCCTTATTAGTATTTTGAACTTTATTTTTTCATGTTCTTTATGTGATTGCATTTGCGTAATGTGATCCCCCATGTTGTTTCATTTGGTGTATCTTTCTCTCTTTTGTGCATTACTCTATTTGTATCTATATTCTTCTCTATGTCATAAACATTTGCCTTTTCACTTGTCTTGTTTCTTCCTTTTGGGGATGACACAAGGTGTTGAGACAACTAGGTCTCTTCCATGTTGACCTGAAAGGATTTTTCTTTGTCTTCACTCTCTTTATGACATTCATCTAGTTCTATGAGTATTTGGGGAATGATGACATTTTTTATCTCTATAACAACATTGTAGCAAATATATACTGACCCTGAATCCATAGATCCCTTATGTATTTTTGGGGGCAACCCCTCCTTCCTTTTTCATGATGTAGCTTTATTTCAGAAACATATGACTTGGCATAGGGCTTTCTGAGGAAGCTCTCATGGCTTAGGAGTAAACATTGGCTACTTTAAATCAATTTCTCACAATGATGGTGTTAGCAACCACTTTAAAGTGGGGGCATACATCAATAATATCTTTCGACATTTTTAATGTTTCATGGTGTGATTTTCTTTTTTCTTGTGATGCATCCTTTTCTTGGTGGTGTCATTTGGTTTAATGTCCTCCAAGAGTGTGATATTTCTTAGTGTATGAATTTCCTATTAGTGGTGATGTGATGCACTTCATTCCCTAAGTTGTAAAACTTTTACTCTTAACTTGTCCTCTCTTGGAGACATTAGGCACAATGATTCCTAAGAAGAAGACCTTACTCAAATGAAGCAAGATACCATTGAACAAAAACCTATATATAATATTCATAAGTTTTTGGCATAACGCAAATTGCTAACCTTGTGAATCTCGAACTCTAATAAAGGCCACCAAGCATAACACACCTTGCTTGCTTGTGGAGCCTTCCCCATGTTCATAGGTGTTTGGCATAATGCAACTTGTTAAGTCCTATGGAGCTCAAAACCCTAAATTCAAGGCCACCTAGCATAACACACCTTACTTGCCTATGGAGCATTGCCTAGCATTGTGGTGCCTTATTGAAGTTTTCAGGAGGATAACTTTGCTATGGTATGGGAGCCTAATATGATTCTCTCATTTACCACCCTTTATTGGAAGACTCGCCTAGTGGACAGCCTGAAGTTCTGCTACCTCAGAGTGAGTGCAAAACTGATATCTTAGATGTGTTCCACATTGCATTGAACAATCTAGGCTTGATCTTCCTAGTCTTTGATGTTGTATGATATGTATCTTTGTCATTTTTGCATACATAAGTGTTTTGAATGTCTACTTTAGTGTGAGTTTGACATGGGGTCATACTCTCACTAAAGTGGGGGAAAAATGTAGTAACAGAAAAAGTATCCCTTTTTTCACACTTAAGTTTTTTTTATTAATGATAGAGCAGAAAACTTAATACATTGTTTTCAACAGCCTCATATCTAAGACAAACTAACCAACTTTTAGCACTATAGTGACAATTAAAACATTACTGTTTTAGGACAGATTATATTGCTTTACATAAGGCTAATCTATGGATAAATATTACCAGGCTTACACTCTAGAAATTAAAACTATGAGGCAATGTACTACTAGGAGATCAACTTCTATCCCCACTTTCAACTAATATTTCTTCATTGGATCAGACAACTATCATAGCAGATTTTTGGCCCTCATTTGCATGAAGCCTAGTGATGTGTTGCTCCTTCCTTGCCCTTTTTTCAATCACTTTGTTGTGGCTATCCAATAGCTCAGCCATACCTCTAAGAAAGTGTATACTTTTTTCTTGGTTCTTGATGACTATTCCATCTTCAAAAAGCTTTAGAATTTTATGCTTTGAACTCCCATAGTTAATGTCACGTTTGGTTGTTCAAATTATTGATGGTTTGGCTAGTGTGTAGTATGATCCCAACCACCTGGATTTTGTGGAATTTTAGGTCATGTTAAATTTTCTTTGGAATTCCCTCATGGTGCTTAGAAACACCTCCTGCTCTTCCCCTTCCAGCTGACAGGCTTGGCCACAACGAATTTCAGCCTTGTGAATCCTTGCAGACCCGTCCCTGATCTCAACATACAAGGGAACTTGCAGTGCAACATGAAGATATGTGAGCCTTTTGTGAGAATCAGTAAGGGATCTTATCGTGCCTTGGAACTTTTCCCCATTCCTAGCTTTCCAGATGTTCCATAAAATTTCAATAGATAGTAAAATCCAAAAAAAATTGTACTCTTTTTTTCAAATTTTTATCAAACATTAAAATATTTTCCCAGCTAATTCTATCATTGTTGTCCCAAATATTTAAGTTGCCACATAACAACTTCCACATTTTCTTAGCATAAAGACAATCAAATAGAATATGTTTTATTGATTCAGGAGTTCTACATAAATTGTAAATATCCACATCATCCTGCTTAGTTTTGTATGGAATCCTTTGCAAAAGTACAAGCCATCTAAAACAAGATTTTTTAGGCTCAAGGCCGTTGCACCACACAGTAGTTAGAATTCTATTCCAATCTTTAGTATTTAAATTAATATTCCAACAATGATTTAAGTGTTCAAAAAATGAGTTAGCACCTGCAAGATCTTTATAAATGATCTTAGATTTGATTTTGGAGATTGGTCCCCCATCCTTCCAAATAATGTCATTTGTTGGGTCAGGGGCTTTTTTGGTATCCAGCGGTAGGTTGCTATCTCTACAGGCATCTGCAAGCAAGGAGTAGGTTCTAAAGTTGGAGGCTAGGAGCTCAAATTCATCAGCCAATCAATGCCATCTTTTAAGCTTACCCTTTGCAACAATGTTATCAAAAGTTTTTATGCCTTTTTGAAACTAGCTTTTACCCGAGCAACCCTGCAATAGGGCAAGGGGCTTATCCTCGTGGCAAATGTTCCACCAGATAGAGTTGTAACACTGGCACTTAACATTTTTTTTAGGTACACATTAGTAGATTTAAATTAGACATTTGGTTTGACTAGCTCCCAGGCCTTCCAGAGCCTCTTGAAGACCACTGAACCAGCTGGGGACATTGGGTTCTTGTTCATGAGAATGTCACACAAGGGAAGCCTCTTCTAGGCTTTAGCATGCTTTGGGATGACCATCATGATATTGTTCCTTACCAGAATTTTCCATGGTTCATTCCCATCTAAGGCCTTCACAATCCACTTTAAAGCCAAAGCAATTCCTTGCAATCTAAGATCCTTTAGGCCTAATCCACCTTGTATTTTATCCATGCAACACCAGTCCCATTTCATTGCATTTTTTTTCTTTTTCCCTTTTTTGTCTGACCAAAGGAATCTCCTTATCTTTTTTTGTATTTTATTAACCTGATAGCTGGCAAAGAACAACACAGATGCAAAATAGATACTGTAGGAAGATAGTATTTTTTGGTAGGCTTGGATTCTTCCTACCAAGGAGAGGTATTGCTTATCCCAACTATCTAATTTCTTCTCAATATTCCCTTTTATCTAGTTCCACATCTCTTCGAGGTTGGGATCAACCAAAAAAGGGATACCCAAATATCTTACCTATAGGTCTGGCCCTCCCCATTGAAAACTGTAATCCTTGAGCCATTCTGGGGGCTTTCTATCCCAACTCAAGGTGACTGATTTTTCATTGTTAATTTTGGCCCCTAATGCCAGGAAAAAAAAATTCTAGTTTCAGCATAAGGGCTTCAACATTGAGTTTATCCAGGATCAGAAAGAGTGCACTGTCATCCACAAAGTGAACATTAAGGATTTCATTCTCATATGCTAATCTAATCCCTCTAATCTTAGGTGCAATGGTATTCTCTCTCAATAGGTAGAATAGTGCATCAAAGGCAATTACAAAGAGTGTAGGGGCCAAAGGGCAACCTTGTCTAATGGATCTTTGCAGTGTGATCTCCTCTGAGAGTGCTCCATTAACATCCACCTATGCATTAGCATCTTTAAGGAGGACATGAATCATTTTACATAAAAGAGGAGGGAACCCAAAAGCTTGGAGAATACCCCTTATGAAGTCCCATTCCACCCTATCATAGGATTTTCAAAATCTAGGAGAAGCATAACAGCCTTTTGTTGAGACATCTTGGCCCATTGCATAGCTTCCCAACTAGTGATCAGATTTTCAAGGATATACCTACCCTTGACAAATCTTGTTTGAGTGTTGTTGATGAACCTTGGAAGGATTTTTTTCAGCCTTAGTGCAAGGACCTTGGCCAATATTTTGTAGGACATGTTCAAGAGGGTAATTGGCCTCCAATTATTAACCATGGTCTTGCCCCCCCCCCTTAGGCAAAATTTGATTATTCCTTTATTAATCTTTCTACCTAGAGTGCCTGTGCTTATGGCCTCTTCATAGACCTGAAGTAGGTCTTCACTAATCCAGTCTGCAAAGCATTTGTAAAATTCCACAGGCAGCCCGTCACGACCCGGGGATTTGTCATTATTCATTGAGGCTATAGCTACGATAATTTTGTCCTTAGTGAGACTTGCCTGAAGTTTATAGGCATCTTCCTCAACAATTTTCCTTGGTACAATATTTTGCAAAGTCTCCCTTGCATTGAAATGAGCATCTAAGCCCCCCTCCAAAGTAAAAAGTTGCATGTAGAAGGACTGGAATTACTTTAGGATGCCTTCTTGGTCAGTTATCAATTCCCTACCATCCCAAACCTGATTAATTTGCTCCTTTAGATTTTTTTATTTAAGCATTTTAAAGAAAAATTTGGATCCTCTATCCCCACATGCTATCCAGTTTAGCTTGGCCCTGACCTTTAGACCATTTACTTTATGGTTTTGAATCTTCCTTAAGCTATCTTTGGCCTTTACCATTCCTTCCCCAAGGAGGATATCATTCGGGGTTCCTTGCAGGTTGCTTTCAGCTTTTAGTAGGACAGTTTGTAGTTCATTTTCAACCCTCCTGGCATCAAGTGCTCTTTTCTTGCCAATTGTTTGAAACAACTTCCTCCAACCTTCTACATTGTTGTTCCATTTATTTTTGGCAAATTCCTTTTTTAACATCCATTTATTTATTTCCCTAAGGGATTCAATAGCCTCTTTGCAGTCCTCATCTTTAAGCAAACTTGTATTTAGTATTAATTGGGTCCCCTTTTTTATTTACCTTTGGCCTGGCATGACATATATTTAACTCTTCCAAGATAGGATGGTGATACGAGAGTGTGTAGGGGTATACACACACTCTCCCACCTTCTTTATTGGGAACAAAGCTGAAGTGGTCCTTATTGGCATAGAACCTGTCAAGCCTACAGTAGATCTTGTTCCCACCTTTCTGAGAATTGCACTAGGAGAACCAAATCGCCTTGCTCTCCCTCTTGCCATTTTCCGATGAGTCAACCAGATTGAGCTTATGTTTTAGTCTGAGCCAATATTAGTTTTCATTTCCTTTCTAGCTCATGTTAGCCCCACCCCATTTATCCTTTGCATGCTCTATCATATTAAAGTCTCCTCCTATAATCCAAGGTATGTCAAGGAGGGAGGAGAGCCACTGCCAAAGCCTGGCTCTATCTCTATAATCATTAGGTGGGTAGACAAAGCAAATACCAAAAGTGAAATCATCACTTTTAATTGTCACCCATACCACCCTATTGCAAGGCAATGTACCACTATCAGCTATCAATGGGGACCAATTTTTCCCTATTAAAATGGCAGCACCCCCTTTCCCCTTCTCATGAGTGGTGGATAGGAAGGAGGCCTCTTTCCAAATAAATATTAAGTTAGTCTCCAGTAAGAACCCCACAACTTTAGTTTCTTGTAGTAGAACGAAATCCTTCTTTTTAACTAGGTTTAAGAACCTTTTGATTATATATTTTCTATCAGGAGACTCAAGCTCCCTGACATTCCAGAAGATGCAGTTAATGTTCATCATTAACCACCATTTCAATATCCATTTGGTCACTCCTAAATTGCATGAAGCATTTAGATAGTTTGTCTTCAGTCTCAATTCTTTTGGTAGCAGGAGACTGAATTACTAAACTTGTTTTCTTCCTTTTGGAGATCATGGATGGTTTGCTCAGCTTTATTTAGCCTTTATTTTTCCTTGGCCTCCCTAGGCCATTCTTCTGCTTTGGATCCTTGAGAGGTTTCCCTTGAGTGACACCCTCATGAACTAAGTTCTCGGTTTCCCCACTCCATTCAGTGTTTTCATCTCTATTAGCTTGAACTTTCTCCTGCACAAACACTGTGAGAGAGAATGTTTTCTCCTTCTTCGAGCTCTCGAGATATCTCTCAAGAGTTTGCATACTAGCGGACCCTGCACACGGTGGGGCAGACACAATAACAAACCTAGGATTTGAAACGAGCTCGTAGGTCTGGACGGGGGCAACCAGGGATCCCTCAATCACATCCTTACCACTATGAGCTAGAGCACTTGGGAAGTTCCTGGGACCGCCAACCAAACCTGAGCACTCGCTTACCCTAGTAATCTATTCCTATAAGTTAAAATCAAATGGATTAGATCCTTTTTTAACTTTTAACATCGGGTTGGCATCAGGCCTAGACTCCGGATTGAGGTAATTTTCCTAAATTCTTTGCCTTATCTTTTTCAAGGCTAATTATTGAGCATTTAACTTTTGCAGGGATTTGAGGCTCCCAGAGTTCTCAACCTCAAGGGTAGAGCATAGGGAGGGAGTGGCATGCTCAGACACGCTTTGTGTGACTATGTGCATAAACAAGCTCTTCCCCTCTTTAATTTGTTTGAGGGCTTCGAACGCATTAGACAGGTCAACCGAAGGGGATTCATTAACTATCATGGGGAAAGGGACCTTGGTCTCTATTGGGGCAACCTACGAGGGGTCCACGCCCATTGTTGGCGGTTGAGTAACTTGGCTAGGCATTGGGTCAGGGCTGGGAACCCTAGATAGTGGGGAGTGCATAGAGGTGCTTACCCTTCCGATAGAGGATCCAAAAGGAGCGGCCCCATTGGGGCCAAAAATGGGTTGCCCTTTAGCAAGCGAGTCCTTTTTTATTTTTTGGATAGGAGGACAAGTTCTTTGATTATGCCCTTCTCTCCAACACAAGAAACATGCATTTATTCCTCCCAAGACCTTGAGAGGGCACAAAGTAATTCCTTCTTCCTCCACAATTTTCAAACAGTTAGGAATATCATTGTTAGGATTGATAGACCAAAACCCTGGTGTCCAAATTCAAAAGGGTCGCCTTGGTCTCATCGACCTTCAAGACCCTCCCAATTGGCTTGAGAATTTGGGGCAGAATTTTCCAAAACTCTTGAGGAAGGTTCTTGACTATAACCCAACGTGGAGTGGAGAGGGCCAAGATCTCATTTTCTATTGTCGTTGGAGACCAAGCAAAAGCACAAAAGGTGCAACCCCCTACATTCCAGTAGGGTTTGGGGAAGATTTTTTTCTGCATATGATGGTCTTTTAAAAAAATAACAAACAGACCTTTCTGAATTAATCTACAATAAGAGATTTGGATCCCAAAATTACTTGACCAAACATTAGTAAACCAGGAGTCAAGAAATTTTCTTTCAAGAAATTTTCTTTCAAGAAATTTTCTTGCAAGAAATTTATTCAGGTCAATTGCATCAAAAGATATTGTTGAATCTTTAAGCCTACCTCTAGTTTTGTTAATTGTTTCTTTTATTACAGAGTTAGGATAAAGGAAAAGATCCTTAGGCACGTCATGGGATCCCTTACCTTCCCTGCCAAGCTCGACCACCACCTCTTTCGTATCAAAGCCTACGCCTACCGGAGTCGAGAATGCCTACTTTGTAACAAATTCACTGAAAGATTTAGGAAAGGCATTGCTATTAACATTATTTTTATCATTAAAGGGGGGGTCAGGGGGTTTCGTACCCCCCTCCATTAGCGCTTGAGAACAAAACACTTCACTCAGAGCCTGACGAACAAACAAAAACAAAGTTGCAGAAAGACTTTACACATGGGGAGAAAAAAACAATTGGAAAGCAAAAGGGATGGGGATGAAAAGAAACCAAGAGGCATAAATTAGGGCAAAAAGCCAACCTCGATGGGAGTACGACCACGTCCACCACCACTGATTCCTGGGCACAAAACCCTAGCGCACTCAGAGCCTCCTTGGGATCGATTGCAGACGAGGTCGTTAGTCTCAAAAAAATCCTTTTTCACACTTAATTTGGGAATAATTAATATTAAAATGAGCCTAATGTTGCCTTGATTTAGAGTTGTAATATTTTTTTCATATTCACATTAAGTTTAGGGCCCTTTTAAACTAAATGAACTTAATTGTGCCTTATTTAGGGTGTTATAAGGTGTACCTTTACACTTTCACACTAATCTAGGGCTTTATTAATTAATTAAGGTTAATTTTCCTTAATTGGCCCGTTTAATTCAAATCCAAGCCTAATTAAATGCAAATTTTAAGAGATAAAACCTGACATTCATAAATGCCATTACACAACACTTAATTTTGGAAGGTGTGTGTCCTAGGTAGGTGACCTAGGACCCATTTGCCACATGGAAAATGGGTTTGTGGTGAATGGGTCCTCACTTAGTCCTAGGACCCTATTTTTACATGACATTTCACCTTGTCTGATGTGTGTCCTAAGTGGCCTAGGACCCATTCGCCACATGGAAAATGGGTCCTCACTTAGACCGAGGACCCCTCTTTTGGATATGTTTTTGTTGGTATTTTAAAGATTTCAAATCTATAATTCAATGTCGGCTTGTGATATTTGAGTTTCAAGAATTAATGTTAAGATATGTATAAATACAAGGTTATTTCACTAATTTCATCTAAGAATTTTATAAATAATCAAGAGTACTTTCATAAGATCACTTCAAAAGAATTCAAGAGAAATTTCTAAGGCATTCAAGGGCAGATTTGTAGAAGATTATTGCAGCAATCAAGATTCCATTTGTCATGTCAAAGATGTATTGCATCATGCATGTTGTTTGAGCTAATGTGTTAATGTAGTGTTAAAGATCTATCAAGCATATCAAAGGAATTCTTTCACATCAAGTTTCATGATCAAGATCTACATTCATTGAGGCCACTTCATGATAGATTGTAGATTTATCCAAGGTTCAAATAAGGATTGGTGAATTGTGACATTGAATTTGTTCATTCATCATTCCTTCATGCTTTTATTCATTTCAAGGTTTAATTACCACAATGGGGTTTGATCAAGGAAAACCCCTATTCCCTAATAATCAACATTTTTCTCTCTTTGATGTGTGATTGTAGGTTTTAGGTTGAAGATCATTTAGAGAGAAAAATTGAAGAAAGTTACAAAGTTGTCAAAGTTGCAAAGAAAGTTATTAAATCACAGAAACTGATCTACAAAAATTATTTTCGTCTTTTCGACAGTGATCAACTAGAATCTAGGAGTACAAACATAGAAGAATAGAACCCATAAACCAATTTTTAGGAGCCCTAGCCAAGACCCATTCACCATAGGGAGAATGAGTCCTCAGTGAGGACTGAAAAACACTTTTGGTGAAAGGTACACAACATTTGACCCTTTTTATACCTTCCTTTTGACTGTTATTTGGGTTAGATTTAATTTTCGTTCCTTATTTGCATCTTATTACACACATTTTGAATGAAATTGTAGAAATAGGTGCATCATACCATTCATTTTGGTGAACACCTATTTTTCTATGTTTCAATAGGTATTGGAATGCTACTATAATTACTCTATACCTCTCATAGTGAAGTATTGTAAGGTTTTAGACTTCGTAAGAATATTGTAAGTATATTGATTATTGAATATGAATTGCAAAATTTATTGCTTTTGGGATGGTAAAAGGATGGGTCCCCTACAACTTTCTAGGGTTTTCACCTAGAAGGAAGAGGACATCCCTTTTGTGGTAGCATAAATTTTATGATTCATTCAATTTTTATGAATTGAATAGGGGTTGAATGTGCTTATAATAAAATGTTAAATGTTGTAATATTGTAAATGAAATAAACTATTACATGTAATCTAATGAAATCTATATTATTGGAAAACACATGATGTAATGCAACAAAGACGAAATAAAGACTATTCAAAGCAATATAACCTAATAAATCAAATGAGTGCACCTGGAAATTATTGTAAACCGAAGACGAAGTTGTGGAAGCCTCAGGAAATCTGGAAAATCTGAGTTTTGAGCCCACTGGGACACTTACGCCAAGCTAGGCGACCTAGTCCCTTTTCTGGCAAACTGTTCCAAACTCCATTCCAGCCAATTAGGTGCTCAAATCTGCAAAAATCTTTGACAAAACCCTCCAGTGGGACTAGGTCACCACTATTGGTGACCTAGTCCCTTTCAACTTTTCTAGAAAACTGAAATTGGACACAGAGGCCTATGGTTTGCACTTTGCTTCTTCATGAGAATCTGAATTCAAACCTCCAAGTAACCTATAAAACAGAGTATATTTTGGTTTCTAATGTGGGTTTTGCCTTGGTCAAACCCCTAGTTTGTATTTAAACTTGTAAAGAGATTAAAAAATCTGCATAAACCCTAGCCCTAAGTGTGTCTAAAACTAGGAAAACCTAAAATAAGACAAAACCCTATTCTATTGAGCTAGAATAAGATGCATGCAAGAGATTTGTATGATGCAAGATTTCAATCCAAGAAAACCTACAACATTACAAATGAATGTGAAAGGAATGCAAATGGGATGCAAACCTCAAATATGAAGATGGGCTAAAAGTGGAATATGGAGTCACTTTGAAAATAGTCTTTAGGTGTGATTTGGTGGCTAGTTGCACCTCCTCAACCTAGATTTCTCCATGATTCTCCATAAGCATCCATGTTCAACCTTTAGCAATATGTGATCTTGAATGGGAAGTGAGATTGAAGACCTGCAAAAGCCCTAGTTTGTTGTCCAAAAGCTTCAACTTTGCTATAGAAGAGAGATGAAACTTCTTGAGGAAGATGTTTTGCACTTGATTCTTGAAGTTTCTTGTGAAAAATGACCAAGAGAGAGAGAAAAGTGACCTAAAAACATGTATTTATAAGCAACAATACCTAATTGTCGGTAATTTTGACCTAAGAGGCTAACACCCATTGGGAATTTTTGGCAAGATAGACATTTTCCCGCTTAAAAATGTAAAAATCCTTGTTGCCAACTTGGGCTACCTTGTCCCACCAAGGGATTTTGAAGTGGGATTAGTGATATTTGAATATTTTTGATGTTGTTTGTCGGGGCTTGCATAATTCCTTAGGTAAAATAGGCCTCCAAGTCAAAAATAACGAACCTTAGGGGCCTATAAATTTTGTTTTGGGGTGATTATTGATGAAAGGGGACCTAAAGTAGGACCAAAATAGGCATAAAATTGTCCTTTTCTTCAAAGGTATACAATTTTTGGTGACTCAAAATAATACATTGAATTGCTTTGGAGTATGGGATTTCCTCTAAAAAATGGCTTTTCCAAGGGAATAATTATGTTATGGTACATTGTTTTTGTGTTATTTTATTTGTAATTTATGATCTAAATTATTTTATGTAACTTATCTCATAGATTAGTGTAGGATGTGTATTATATACTTTTACTTCCTTTCACATCAAAGACACACTACTAAATAGAAAACAACTTGGTTATACTATTTTCACCATTAAAGTTTTCCCCACTTTGATGTGTATGTGATTCTAACGTGAGAATTCATTTTGAAATATATGAACATTCTTAACTAACATAAAAAGTAGATATTTAGACACTCATAAAAGGATACAGTCCTTAAAATTATATAGTTATCCTTCTTGCAATTTCTTTAAGATGAACACCCCATTGAAACACCTAGAATAAAAAAGTGTGCAATGAGTAGCTATCACCATATGATCAAAATAAGTATAAACTACATGAAAAATAAGAAGAGAAGAAAATATATATGAAAATTTTCCTATTTAAAAAAGGTATAAAAAATCGTGCAATGTGGAAATGTGATAATGATAAAGGTTCACATGATGTAATCATATGATAGAACTATTGGGAAAATATGTCTCTTCTTTGCAATTACATAAGGTATAGTTGACAAGTAAGTGTAGGGGGGTCCCCCCCACAAGGGGTTCGGGGGCAACACCCTTGAAAGCCAAATTTTATGTATTTTATTATTGTAAATCTGCATTGTTCATCATTAGGTTTGAGATCTGATGATCGATATTTTGTTAGTTTGACTTTCCCTAGAAGGAAACCCTATTTTATGAGGGTATTGTATTATGACTGTGTATTTTTATGTATTATAAGAGTCTGATAGCCGTTGTGTTGCCTTTGGATCTCTGGTTGGCGATACTCCTATGAGAAGCTTGCTTTGCAAGTATATTGTAATCTTTGTGATTTCTGAATAATATATTGGGCAAATTTTGGAGTGTGGGGCTTTTCTCCCAAAAGGGTTTTCCCCACATAAATCACTGTGTTGTGGTATGCGTGATATTTATGTTTACTTCTATTTATGCGTGATATTTATGTTTACTTCTATTTAAGTTTCTATAACTTTTGTAAATATCTATAAATTTTTGCATTATTCTCCTCTCAAGATTAGTGTAGGAAGTTGTTTCACTACCTTAGCTTCCTTATAAAAACTCCATGTGATGTGGCAATTTGATAAAATTCTAAAAATTGATATAATCCATATGGATATAGTCAGAAGTTTTTGTCTAGCACATGATGCCATCTAAAACATCAACCATAAATATTGTTAACAATAATATATGTCTCCCCTCCAATTATTTCCATCCAACATATACAAGGAATTGGAGGAGGGGGGGAAAGATAAATGATAATGATAAAAATATTGAATAAGATGTACAAGTGTAAAAACATTTATATCATGGGAAAGACAAGATGTCACATGATTGTCCTTGATTCGAGAAATTAGTAAACTTAAAATACATGCTAGATATCATTATATTAATATAAGATATAGTGGCATAAAATATAAGTGATGACAAGGAACATAAATATTTAATCATAACATGAAAAGCATGACAATAATCCAATCATGAAAGATATGTGAGATAGGCAAGTCAATAACTAAATTATGTAAGCATAAGCATGATACCAATCATAAGGTAAACATGTATCAATAGATAAATCATTGAGAAGTATTATAACTTGAACATTGTATCACAAGAGAAGGCATTTTTTAAGATAATAATGGAACACAAATATTTTATTGTAAGATAGATCATTGGATACGATCATGAAATACGACATCACAATATAATTAGGGACATGGCATGAACATGTGGATATAATAAGATATTTAACATTAGACACATATGAAGATAAATAAGCATTTGGAAAATGAAATAAGAAAATCAAAGAAATATAACACATGTAGTATAGGGGCCAAAATATCAAGGAAAATGTATTAAAGTAAAGGCTTGATAAAAGAAAGCATAATAACCAATGGGGGAAACAACAATGAGCTAAAATATGTGACATACAGAAGATTATACAAAAGTGGGGTAAGTATAAACATATCAAAGGTGAAAAATTATAAGCAAATAAGGAAAAAATGGCATAAGAAGTTGTAACACATGTATATGCTCCCCTTAGTAAGGAAAGCAATAAATAAAAATGTGAGATAGAGTTTGATATGATCAAAATTTCAAAGTGTTTAGGAAATTTAGGGTATATGGAATAATAAGGAAGATGAGCACACTATACATAACATTACATAAAGAGAAAAAATAAGAGAGAAAATCAAACATCACATAGTATGGTAATTGGTAAGAAATATTGATGGGAAGATCTAAACAATATAGTCATCCTCATTGGGTATGTCTATAATAAACTCAAAATATGTGTCACTATTAAAACCGATTCCCCCTACAGGAATATTTGTGCCATTATAAAGTGTGGTACTATGAGTAATAGTGGAATGTGATGTATGCTATGAAAGAACTATCTTGTCATATTAGTCAGTTTCTCTTTTGTTTCATGTGTAACATTTGCATAGAGTGTGTTAGGAGGAACAAGACCAATATCTTGACAATCATTAGAAGAACCCTCAACATTTGATTTCATATAATTAATGTCATCAAGTAAAGAAGTCACATGCGCTTGTGAGTATGCGTAATGCTTGTCTCCCCTTTGTCCATAAGATCTTGAATCTTATGTTAATGCACAACATTTATCTATAGAATGCACGTGTATGTGATTAAAACCATAAAAATACTTAGTCTCATGTTGTACAAATTTATAGGCCTCCATTGGTTTGACAAGAGGTAGGATAATGAGATTATGTTTCAAAATTTATTTGAGTACCATATGTGGAGGATGTTTCTTGATATAGTGAATTCTGTAAATTACCTTGGATTTGGAAGTGTATTATAATAATCATGAATATCATTAGGTACAACCTCATTAACCCCATTTTATGAATGTGACAATGATGCCACTCATGGGAAAAGGGTAAAGTGTTAGAAATATGAATATATAAAAGATAATCTTTTTGTAAAGCATGTTAACATTTACATTCACTAGCACATAAATCTAAAAACGAATGATAAACCTTGAAAATAACTCATCCTTTGACGAGGGAAAGTAAATTATTAATTAATATATGTTGGAGCTCAATGTCCCATAACATAAATCTTAGATTAGTAATCAAAGCTTAAAATATCATGATATAAACCTTAAATGGGTCCATGTTCTTGTTTCACTTACATTGCATGGCTTGTATGATGTATGTCTTAAGCTAAATATTGTATAAAAAATTCTTCATAAAAGAAACATCTAACTCCCCAAAAAGAAATGATAGAATCATAACACATGGGATAAAACCATGTAAATACATTGACCATTCAAGTTTGTTTAAATTAATTTGACAAACCATCCTTGTGAAAATAGGCAAATAACATGGTAGTGAAAGTCTTTAGTTAAAGCAATGGATCACCTTTACCATAATGATTTATACTTGAGGGTTTCACCAACCCACTTAGTAAAGAATAAGTCAAAATGTCATATGCTAAAGGATTATGAAATATTTTTCTAATATCATCTAATAGTTTAAATACTTAAGCATAAGTATCAACAAATTATTCTAGACTGTCAATCCTAATGATGAGGTAGTTTGTTTAAGGTGAAATATCATTCTCAACATGTATCATATTCATTTATATGTACATATCATGCAGTGGAGGATGTGAAAGATGTGTCATCAATTAATGGCACATTATCCTCACTTATAGCAAGTAAACATTATAAAAGATCCTTGTGTTATTTATTATCCTTAGCTTTCTTTAAATCACATGTTTGTATTGTAGGAGTGTATAAGAATGTATTCCACAATCACCCAAAGACGCATCATAATAAAGTATAAAAGGATCTGAAGGTGGATCTTAGTAAAAATATGGTATATTAGAATGGTACATAGAAAAATCCATGGGATCTACTAAGGTAGGTCTATTGGAAGTGGAGGAATGAGAATCACAAGTAAAATATTATCTACAACAAATAAAAAAGTAATATATATAAATATGTAATAAGTCATGCAAAGATACATAATAGTCATAACATGAATCAAACCATTATTTAGCTTTATCAACCAATATATTACCAAGTGTGTTCATTAATGTAGCATAACTGTGTATGTAACCATAATAAGAGGATAAATAAGATTCAACATTTGAGTGCCTAACTTTGTTACTAGTAAAAGAATCTATCATGAGTGTTAAAATAATATGCATTGACTACACCACTATTCCTATAACATGTGTTGGGTTAAAAGTAATCAACTTGTGGCTACCTTAACTCTTAAAGAAGCTATATAATCATTATTATAATCACATATAGGTAATTTCATCCTAGGGGTTATGGTTGAGTATCTAAGTCAACCTAGATGATAGCCAAGGGATATATATATAGGAGCTAGTAGATAGTTATTATCATCACGTTGAGTATTGTGTTCTTATTGAAGGAAATTGGAGGCATCCCCCTCGAAGTGGATTAGAAGGTTGCACCCTTGAAGTGGCATACTATTGTCAAATATTCACAACACATTTACTATTATATTCTTTTATTATGCAAGTTGCTTCATTACAACATCATAAAGCAAGTCATCATGAAATAAAAAGTCATCAACCATATCACAAGAAGATACATAAATATCATTATACTCATCACAAAATATATATATCATCAATAGACCATGAGCTACAAGATATAGAATAAGGGCTAACAGTCTCATTTGAAGGTAAGACATACTTATTAGTATCACTAGGGCCCTAAATGCACGATGGAATAACATAAGCATAAGAAGGAGAGCCCACATGAAAGCCTAAAAATCTATCAAGAGATGTATAAAGGATACACTCAGTAAGCATAACATCATCATATGAAGGAAGGTACTTATATATATCATGAGAGGTTAGGTCTAAAGTATTAACAATATGAACCAAAATATGGGAAGAAAAGGTTCTCAAAGGTAACACATCATCATGCTTGTGCATATCACTAGCCATATATGATAAGTGGAATCATCATGAAGCTCATAGACAAGTGAAGTGTGCCTAAGAGGGGAAACAATAAGAAGATCTCTTGATGAAAAATCAACAAGCGATGAAACAACACCTCCATAGAAGAGGCATGCCCATCTACAAGATATAAAGACATGGACGAGTTAAGGAGGGGAGGATCACATGCTACAAAGCATAGACACAAACCAAAATTAGTAATATATGCATGTGTAAAATCTAAGGACAATGTTCCATGGGAATCCATGACAAGAGGTGTATTAATGATGCACAATCAAGGGGGTAGGGATCAAAGATAGATGAAGTAAAAAGAGCCCCAATTCATAATATAGATAAATCAATGGCAACAAAATAAGGTGGATCCAAACCATAATTAGATTTGAGATGAAATATAAGTAATAAAAACATTAGATCTAAAACTCTAAAGTAAAAGGAATAAACCTTAGGGAGAAACCCTAGGTCATGTTTGAAAATGGTAGGTTCACAAAAAATGCAAGCATTTTAATCACATAAGCACATAGATATGTAGGGCGATTAAATAAATGCAATCAAATATCAAATATTGACCTAGATATAGGAGTTGGTGACACATAATTGAAATAAAATCATATAAATTAAATGAATGGTTATGTGTACTTAGCTTTAAGATCAATGATGAAGATTTTGGTATTGAATCTTTGTTGGAGCATTTCTTACTATTAGAAAATTAGTTGCCTCTATTTAATATGCTCCTCATAATTTCTATTGTTTGAGAAATTGATGAGGATCAATCCCACATCAATGAGATTGTTCTTGATTGTTGCTTGACATTGACTCAAGCCTTGTGAAAATAATGTGATAGAAAGTGCTCATGAGAATTTGTTCACCTTTGCCTTCTAGATGTTTGAATATATCAAGGCAACATCTAGAGATACATGAGAGAAAATTGTTGACTCAATGGGTGAATGCTTCTCCTAGATCATAGGTGGACCAAATTAATAATGATAAAAAATATTGACAATAATTTTCATAAACATTCATATGACCTATATAACGATGATGCATATTTGATTCTTTTATTCCTCTTTAGAATTGAAGCGTGCTTTAATTATTATTATTTTTTCCACGATCATCATTATCTTGTTTAACTATCAATTCGTGTCTTTAAATGTCATGACATAAAACATTTCACAAACATAACAACATGTCACGTGAAATGTATATTAGATTGACTCATAACAACTAGTAAAAAGAAAATGAAACCATTGAAATTTGAATTTGATGCATTGAATTTTAAAGATCATTTCCACACTTTGTATATTAGACTTAAATCAATCTTGTATCTTATAAACATGGAAGAATAAAGTAATAGTCTTAATATAAGAAATGAATGTTTGATTGAAAATTAATACAGCAAAAAAATTAAAAAATCGAATTGTGAGTGAACTCTAACCAAAATATAACACTTATTGAGATGTTATTTCTCGATATGTTACCACATTAGGTTAGCACAAAACCACATGGGAAACAGCATGTGTATGCTAATTTCCACGTAATACTAATATAACTTGTATTTTTAGAGCCCGCAACTCCGAGTAAGAGAGGCGAAGTTTGCCGGTAGACCAGCCATGCCAACGGACAAGAGTGGGATGGTGTTTGACAAATTCAGCCGAGGCGAGGCTGTGGCATCCTTAAATTGATTATTTATTCTTGTCCAGTTTATTTGATAAAGCTAAATTATATTTAGACATTGAGAGTTGCAGAGGCAGAGTTACTGCGTGGGTTGGGGACAAGGTGTGTGAAGGCGAGGATGGAGAGCGAGAGCATGTTGTTCTTGATGGTGGCTGCGATGGGTGCAGTTGTGGTACTAGTGGCCCTCTTGCTGCTCAGACGACGCTCTTCACCACAGCCACAACCATCTCGCCATCAGGATCAGGTCATCCATGCCAAGCATTTCACTTTTATATTATTATTTTACTTTAATTGTAAAGCTTTTAAAATTTTACAATATTTGGACACTACTGTGTAATATTTTTAGTCTATTTGTAACCCCTTTCCAGGGATATTACTTTGCAATTCTCAACATTCACATTCCCAGTTTAAGAAACCAATCCACTCCGACCTACTTTTTGATGCACTGCGTATTTATTTTAATTATGGGTAAAGTGTGGGTAGGGCCCACGCCCATTGTCTTAAATATGAATATACAGAAATCAGAAATCGTGCTCTGTATGAGACATTACAAAATGTGGCTACCACAGCCATAAAAGACCTTACATTCAATAACCTAGGGCCAGTCAAACAAAATTCCCAGAAATTAACAAATTTGACACTTACCAAAGATTTGGAAACCATAGAAACCCAAAGAAGGTTGTAGGACATCTGTCCTAACAATAAAAAGCAGCAATCCTCAATCGGTCCCTCTAAAAACGTACAATGTGACAGGGGGCTGCCTCAGACCAGACAGTATTGTATACCCAAATTTCCAACTACAACCGAATATAACAAGACTATACACATAGCAGACGCCATCAAGAAATAGAAGAAAACATACCGATACCCAGACCCTTGTGAGGAAGGAAGCCATTTGTCCAGATAGACCAGTGGGACCTTTGACCAGCCCACTTCTCCAATCGCCAAGAGTATCTCAACATTTGCAGCCTAGATGAGGGTTTTGATGGCAGCCTATTCTTTGGGTGCACAAACTCCTCCACTTTCTGATAGGAATCCACAGGCCTATGGAATTGTCTATGCAGTCCTCAAAACAGACATTTGACTGTAATTATTATTATTATTATTATTTTTTTAAACTGCAGGAATTGGGTAGCACGACCCCCTATAAACTGCAGTGTGCCTGGTAAACTTTTTAATGTGACCGGCGGCGCTGGTGCGACACGCCCTTCGGTACCACGGGGGTGGGGGAGACTAGACCTCGTTACCAACCCCCTGCAACAGGAAAGGTTAGCCAACCGAGCTAGGGCCCCCACCCTGTAATTATTAATTAATTAAAAATAAAGATACAATGCATTCTTTATTTTTAATTAATTAATAATTACGGTCAAATGTCTGTTTTGAGGGCTGCATAGACATTGCCCAGGCCTATGAAGTTTTGACTAGGCTTGAAATTGCCAGAGCAATATGTGAGGAAAAGTTCCACCCTCTCCATCTAAGTTACCGGTTCGGGTTCGGGGACGGGTTCGGGTACGAGAACCTGGTACGTGGCTACGTGAAAATTTTTTTTAGGGGTTTGGGTACGTATGGGTATGTGTATATATATATATATATACATATGTATATATATATACATATATACAAAAAAATAAGAGAAATATACAGAATTGTAAAACTAAATCATTTCATAGTATGATACTTGATCATTGATCAATGCCAAATGCCAAAGATAAATATTAAATGTCAATTGATAGTTGAAAAATATTCAAATACGCCATATCAATGATATCAATTATGGAAATCATCACAATTACAGTATTACTGAATTACAAAATGTAGTTCATGAAAGTTGAAACATGATTCAATTTCAATGTTCATCAATCATCAAAAGGATTATCAAAAAAGTCATCTTGATTTGGATTTTCAGTGGCTTCAACTTCAAGATCATCATCATTTGAACCCAAAGCGGTTCCGCTTCCACTTCCAGCACCATGCATGTCATGATCATCATTATCATCCACATCATCCATAGTGGCTCTAGCAAGATCCTGAATGGTTGCATCCAAGTCAGCAGACTCGGGTGCTACATCCCAAAGCTTTGCTGCCCCCTCCTTGTATTGAGGTTCCTTACGTGACAGAAGACGCAAATTGGAATGAATATACACCAAGTCTTCAGCTCTTTTTGCAGCCAACCGGTTACGCTTCACTGAGTGGATAAAGGAGTATGTACTCCAATTCCGTTCAGCAGCAGAAGAGCTTGCAACCTAGAGAGAAAACCAACAAAATAAAAAATAAAAAATGCAAGATAAATTCAAGAATGTTAAGTGTTAAATTCTACAATACAAGTGGCAAAAAAAAAAAACTTACTTGTGAGAGGATCTTGATTGCAAGAGGTTGGAGGTACATATAAACTTGACCATGGAGGTACCACCATGTAATAGCATCCATTTTGTATTGGTCTTTGGCAACAGAAGGGCTAAGATTTTTTCCTATGATAAACATTCCAAATTCTTTCATAACACTTGTCTCCATTTCTGGATCACTGAAGAGTCTCTTAAATGCACTCTTATACCCTCTAGCAACTTCAAGATCTCTATATGGCGGTATTCTCCCTGGGATAGAAAGTACTTCTCTAGTATAGTACCTTGGAGATAGGGCATATGCAAGGAGGTGCAATGGTGTTGTCATCTTGTTCCAACGATGAAGAACGATTGCTTCCACCCTTTTGTAAAGGGTGTCTTCAGGATCATTCTCTCTCTTTTGTATTTCAATTTTTATTTTCTCCAACATTGTGTCCATGCTATCATAGACATCCCCCAAGCATGGTTCATCTGTATCAGCAAACCGAAGCATAGACATGATAGGTTCGGTTATCTCCAATACATAATTCACACGATCCCACCAATTGTCATCCAAGATCAATGCCTTGACCTTTTGGGCCCTCTCTAAATTCGATTGCTTCCATATACCCCATTGGTTGCTAATAACCATTTGACTCAATGCCCCTTTCACCTTCACAAGTCGTCTCAGAACAATTGTGTGAGATGCAAATTGGGTCTCAGCAACCTAAGAACATGTAAATAATTAAATAAGTTAAAAAAAAAAACTATTCAATTATGTAAAACATGACATAAATGAAACTAAATAAATAATAAATTAAATTTACCTTCAACAATTCCAATCTTGAAAAAATTCTGAAAATTGCTTGTGACATATGGTGGTTTGTCACAAACATCTGGATCTCCTCGGCCTCCTGGTATATTTCTTTCACCCACTCTATTTGGTTTCCAATTGCTTGCATCACCAAATTGAGGGAGTGTACGGTGCAAGGTGTCCAAAAGATGTGCTCATATCTAGCCTCTACCAAAGCACCTGCAGCCCTGCAAACTTTTGCATTGTCCGTAATTACTTGGACAACATTTTCATCACCCACCATCTCTATGGAGTCAATGAGAATCCTGGAAATGAACTCTGCATCTTTCACTTCCCCTTCACAGTCAACTGCCTTCAAAAACATTGCCCCCTTGGGGGACACTGCAATAACATTGATCAATGGACGGTTTTTGCAATCTTTCCATCCATCGGAAACAATAGATACACCTGTTTCAATCCAAGAATCTCTAATTGGTTTTAGTTGGGCCTCTAAAGATTTTTTCTCTCTTTGCAATAAGGTGGTACGCACCTTTTCAAACCCAGGACTTGTGAAACCAGGAGGTGCACTATTTATTGCTGACACCATGTCCCGCCAATATGGTGATCTCACCAAGTTGAATGGAAGACCATTGGCATAGAGGCAACGTGCAATTTTTTCTTCAGCAATATCTCTTGCCTCCATTTTAAATGCCCTCTCCAATGGACCTCTCTTGCGGGTGGTGATTTGTTGTTCATCTTCATCTTCCTCTTCCGTAGAGGGCATAGGCAAGAAGGGATGTCTGGAGGCCCTAACTGCTTGAGAGGGTAATGTTGGTGTTTTTTTCTTTCCGGAAGAATAACTACTTTCTTTTCCTTTTGCAATTGATTTGTCAGCATTTTCTTGTTCTTTTATAAATTCTGCTATTTGTACAGAAGACAACCCCTTCTTATTTGGGCCCACACACATATTAATCCCTTTGCCACTAGGGCCCATAAAATGAAGTTTCACTTGGTAATAGGAGCTATTATATTGTACATTGCATAAATTACACTTCCAAACAAAACCCCCACCTCCAGGAATTTGTGAAATTCTTGTGGTATGTGCCCATAAAGGAGATCCTTTCTCAATTTTGAACTTTTGACTTCCCTCCCCACCCACTGAACTTTGACTACTGGCCATTGTTGCAATCTATAAAAAAATGAAAAAATAAATAAATAAATTTGAAAAAATTCTTCACAAACTTGAAAAAATTCATCAAAAACTAAGAAACTTGAAAAAATAGTTCAAAAGATCAAAGAATAGGGTTTAAATGCATACCTTAAACACTTAAATCTCCTTTGTAGAAGCTATTTGGCACTCCACAATCGATCTCCTTCGAATACAATCACCTCCTTTCAAAATGCCAAGATGTAGAGAAAATATGGTGAGAGCAAAATGAGAAGTAGAAATGAAATGTTTTAGTGTTGAAAAGCCTCATATTGGGCCGGATTAGGGTTAGGAAACAAAACAAAATTAAAAAAAATGCTTTTTATCTATGTTTGGGCAAACTTTATTAAAGCTGGGCCGTGGGTTCTTGGAGGTACGCCCGGGTTCGGGCCTGGTACCTTCGGGTCCACGCACCAAACAGCCGGGTGTGCCCTGGGTACGCACAGGGTGCGTGCCCAGGCCTGTGGGTTCTCCCGGGTTAGCGCGAACCCGGGAGAACCCACAGGCTTGGGCACGCACCCTGTGCGTACCCAGGATGTACCCGCAGGCGAACCCGTACCAGGTTCGCACCCGAACTGGGTTCGAGGCCTCCGGGTACGAATCTGGTAACATTTCTTTGACCATAATGTGAAACCTGTTGACCTGCTCCACGTGAATGACCATGGGGACATAGTCTTTGGGGTTGGTACTACTTGTCTTCAACTTAGTGTAATCCAAAACCAAGTTGAGGCCATCACTATACTTGGGCTTGATGTAAAAGACTTAAAGAGCTTTCTCCACAACCCTATCTTGGATATAAGATTGCAATCTCATAACAAACCCCATTACAATGTCGGAGTTCACTCATGAGAGCCCATACCCCATTATGAAATCCTTACCTAGAATAATAGTTAGGGCTAACAAGATCCGAGTCCATGGCAAAAACCTTACCCAAATTGGATCCTTGAGATGTTATTGGTGAATGCCATCTTATGTTTGGTAGTACACAACTTAATCACTTCCATGGCAAATCGATAGTAGGAGAGTGTAGAACAAGTGGAATGAGGGGGAATGCCAAGACGAAACCACATCTATTAGCTACCGAACACCACTTTCAATGTATGTTTCTCATGCTTGAGTTGTCTAGGCATCCGTAAATGAATCATTCTGATCATTCTAATCCATTGGGAAGCACAAGACCTTAATGCATCATGATATGCCAAATCATTACATGTTCCAAAAATCCTCCATGATATGCCAATCTAGGGGATTGTTTGATTATTTGATACAATGATCCCCTCCTCATTATCAATTGCATAATTTGCTAGTTTATTTGTAGCCAAATTAGATTCTTTGTAACATTGCTTGCATTAAAAAACTAAGAAGAAATCTAAAAGACTCAAGGCTTCTTGGCGAATTAAATTTAAATTCCAATTTTGGTAGACTTTTTCTTGGTAGCATAAAGTAATACCATTGAGTTTTCTTATATGATTAGATGCGAAATCCCACATTTGACAGCTAGTGAGACACCCATAACTAGGAATTGGGTCTCTGCCTCATTATTAGTCCTTGGTGAGTTTATTGGAAGCAACATGAAATAAAGATCCATTCGAGGCCCTAATAAGGCATCCGATGCTTGAAGGACTTGAGTTATCTTGAGTGGCTCCATCAAAGTTCAACTTCATAAAGGAATTTGGGGGAGTTTCCCATTTAATGGTTGACTTGTCCATTGAAAGAGATTGAGGTCCTTGCACCCCACGAATGAGGGGCGTTGCATGCTTATTTTCATTAATGAAGGATTGAAGTTTTTTTAATATTGTTACGAGATTTTTGGGTGATGCTAGATTTGTTGGGTGAGTCACCAATGGGATTCAAACCTATAACCAATGATAACTAGGTCATCATGCTAGATCAACCTATAAATTCATCAATAATTCTTAGAATCTAATGCCATAGTAGAATATAGAAAAAGACGATTCATCCAAATTATTAGTATGGATCTAAAAATATTATTTTTCTGGAAAAAGGATTCATCTCAAGGCCTGCAATAATAGGTTCCTTTGGCTCTCGCTCGCTCCCTATCTACGTAGTGATCTCTAATGCAATAAGAATTCCATCTCCTAGATCCGGCTCACTTGTGTGGTGGTTAATACATTTTGCATTATAGGGAATCATCATGATTCTAGGATCCATAGACAACTAAATCGTAAATTTATATAAACATTGAAACCTTTTCAAATCGCTCTCCACATCCATATATTTCATGGGATAGATGGACACTTTCTCTAGACATGCATATAAAATACATTATTTTTTTCACAAACTGCTCACTACAACAATTCCATTTCATGGGATTGATGTGTGCTATCTCTCTACACAACATATATAAAATTCATGCTAAGGTTTTGGGATTTCGACCATGCCAGTGCTATGGGCATTTAGGGTTGAATTTGAATAATACACTTTTCTGTCTTCTTTTCTGGATACTTTATGACCCAACTTTTCCCATATTTCAATGACATACAAGATTTGTAACATGTCCTTTGGGTAATGGACAGCCTTATTGCAGTGTAGGGATTTCATGGAAAAGATGGACACCCTCTCTATAGACACATATATAAAATGCATGCTTAGGGTATAGGACCAAGACTACACCCCACCTCACTATGATGTGTGGATAAGACTATGGTCCACATTATAGGCATTTGGGATGAATCCAGATCGTATGCTTTTGTATGGACTGCATTTGTTATTCTTTGCAACCTTATTCATCCATATTTCAGTACTATATAAGTTTCATGGCATTGTCTCATAATGGGCCCCCTCATCATAGTGTAGGGATTTGAACTTATGTGTCTCACTCAAGAATGCACCCCCTTACTAGTATACCCAAATCTGGATCAATTTTCTGTTTGAATAGATTTGTTCAATCTTGAAAAAGTAACTTTTTAGTACTTTCCATCTAATAGTCTAGAATATGGTCCATTGTAAGTAGACAAAACTTTATAGTTTAGTCATACTCATTACCAAGTGCCTATTTTTCCCTATAAACTTTATATTGCTAGAAGTGAAAAATAATCAAATTATCACCACTATTTTATATGAAATATTTTTGGAATGATTTTTTTTATAAATTACATACTCTGTACTAGGAAATTACCTTAAAGATGTATATGAGGTTACCCATTGAAAATGGGTACTAATTTTAACCACCAATTGGAACATATCTAAACTCGAAAAAGAGGCACAATGCTCATTTGGAGATTCAATAACATAAACCTTACATACATAGGATTGAACTTTCAACAATTGATTGCATACTTGCATTGGATACTTTACTAAGGCCTAAACCAAGAAAATGATAGTAGGGACAAGTGTATTCAACACAAAGCATACCATCATTTGAACATAAACAATAGTCACCTTTTTCTACCTAGTTTGCAGAGTCTCTCATTTGTAATTGATTGTACTTTTTGAGTCCCATCTACCTAATTTAGTTATTTGTGGACATGAATACAATTGCTTTGTATCTTTGTTTTTCTAAGTCTAGCGACACTCTATTATGCCATTTTCTGATTTTTAGTCAATTTCTCGTTCAAATTGTTGATATGTACAATATCTCCTCCTTTTAATGTTCCCTAGCATGAATTAGATTTCTTTTACCAGTTACTTTTACCTTTGGCTTGATAAGGTACTCTTTGGCTTTCGCTATTAAATCCCAAGAGATGATTTTTCCTTGGATGGCCTCTTAGTCTCTTCTAATTAGAGGTAGGAGAAGTAATGGAAGGTTGGTTACCATATGCAACCGAAGATTCTCTTTGCAATGCACACTAGTATTTAGTCATGATCTTATATCATTATCTCATCCATAGTTGGTAGACTTTGTCTTGGTAAAAACTTGGCAAACCCAAAATTTGCGACTCGACAACTTAAGAAATTGCTTAAATTTATTATAAATATAAATCACATTTTTTTTTCCAAAATTCAATGACTAAATGTATCCAATGAGTCCATAAATGAGTACAAAGTGTTTTATATTAAATTTGATTCTTTTGAATACAAATTGAGTACAAAATTGATTCATCATGCAAAATCTTGATACATAGTTAGTTGCCAAGTATTACGAATTTATGATGAACGCCTTTGAGAATCATCATCATAATTCATAAATTGCATATTACAACATTTTACATCTTCCTCTTCCTTGATCTAGTGAAAACTTGGGGAGAGGTTCTAATCATTGCATTTCATTATGGCTCCTTGCTTGGCATAGAAGGCTATGTTTGTGGCTCCAACTCCACTTCCATCCTATTGCTAGATGGCAATGACGCCTCCTTTGCCTCATCAATGCCATCCAATGACAATCTAGTAGTTCGTTTTGTTGTAACCACATCCTCCATTGCTTGCCTCACAAAATCAAGAATCTCATCTCTAGTAAACAATGGGGTTTGCTTATCTCGCCTTGACCAATTATTGTAAGGATTAGTGTCATCCAAATCAATGACTTTTTTTGATTTGTCCTCTACCTTTCTTGTGTGAAGTCAAAGGTTGTATTGTACAAAGACAAGGTCATTGAGACGTTTTTGAGTTAATTTTTTTAGCTTCTTCGTGTGGATGGGCCTCAAACAAACTTTAGTTGCATTCACAGCTAGAAGCACACAAGGTTGACACAAAATGTGGAGGGCTAATTTTGAAGATTTGGGAAATTTGCATCCCAATCTCCCCACCAAGAACTTATAAAGTAAGATATTTAAGAGTTAGTAAGTAAACCATATTTATCAATAGTTGTAAATTGTAAATTTGTAACTTATAAGATGCGTGTGAAGACTCTAATTTTTGTTACATGTTGATTGAGCGGTTCTTCCTTGGATAGTTAGTGCCGAAGAAAAGAGCTTCCCTCTACCAATCCTATAATTATGCTATGCTTGAACAATGTGGTCCCTTGCCTCATCCTCAGGTATCATCCTCTCAATGCATGTTGTGAGGCCCTCTGTAACCTCTCCATTAGGATTTGTGAAGCTATCCAAAATTCAAATAGAAAAAAATGGAGTTGAGGAAGTACCCCATTTCATGAATGGGTTGATAGAGTTGATTGTTCCATCTCTGATCAATAATCTCCCAAATGATATCAAATTTAAGTTTGTCTCTCTTGTAATAGTTTTAAATGGACTCATTGGCCCTATGCATGGCCTCATAAATGTACCTCATTGGGTTTTGATCCCCGTCTACCAAGCGCAAAACTCTAACAAGGGCTTCAATACCTACAAATACAAATTTATAATGAAAGAACTTTTAAAATTTAAACATAAAAGATTCAATTTGAATTTTAAATCGATGTTTTGAGATTACCCTAACCATCTTTGTAGCTCTCTATGCAAAGAGATTATCAAAGACTATCCTTGCGATACTCTCTCTTTCAGGATTCTTTGAAGTCTAGCCATGCTTGACTCACAAACATTTGTTTCCAACAAGTCAACAAGCCAATAATGCTTTGCAACGTTAGGAAGATAGTTGCAAACCTTGTGACACCCAATCCAATTGCACCAGCTCTTTCCCTTTGGTGTGATCTCTCATCAAAGTAAGAACCTAAGGGTGATTATAAATAAATTTTGTTATGTTTCTTGCATTTTCTACAACTGGTCTTACTCAATCAATTTTGTCTATGTCCTCCAAAAGAAGGTCAAGGTATTGTGTTGCGAAAAGATAGTTGCAAACCTTGTGACACCCAATCCAATTGCACCAGCTCTTTCCCTTTGGTGTGATCTCTCATCAAAGTAAGAACCTAAGGGTGATTATAAATAAATTTTGTTATGTTTCTTGCATTTTCTACAACTGGTCTTACTCAATCAATTTTGTCTATGTCCTCCAAAAGAAGGTCAAGGTATTGTGTTGCGAAAAGGGTTCCAAAGAGTGACAAATGCCTCTCTTGGAGCAATCTCCTAGTCGCCACATATGGTGCTGCATTGTCAGTTATAATTTGCACTACATTCTCTATGCCCACCTCTAAGACAACTTCCTACAACATTAGACTCAAAGTTTTTGCATTTTTTACTTTGTCAGAGGCATTAACTAACTTCAGAAAGATTACCTCACCATTTGAAGCTACCAAAAAGTTGATAAGGGTGTGGTTCTTTCCATTCGTCCACCCAATCTGAAAGAATAGTACAGCCATACTTTCGCCATTGTTTCTTTTGTTTTTCCACAGCTAACTTTGCATCTTCAACTGCATCCACAAGGAACTTCCCTCTTAAGTCTTTTCGAGAGGGCACCTTGTAGCCTTTTCCTTCAACTGTCAATGTAGTTACTGAATTCTTCCAATACGGATCGTTTACCATATTGAAGGAAGGTTGTTGAAATACCAAAAATTGGCACGTGCCTTATCTACTTCTTCATGCACTTCCTTGTTCCACCTTGTTTCTTCCAATGATAGTTGTGCTCTAGGTATGTTTCAAGGTACTAAAAAGCTATGTGGTGTCCATGTAGGCACTCTACTTGAAGTAGATGAGGTGGATGCCAGTGCTTTGTATGTGTGGAACACTAATGGAGTCCACTATGCCTTTGAATTCTGTATTGTCATCCATTTCTTCTTACAATTGAGGACCATGAGCACTAGCTATGGATATTGCTATGGCTGCTCTTGTTTTCTCCCTCTGTAGTTATTTCTCTTCTATGGTCTTGTCATAGGGCTTAGTATCATGATTAGTAATGCTTGCAAGATGGTATTTGAGGTGATTGATGCCTCCATGATATGGATTTTGGCATCTTATGCAAACGATTGTCTTAGGTGTTCCCCGTATGGCATATTTTCAGGCAAGGTCTTTGGCTCCAAGGGGAAGAGTTCTGGTAACTGGTATTGACTGGGCTGAACCTAAGCCTGATGTGGAGTGGGAGCTTGATTGAGAGGCCAAGGGTTCTCGATTTTCCATTATATCTAACCTACAAGTGCAAAGCACAACATATTTAATTTTTAAATACAAAAAAATCAGCATAAATTCAATATAAATTACTATAATTCTGGATAAATTTAGCATAAATTAGTATAAATCAGCATAAATTTAGTATAATCTAGTGATTTTATTCTTGAAAACAATGTACAAATCAGAAAAATAATTGGTCTATAGAAAAAAATAGTGTTTTCTTTTATAAAATTAGTATAAATAAACAAAAAAATACTCATAAATCCAATTTTTTTGGAAGTAAAATCATAAATACTACTAAATACTATGAAATTATGAATTGTTTACAATCTACATGCTAGATTTTAGCAGCTTATATGAATTTAAATGCTTGGAAAAAAATAAAAAATAAAAATTACTAACCTGCCCTTGAAATTATTCTAATCTTCCTTTAAATTGGCCTAAAAATCCTTTCAATTAGCTCAAATGTATGCAAGAAAGTTGTGTGAGGAAGTAAGAGGGGTGTGTTGGCTTTTATAAGCAAAAAAAATCTCCAAAAAATCGGTGACTTGCTAACCTGAAAAAAAGGGGTGTGAGGAAGTAAGAGGGGTGGGTTTGCCAAGTTTTTTGAAAAAAATCTCCAAAAAATCGGTGACTTGCTAGCCTGAAAATATGGTGAGTACTTGTTGGGTTCACCATCTATGATCTCATAAACACATTCTCACATTTAAGTCACTTTCAGTTCTAATTTGTCACCTCTATGTGGTTTGTAATTCTTTGTGTACATCATAGTTTTTTTTCCATATGTTGGATGCCCATGTGTGTTCCAACTTTGTTATTTCCCTCAAGCCTTTAAATACACCATCTCATAACTAAGGGATATGTGTTGAACATGTTACTACTATGAAGAGGGAAAATGGTCACTTGGATAGGTTTGGCAAGGCTGAACATGTTATGTGGCTTTGTTAGCAGCCTATTTATCACCAACAAAACATGTGGTGGTAATGTGACAACCTAACTCCTCTCCAAACTTGCTGCTGACATTTGATGGCATTTGATTTGATAGACTTGTGCCACACAAGCATGTTACAAAGTCATTCCTTGGTAACAAGAATACAAAGGAATTTGGCCAAAATTCAACCAAGGGGTAAATAGTCTTGTAACTACTGACCTGCTCATCACCCTCCTACATGCATAATATTGTATACTACCATTCTTTATAAATTGGCAATGAGTTAGTGAGTTAGATTAGTTTTAAATTTTAGAATAGGAGGATAGCTTAGGCATTTATACATTTAACCTCTCAGATCTTGTACAAAACTATTGCATAGTACAATTTTGCAAATAATAGTTCTTATTGTAGTCTAACTGTTATCTTCTTTGTTCTTCCCCTTGCCTATAATTCTTGGTCTGTGTCATTCAAATTATGCTTCTGTTACAGCACATTTAGGTCACTAAGTGTGTCTATCCTCTAGGCACCATCCTAGCCCCCAAATCACGGCTAGTGGTATCAAAGCTTACACTTGTATCGTGTTTGAGTGTGTATGCCCATCCATACTAGGTTAAATTACATGAAATTAGGGGTTGAGACTTGTGAGCCTTTTGCATACCTTCCTATCCAATGACCTGCATGGCAGATAGAGCTCTAGAGATACTGACTACAGTTATTCTGTAGAGAATGATTACGATGCATTACAACAATGGGAAGATTTGGAACAACAGTGCACACTTGATAGAGCAAGCATTGTCCATCACTTTGTCCAGCTTCTTGAGTGCGTGCAACATTCTTTAAAGAGCTCTACCTTTCACAAACCCTTTGGCAGTTCCACACTGTACCAAGTACAAATCAATTTAGACATCTCTATTTTTGAAGGCAATATAAGCACAGATGCTTTAGGTAATTGGCTTAATCTTGTCTATTCAGACTTTGTGGTAAATCACTTCTTTGAAAGAGAAAAGATTATTGAAATTTGCAATCAAATATGTTGAAAAAAACTAAACCACATTGCTCTTACAGACAACACAAAAGTATGTAATTTTTTTTCATGATTACAGCTTTGGATTTATCATCTTTATTGTGTCAATTCAGTAATCTTTTTTTATTTTTATTTTTACTGCTATGCCTACCGAGAAGTTCATTTTAGGAAGCCTTTGGGAGCAGGGGTAAACTTGTTGGGCGGTAGAAATTGCTGAGAATAACACCCTTTTTACTTGCAGACAATGCTTACCATATGGAATCCATGCATCTATTTGATATCAGCAACAAGGATACCAGTATTTCAATGCTTAACCACTTTATAGGGATAAGATTGATAAATTTTCTAAATCATGGTAAATGGATTCTGCGCTTATACTCTAATTCCTAAAAGAATAACAACTGAAACAAAATCTATCAAAACAGCTTTAATTTAATCTGATGCAAGAATTTGTTTACACACTGTAGGAAACTATTGAAATGAGAGAGAAAAAATGAGATTGCTCTCGAATTAAAATTCAGTCATTCACATTACACAAAATCTATTACATAGTATTGGCTTTATAAGGCCATTATTCCTGTATGAAACTAATAACGGGAATATAACTTCCAAAACCAAATTTATTTATTAAATTAACAATAGCATGTTAATTTATTTATTTAACTATTTATGTCAAGTACTAACTTCTAACATCCCCCTTTAGTACTGACAGAGAAAAACTAGAAATTAGTACAAATATTCATCATCACTTTGATGTGAAATTTCTGTGTGGTCCTTTCCTTCAATTATCATAACATTATCTTGCAACTTTCCATCAAGAAGATCCCGTGCTCTCTGTTTGCAAGTCAGTACTACATGTCCTATCTTTTTACAATAGAAACATGTGCCACTTGCATGTTTGAACTTCGTCATATGTTTTGATTTTTTGTAAGAATTACTAGCCTTGTTTTGTGCAGCCAATGCAACTTCTTCTTCTGAAACATGTTTGTTTCTTTCATCAAGCAATGTGGATATAATACTTTCTAGACTTGGATTGATTTTGCTTAAGGTGAATACCTTGTGAGTCATACTATTTGGCATACTATTTAAAAGTATGGCTTTTGCATCATTTTCTTTTATTTCTTCATTTATACCAGCCAACTGATTTATCAAGGAATGAAATTTACTGATGTGAGACACTATATCTTCACCTTCCATTTTCAATCCATACAACTTTTATTTTATAGTTATTTTTGCACTATCAGCTTTTGATCCAAACAAAGTATTCAATATTTCTCAGATGTCTTTAGAAGATTTTTTAAAATCTACATGATGTAAATAAGGTTTAGATAAACCGAGACCAATTATAGCCAATGCTTTCTTATCTTTTACCTTCCATTTTTGAAGTTCATCTGTATCTGTTGGCTTTGTCACTGTACCGTCAACAATTTCCCAGAGATCTTTTTCAATTAACAATAATTGTATCTGTATTTGCCAACTGTGAAAATCATTTCCATCAAACTTTTCATAAAGGCTTAATTTATCCATTTTGTGTTGAATAAAATGCATCTTTAAAAATAATACTTGTATCTCCAATATTCCCCACACCTTTATTTTTCAGAAATTAAAGGAAAAACTCTTAAAGAAATAAAATAAACTCTTATTGAAACTATATAACTCCTCTTTTGTTCCCTAAACACCTCTTTTCAGAATGCCTTGACATAAATTTTCACCTTATTCGCTTGGTTCAGTGTGCCCTCTTCTCTTGTCTTTTCACACAAAATTCATCTGAAAATTGTTTCATGCGCAGCCTGGGCATTAGCTTAGGCAACAAAACAATTATTAATTGCAGCCTTTGCACATATTATTGCTGCCTTTCCTCTTTGCAGCTTCCACTCCTTTCCCTGCGCACTCTCTCCTCCTCTCAGCCTCACGCAGCCTGCTGTTTGCAAATTTAAATGCCAAATCAAGTGGGCGAAAGTTTAATCTTTAAACTAAGGCTTCCTCTATTGAAATGATAACAATGAACAGAGTGAAGTGTTAAACAATGGCAAGAATGAACATGACGGAGAGAAAAAGAAGAAATGCAGATGAATGATGGAGTCAAAAAAGGTTTTGCACATGGTCTACATTGCTCATTTGTTGACAAATGCAAGAATGGTAGAAAACAATAGCAGTTGCACATGGTCTTCACTGCAGTACCATTGTAAACACCGCTGTGAGAAATAAACAAATGAATGGAGAGTGATCAGAGAGAGCTCCAAGAAGAAACCCGCTTTGATACCATATTGAAATGAGAGAGAAAAAAAATGAGATTGCTCTCAAATTAAAATTCAGTCATTCGCCTTACCCAAAATCTATTACATAGTATTGGCTTTATAAGGCCATTATTCCTGAATGAAACTAATAACGGGAATATAACTTCCAAAACCAAATTTATTTATTAAATTAACAATAGCATGTTAATTTATTTATTTAACTATTTATGTCAAGTACTAACTTTTAACAGAAACAATAAATATAACTCAATGAATGATTGTCAAAACCTTATCTCTGGTTTTGTGGGCGGATGGGTGGGCGCACCTCCAGGTTGGCTGAGGGGAAGTGGTAGATTAGGCCACGCTGTAAGGAGGTAGAGGACGGTGGAGGGTGTTGATGTGATGAATTGTCAGGGGAAGCTTTAGCAATCATGACCTTGATACTCGTGAGATGATGGGAAGGAGTGGTCTCCTTTCCTTAGGCCAGATTATTTGCATTTTACCTAGCGTACTTTGTCCTCGGCAAGCTCTCGGCACGTTTGGAGAGGATTTATTTGAGGTGGGTGGTGGCACCTCAGCACCTGACATTTATTTCCTCGTGGTTTGGCTTTAAGGTCGACCAAGGTGCCGTCCATTTCTCATTTTATTTTCTTGGCTGCTTATGGTGCTCATTTCTCTGTTTGGGTGTGCTCTGAGCTTGGGCGTCGATGGCAAAGCGCTCAACGTTCGTCATAGAGGTTTCAGTGGATGGGATGGTGAAATTTGGGGCGGATACCCCGATTTCATTGAAGTCTTCAGCGTGACAAACCTCTTTTAGGGAAATCACGAACCAGAGACTGAAGAGGATTCTTCAAAATAATGATCCTCTGGTTGTCGTGGCGACCAAAATGATTCTGGGGTCTGGGCATTTGGCGAATAAGGAATATGGCCGAGATAATTTGCATGTTTCTTCTCGATTTCTGGCTTCCTTGTTGGATAACCAGGTTGACAAGGCTGAGGCGAAATTGCTGCTTGAGAAGCTGTTCCGGGAGGACCTGGTGGAAGGTGTTGACAAGGTGTTGTATGGTGTGGCTGTGGGTCGTGGAGTTCCGTGTTCCTATGACTTGGAGCTCCTTCGAAGCCCTGAAGCTGTACCCGTTTCTTCTTGATTTGAGTGGACCGGCCCTCATGAAGCATAGGATGATTGTGGTGGTGGTGATAGAATTCGTGAAGAAGTTCTTCGGGTTGATGGCGGTTGGGGGTGTGGAGTGGGTAAAATATTTTGAAGCCTTTGCTAAGGCTAATAGCTTTCTGTAAGTCTGGTTTTAATGGTGTCTTACCCTGTCATTTTGTTTTTTGCTTGATAATCTCTTGATGACGATATGTAATGGGAATTGGCCCTCTTATGGTCATTTTGGTTGATGTTGGTGTCGGTCAGGTGTTTGGGTGGGATGGATGGCGAGGCTTATACTGGTTTTTTGGCTTATAGCTGGGCTGTTAATGGAGGATGATTACCTGCATTTACCTGCATTGCAAACGATTGTAGAAATGGCATCTTTTATTATTTCAATAAAATACTAAAACTTGCGTATCAAAAAAAAAAAACCTTATCTCTGGTTTTCATTAATTCTGAAACTGAAATCTGCTATAGAAAAATAAATAAAACTTCTCTCACAATTTGTATCTCTGCCCTTTCAATTTATAGATCCGAGAAGGGCGTACAAAGGAGTTATCAGTAGTGAGTCTCATACTCCTGAAGGTCTGCATGAAGAGATGAGGTAGTGCGCTTCAAGAGACAGTCCAGCTTCTCTTGGATTCTGAGCCCTAACTCACAGTTAAACTCAAACAATAGAAAAGTAAACTGAAAATAGACTTTACTAAAACTCAATGCTCAAAGAAGAACTAAGAGATAATCTTATCCTAAAGTTAGTGCCCTAAATTAAGACTTGAATCTCAGTCGTAGTTAACTACAATTGGTAAAGAAGACTGATTGCTGCACAATAAGAGAACTGACTGAGGTATAGTACATAGTCTAACACTCCCTCTTACTGAGGAAAGTATTCAACATTGTGCCAAATTGTTCTTTGAACATCTCAAATTCTCCTTCTGAAAGAGGCTTAGTCAAGATATCAGTGACATGTTGATCTGTTGGAAAGTACTGCAGAACTACAACTCCCTTCTAAACCTTGTCTGTGATGAAGTGGTACCTGATCTCAATATGCTTGGATTGATCATGAGATACTGGATTTTCAGAGATTTTGATACAAATCTGATTGTCATAGTAAGTCATGGTAGCATCCTAAGTCTGATCTGTCAGCTTTGCTAGAAACTTGTGGAGTCAAGACTTCACAAATAGCAGAATTGGTTGTCATATATTTTGCTTCTGTTGAACTGAGTGCTACAGAAGTCCGTTTGTTGCTGTACCAAGAAGTCATACACGAACCTAAACGAAAGCAACACCTTGAAGTGCTTTTCCTATCACTAGCACTAATTGCCAAATTAGAATTAAAAAAACCATACAAGACTAAGTCCTTATCACCAACATGTCTGAATCCAAAATGCACTGTGCCCTTCAAGTATTGGAGGGTGTGCTTTGCAGTAACCCCATGAACTTGCCTGGGCACAATTTAGTGACTCAAGGTGTTGACTGCAAAACAAATTTCAGGCTTGGTATTTACCAAGTACTTGAGGGAACCTGTCAATTGTTTGTACACAGACGGATCTATCAAATATGAATCAAAATCAACAAATGACTTCAGATTTTTTGCCATTGGAGTAGCGATGGGCTTGCAGTCCATCATCAGAAATCTCTTCAGAATCTTAATTGTATACTTTTCCTATCCAAGGAAAAATTCACCTGGATTTTGCCATACTTATAGCCCCAAGAAGTAGTGCATCAAGCCAATGCCCATATCAATTCTTTTGCCAACTCTGTCTTGCACCATTCTATGAGTTTCTTTGAACTTTCTGCAAGTATTAAATCATCTACTTACAGGACTAAACAATCAGTTTGGAATGATCAATCGAATAGTAAAGATTGGAATCCACATCTCTGTCCTAGTGAACACCAGACCTGAAAAATATTCATGGATCTTGGAGTACTATGCACAGGGTACCTGTTTCAAACCATAAATTGCCTTCTTTAATCTACAAACATGAGTCTCACATTCATGCACCTCGAAGCCCCTTGGTTGATTTATTTACACCTCCTCCTAAATCAACCCTTAAAGAAATGTTGTCTTCATATCCATTTGATATAGATGCCAATCAAAGACTGCTGCTAAATACAGAATAAATTTGATAGAGGTATACCTGGCAATTGGAGCAGAAGTCTCCTCAGTCAATTCCATCTTTTTGGAAAAATCCTCTAGCTACAAACTGAGTTTTGAATTTTTCTATGTTGTCATCTGTTACATGCTTGATCTTGTATAACCACTTAGAGTCAATCACTGACTTCCCTTCTAGTTGACGTACTATCTCTCACTCATCATTTTTCATTATTGAGCTGTACTCCTCCCTCATGGCATCCTGCCAAACCTGCTGACTTACTGCCTCCTTAAAACTAAAAGGCTTTGCATTAATGATAGAAGACATTAGTCCCATATAATTTGGAAATTTCTTGTGAGGATGACTTAAATAGAAGTAATAGGAGTTCCAACTTGCTCTTGTGCCTCTTGTAGTGTCTGGGTAAACCACCTAGGCTTTCTTTCTGAATTGGATAGAAAAGATGAATCCCCTGCACCTCTGGAAGCTTGCTCATCTGAATCTGATTTCTGATTTCTCTGATTTCAGCATATCAGCTTTTGAGGCAGCAAGTTCTTCTATCTTCTCAAGTCATTTTTGGAGGCTCGTGAGACTTAGAGGATCACGCATCCTCATAAAACTTAACATTTTTGCACACAGCTACCTTTCATTGAGATGGAATTTAGATTCTAAGCTTTCGAGGTCTCACTATAAACTGCAAAGATACCTTCAAACTAGAAGGTTCCAACTTGGTCCTTTTCCCATCAGGGATATGAATGTAAATAGAAGAGCTATAAACATGAAGATGTGCTACTTGAGGTTTCTCATTTATTGTCATGTCCTCTTTTTGGACTAAAGATAAACAAGTGCACCTAAGTCTATTATTTTATCATAAGCGTGGGCAAGGTGAGGGAAAATAATTTTTAAATAATAATTTAAGTTTGTCCTAAGTCATTTTATGTTATAACATTTTAAAAGGGGACAACTTATATGTTGTTTTTAAAAGAGGGTGTAATGGGCACCCTTAAATGCCCAACAACTAAACAACTGCTGATAGGAATTTTGTCAAACAGTTTGCATCCAACTCCTTATTCCTCGGTTTACTAATTTAACCCTTATGACTTTGGAAATGGGACGTTTATATTGTTTGCTTGCATGGAATTGAAAATCACTTAACATGAACAAAAAGAAAGTACAATGATATGCAGATTGGAAATTGTATTACTGCTGATAAGATGTTATTTTCAGAATTTAATAAAATCAAGTAAATGGCAGATTATCAACTCACTAATTGCTCCAATATTATTGACATAATGCTCCAACAAATGTTATATAGACCTGCTGCTACAGTGACATGAATAGTATTGCGTGAATAGTAACCCGCGTGAATAGTACCCACGTGAATAGTGTCGCATGAATAGTGTTGTGTGAATAGTACCCGCATGAATAGTGCCGCTACAGTATTTTGTCTTTCAAACAATCCAATGCCTTTATAAAATCATTTCCTCAAGGTAGCATAAGTGTCGGACGAGGAATGAAGAAGATATGAGCAAAACATCAAATCTGCCTGTAGCTAGAAGCGCGCCCAATCTGCCTGATAATGAATCTGATAACAATGGATTCCAAAGGCCAAACCCCACGGGAATGACGTCTAGAATGTCACAAGAGAGGATAGAAGTCCTCTAATGCCAAGAACGAATCTGCAACTCACACATCAACTTTCTTCCCATACTCAACATGCCGAACAATGGCCACAAACTCTCCTTTTATTTCCCTTCATAGGGTTGACCCTCCTTACACAAACAATGTGGGATAAAGTGTTTTAAAATAAAATAATATAAAATAACACCTTATGTCTCCCTTGGCCATCCCCTCTCAAACACACATCCCAACATAAATAATATTAAAGTAACACTTTATTATTTTAACATTTAATTTAAATGTCACTTTAATAAACTTCAAGCATTAAAATAAAATAGTAATTGGATTCGGAATAATATGAGTGATAGCTCGTCGGAAAGCTCTCATCGAGGAGCATCAAATCCAATCACTAAATCTGACCTCGCCCATGCCCCGCTGACTTACTAAAAATAGTAAGTACACCAAAGAAACCACAAATCAACTCCGATTTGGCCAAAACTGGAAAAGACTAGGCCAAAACATCTCAGGATCCCTTTACAATCCATGTTAGCCTCCGGGACCATGCAGACATAGTCTAACTGCAACTCAATCTGGTGATGGCTAGAGTGGGGACATTACAGAGGGCCAATATGATGTCATTAGGAAAGTGAGCCAAGGTATTATTCTTATTCTTTAAGTTAGTCCTAATCTGACCTTGACAAGGATATTTCTCAATTGCAAAAATTTGACCTTGACAAGGATATTTCTCAATTGTGGATATTTGACCCAGGATATTTTTCAATTGCAAAAATTTGACCTTGACAAGGATATTCCTCAATTGCAGAGACTTGACCCTAATAAGGATATTTCTCAATTGTGAAAATTTGACCTTGACAAGGATATTCCTCAATTGTGAAAATTTGACCCTAACAAGGATATATCCACATTATCCCCAAATTTCCACAATTCCAAATACCCCCAAAATCTCAGTAGTGGAGAAAATGCCCCCTAAATCTTTGCAATGGAAAATGATCCCTAAATCTACAATGGTGCAGAAGGGTACGGATTTCCAAAATTTCTATAAAAGACATGTTTTTGTCGCTAACAAGTGTTGATAATGCTCCAAAACTGTAGTTTGAGGCATGCAACACATGATTTCATGTCGTAACTTGTAACTAGTGTCTGTATGAGTGGATTAACAACAAGATCTCCAAGTTTCACTGCAGATTTAAACTACAACATGCTATAATGACAGAGGATGCCCACTTTGCACACCTAGTGTTGCTTGTTCAATCTAAAGACTTCTTTTCAACAATGACTTGAATTTGGGTTCTTGTCTTTAAAAGGGTATTCAAAGCCACTTTTAAAGGGTTCTAGAAAAAGTTATGAGGAATCTGAGAAGACTTTGGGCAGCGACTTGATTGCTTCTATGTGTTATTTTTTCTAGGTACATAGTTAATGACTGCAATTTTCTGTAATAACTATACATACTTTGATCTAAGCATATATGAATACATGCTCTCAGTGTGTGTTGTCTCCAGTTTGTGATCCAATATTCTTTTGAGTAAAATAATCAAGTATTGTAATGTTCATCAGTGCACATTTGTTGCATCCGTGTTATTTTCATTGTTAGTCGTGTTCAAGTAACATTGTTAATTCTTTCATTGAAGATAATAAAGAATACTACTGTCAAATGGATTTTGAAGTTGGATCGCATTGTTAGCCCTTTATAGGTCGAATTATTACAAGTTGATAATTCTAGATTGACCATTGGAGTATATAGATTGTTATGAATGAATATGTATATTGTATTGACTCTGTTACCTTGAATAGGCACCGATCAGTCCAGTTTCTCCCATAACCTTAGAATTTATCTTACAATGATAAATTTTAAATCAACCATTTAACATTTTTGTATTTTTTTGAAATCCTTGTATTTGAAACAACTAGATTCACATATCCTTGTCATAAAGTATACGAGAGTTAATTTGATAGGTGTTGAGTCATAGATTTGTAGTATTTTCATACTTAGACACACCTAGGTTCTACGGAGCCTGAAGTGCAGAGGAAAACACTATTGAAGGTGTTTCTTGTTCGTTGGCCTAGCTTTCAGCAGCTTTGAGCATAAAATTAGGTAAATTTTTAGGAGTTACTAGAATACAAGTTGGGTAACCAACAATATATATGGAGTAGACCTAAGGAAAAAGGTGGTAAGAAAATGGGGGATAAGAAAGGTCTAAACCCCTTGAAAGAGTAGATAAAATGTTAGAACCATAGTTGAAAAACTTGGACTCGGCAATAACTTGGCAGGCCTAAAATTTTTAAAAATTCGGGACCCGACAAAGACTTGGTAGGCCCAAAAATTTAAAGAATTTGAGACTCGACATAAACTTGAAGAAAAACTTGGCAATAACTCAACAATTTTATCGAACATTTTAAAATACATAAATTTGCAAAAATATTCTTGAAAAACACATATTACTAATTTTGTAGAGCATATTGTTGATTTCCATCATATATAAATCAAAATTAGAGTTTAATACATATCATAGACCAAAAACTAAGGTCAATCTCTAAATGAGTTATAATTCCACTAGCCATGTCATATGTAGAAGTTGCCTCTTCTAAAGAGATTTTTTTCAAGTTTTGCAATAATAAACATCTAAGTTAGCACATTCAAGAGTTATATTTCAAATTTCAAGTCCTCATCACCCCCTCATTGTAATCAATCTTCTTTTTTGACAAGAGATCCTAATAACTAATGGGGATTTGGGGATGGAGATACCAATGGGGTTGAGGGGCAGTGCCCCTCATGGGCCTCATGGGGGTTTTGGGGCAACGCCTCCAATGGGGTCAAGGAGCAATGCTGCCAACAAGGTCAAGGGGCAGTGTCCCTTGTGGGCGTTTAGGGGCAATGCCCCAACGGGGTCAAGGGGCAGCATTGAAACCACACAAACCTTCATTGCTAGTTGCCATGTCCTTGCATGCCCTAAGTCACCAATCATGTGTGAAAAAATGAAGTAAAAATCGCGTTTTTTTAAATTGTAGGCAAGAAATTTTTTTATATAGATTTCAATGAGTTATTGATAAAAAACTCATGCTTTTTTCCATTGACTTGCTAGTTTTTCATAGAAAAATCGCCTTGAGTTTTTCAAAAAATCGCCGTGCATTTTGCAAAAACTTGTTGGCGAGTTTTTGGGCGAGTAACTCGCCTAGCCATTTGGCTTGCGAGTTTTGCAACAAAGGTTAGAACTATGATAAATGGGGACATGTAAAGAAGAAATGTATAAATAAGAAGTTTTTTGAAGATTCCTCTAATGATAAATCGTCCAATAATGAAAATGACACTTTAATTATTTGTGCTAACATTGCTAGCGATGACTGATGGCTTGTTGATTTAGGTGCCTCATATCACGGCTTCTTAGTTGATTTAGGTGCCTCGTATCACGACTTCTCACAAGGAGTGGTTTTCTTCATATAGAGCATATGATGGCGGTGAGGTGTTTCTTGGTGACAATAGTTCACGTTGGATTGTTATCAAAGGGAAGATAAAACTTGTATTCAATGATGGGAAAGTTAGATCTCTCATAGATGTGTTGCACATTCCAAGGGAAACATGAAATTTACTTCCATTTTCTAAAATGAATGATGTTGGAGTGCATGCCACATTTGATAAGAATTGTTGCAGGTTGGTGAGAGGGAATTTGGTAATTAATAAGGGATTTCAATGTGGGATTGTGTTTAAGCTTGATTCATGTACTTATTGTAACTCTGCTTATGTAACTAAAAACTCTGATTCATGAATGTTGTGACCCCAGATGATGGGTTACATTGGTAAAAAAGGGCTTAAGACCCTTGTTAATAAAAGTATGGTGGATGGTCTGTATGGTTATTCTATAGACTTTGGAGTTTGTGAGCATTGTGTGTTTGGTAAACAGGTAAAATTTAATTTTGTTAGCAAGCACTAGAGAAAAATGATTAATGGAAGTAGTTCATGGTGATGTACTTGGTCTTGTGGATGTTGCTTCTATTTGAAAATCCTATTATTATATTTCCTTAATTGACGACTACTCATGTAATACTTGGATTTATTTTCTAAGAAATAAATGTGAAGTTTTCAATAGGTTTAAGGATTTTAAACTTCTTGTTGAAAATCAGATGGATCAGAAAATAAAAGTGTCAAGGTTAGATAATGCAAGGGAATATTGTTCTCATAGCAGCAAAAATCGTTTGGGGAAAAAATCGGCAAACCAAAAGGTCAAGATTTTTTGAAAAAATCGGGAAAAAATTGGATTTGAAAAAAAATGTAAAAAATTGTAGAAAAGGAGACAAAAGCTACTCTTTTTTGAAACTTAAGGTCATTTCCATAGCATAGAGATATAGAGAGCAAATAAAATAGAGATTTTAACCCAGGAATTGTAGAAAGCTTGCATGTTGTTTATCAAGTTTATGTTTGTTGAGCTTAAAGGCATCTGTTTCTTGCTTAGGTTGTGAACTAAAGATCGATTAGAGCACCTCATACAATAGAGTAGTGTATATGTGAGATATGGAATCAATTGTAATGTAAAATCTTTGCAGAAATGACATCTGAGAAAAGTGGAAAAGGCTAGTGTATGAAGGAGCCATAAATGATACAAGTGACCAAAAGCTTTGAGAAGGCAATGGCATGAATGAAATAAAGTGGAGGATGAAAAGGTAAGTGTGATAAAATAAAGGATTGGCTAAGGGTTAAAATCTTAGGTAGATACTCTTTAAAGCTGTGCAAGCTTGAAATCAAAGATAACGCATTGCTAGTCCAAGAGAATGGTTAAAATCTTAGGCAAATACTCTTTAAAGTTGTGCAAGCTTGCAATTAGAGAATGGAGTCTGAATTCAGGGTAATGCACTGTTTTTGATTTCAAGCTTGCAAAATGATGTCTTTGAATTACAAACATAATTTGCATGCTTGGCATAAAAATGGGTTTGGGATTGAAATCTTTCAAGAGCTATTTTATAAGTTTTGAATATGAAGTGAAATTATTTTTAATATTCTCTATATAAAGTAAAGTGCCTATAGGCTATGCAGGTTATAGAATTTTTTTTTTGATCGGTAATAAGATTATTTTATTAATATATAATAAAGCCTTACAACAATATTCCTTCAGCATATAAGTAACTATAACCCATCGCCTTACCCCATGACAACTTATAAACAAGAAACCAACACTCACCAATCAACCAGGCTACAAAAAGAATCAAAGTTTACAGCATCAAAGACCACTGACAACGGCCACTATATCCCTATACAATTTTCACAATTCACCACCGCATACAATCGATTATTTACAAAATAACCTATACAAAAAAGACCTTTTAGCAAAAAGTACACATTTGACGGATTTGCACCACCCTACATATAAAATCTTCATAAACATCTTTCCCTGAAAACTCGATCTGTCAGCATAATTCTCGTCTTCGCCACTAAAAACCCTTCCAATGCCATCACTTTCCAACCATGCACGTTCAAAATAAATTTGCAAAACTTGCTGTTGCACCACTAGAAACCCGCTCACTGACGCTTCCTCCATGGAATCTGTTGTGGAACATTTGCTTTCGCTTGCCGAGCTGCATTCTCGTGTCGCCTAAGAACCAACTTCAAATTCTCCCACACAGCCAAAATGTCTAGTTTGTAGGCATCTCTGTCAACTCTTCTTCACCATCTCACAAAAGGGATCAAACTCTCTTTAGTAACTTTATCCATATCTTCAATCCCTTCTGAAACATCAAACCCAACCCCCGACACTGCCCACTCAAGGAAAGACTCCAATCCTAGCAATAACTCTTCTTCAAACAAAGAAAACAACACCCATTTTATAATCGCAAATTCTTCTTGCAACTCTAATCCCCAGGCAAAAAGCATGGATGCGATGTCCACATTCAACCTTCCTCTGTGCGTGGCCTCCATAAAATGAGCTCCCAATGTCTCTAGCACTGCCTCAATGACATCGTCATGCGGGCATTTCAACAATAATTTCAACCTAAATTCAGTAACAGGCCCGAAAAAACCCTTTTGCTGCTTTTGCATTTTGAACCCATACATGGCTTCCATCTTCTCTCTGAAAAGAAAAACTCACTCTCTGTTGAAATTCGACAGTTGTTTGAAACACCAACCTTCTTGTTTACACACTTTAATATATCTGCCCATCCGTGCTGTGATACTACCCAGCCTCAACCCGTCCTTTACTCATTAATGCGATTACATCTTCCATCGCCAAACATTACCTTGCTTATTAATTATGTGAAATAAATGAAACCTTTCCATGAGCTCAAAAGGATGCTCACATCATTCCCCAGGTTATTTAATAATTATCCCCGATCTGACAAGCCCCTGAAATCCATCATCACCAAATCTCCAATAGATACTATTTAAAGAATCAAAGAAAATTTTAGCCGTTGGCCCTCGCACTTACAACTAAAATCTGATAATCCGTCATGTCTACTAGCACCGTACCACCTGCCACATCATCAAAACAAAAACCAGAATAACCAATTAAAATAACACAGCTTCTACCCGAAGTCCTCCAAACGAAAGTGACTAAAGTCTTCCACCCTGGACTCCCCAACATTAGGAAAGGAAACTGCCCACTTGGACAAGCAATCAGCCTCTCTGTTTCCTGCTCTTTGTATATGACTCACTTTAAAATCTTCAAATAAAGCTAACTCCTTAAATATGGTCCGAATGAAACTCTACAAATGCCAAGCTTTTGCCTCCCTATTTACAATAGCTTGGGTAATGATCAACGAATCACCTTAAAGGTGAATTTTCCTGACACCTACTGCTCGCGCCAAACCAACAGCCAAGAGAGCAGCCTTTGCCTCAGCTACATTGTTAGTCCCATCTTCAAGCTTTCTTGCTCCTAAGGCAATAGTATTCCCAAACCAATCTCTTACAATTGCTCTTGCCCCAGAAGGACTAGGGTTGCCTTTAGCAGCTCCATCAAAATTTACCTTATGCCAACCTTCAATTGGCTTCTCCCAAAACACATCATCCAATCCAACTTTTTTTTCAAAAGAAATCTCAGAAACCTTAGATGACCTTATCTTTATCCTTGGCCACGACCTTTGAATTTAACTGTCATCCAAAGAGAAAGGAATTCGCAGGGGCACTGAATGTGAGGCAACAGTCCCCACAACTTCTTCAATCATAGGATCGATTCTATTCAACAATCTGATTTGAGATTCTTTCTTATCCAAGAAAATTCTTCTATTCCTCTCTTTCCAGATTTCCCAAATTAAAATGGAAGGACTAACTATCCATACACTTGAAAGAAGGGTTTTTTCATAACGGTGGGCCAACTCTCAAAAACCTCTTTCAATGTCATTTGAATAGGTCCTTGCCATCCTAGCTTCGACCTTAAATTATCCCAACAGCCTACTGCAGCATCACATTGAAGAAACAAATAATCAATTGACTCTTTAGCAGCATCACACATCACACACTTTGTTGGTCCTGCAAAACCAAGCCTCTTCCTCCTCTTACCTGACAAGATTCTGCCCTTCACTGCTAACCAAGCAAAAGCACCCGCTTTCGGTAAACAATCTTTGTTCCAGCACAACTTTTTTTTCCCAAAAAATGTCCCCTTCAAGAGAATCCAAAAGCTGATATCCAATCTTAACTGAATAATTCCCATTAGCAAAACCACACCAAACAACTTTGTCATCATTTTCTGAGAGCCACACTTTCCTATTTTGAAAAATTCCTTTCATCCTCTCCAATTGCTGATTAGATAAACCATCAAAATCAAACTCCTTCCAACACCATTCCTGCCCAAAAGGGCCTTGTTTTGGTTCAAGATAATCTCAAACCTTGACACCCCATCTTTGTTGAAAAATAAGCCTAAGATCCTACAGATCCTTCTCATCCTGCAAAATAGAATGGCCATCCCATGAATCATCCCAAAAATTTGCTTTAAGACGATTACCTAATTGCCAAGAAATATGATTGAGAATAACCAGCCTACAAGAGACAATAAAGTTCCAAATAGCAAAACCTTTAGGCGGATTGCGAATGGTAAAGATCCGTTGATCATTTGTTGAGTCCAGATATTTAGCCTTCAAAATTTTAACCCATAATAAATGAGGATTTGAATACAAACTCCAAACCAACTTAGCTTCCAAGGCTTCATTCATAAGATGCCAATCTCTTAGCCCAACACCACCTTTGTCTTTGGACCGACAAATTTTATCCCATGCTAGCAACGAGATTTTATGCTGATCATTTGCTCCATTCCAAAAGAATTTCCTCATTTGCTGTCCAATTTTTATCCCCTTCTTGGGGATCTTTAAACACATCATTGAAAACACCGGGATCACCGAAATTACTGATTTTAGCATTAAAATTCTATCCGTAGTAGTAAGCCATTTGCACTTCCAACCATCCATTCGACATAAGCAGCTTTCAACAAGATCTTTCCAAACACCAGCTCTATTAGCACTTCCAAACAGAGGTATTCTCAAATATTTATTTGGGAGGGAACCAACTCTCATTCCAAGAATTCTACAGATTTCCAATTGCTTCTGGATGAGAGTGTTAAAAAAGAAAATTTCTGATGTTCTCCAATTGATGCATTGCCCGGAGGCTCTACCATACTCATCAAGAGTCTGCTTCATTATATGGGCTTCTCTAAAGGCTGCTGCCCCCAGCAAAAAAGTGTCATCAGCAAATTGAAGGTGTGAAATGGGATCAACACCTTCAACAACCTTTATGCCTTTCCAAAGACCATTCCTACATTTCCTAGAAATCATTCTTCCAAGAGTTTCAATCAAGATTATGAAAAGAAACGGTGATATTGGATCACCTTGCCTTATCCCTTTTGAGCAATCAAAAAAGCCTCGAGGGCTTCCATTCACCAAAACAGAGAAACGGGGGGAGCATATACAACCTTGAATCCAATTCACCCAATCTTTACAAAACCCAAACCTCTCCAAAAATTTCAGCAGAAAAGCTCTATTCACCTCATCATAGGCCCTTTTAATGTCCAACTTAACAATCATTCTCTTAGTTTTTGTCATTCTAATAGAATGGATAGCCTCATGGGCAACAATAACACCTTCAAAAATTGATCTGTTTGGTGAGAAACCACTTTGCTCTATTGATATCACCAAATCCAAAACCTTCTTCAATCTATTAGCAATAACTTTAGAGATTATTTTATAAACCGTATTACACAGAGAAATTGGTCTAAAATTCTCAAAAGAATTCACCACCGCCCATTTCGGAATTAAGACAATGAAGGTGTTATTAAAATCCTTGAGAACAAAACCACCCCTCCTAGATTCTTCAACCACCTCCCAAATATCATGTGCAAAGATATCCCATAACTTTTGAATGAATAAGTCGGAAAGCCATTTGGTCCTGGAGCTTTATCTCCACCCAAATCAAATAAAGCTTTTTTCACTTCTTTCAAAGAAACAACCTCCATGAGCATGTTATTCTGAGCCTCAAACACACACCTAGGAATAACATCTAAAATGCTCAAATCCACCCCCATTAAATCAGACTTGTCAACAAAGATATCAGAAAAAAACCTTATTGCTTCTTTATTAAACTGCTTAGCATCATTCAACACATTACCATTGCTGTCCTTAATAGAAAAGATTTTGTTATTAGATCTACGCACTTTCATAGAATTATGAATTTTTTTTGTGTTCCTGTCCCCTTCTTTAAGCCAGTTCTCACGAGATTTTTGCCTCCAAAAGATTTCTTCCCTAGCTAAAATCTCTGAATATTCTTTATTCAGACTTTTCTCTAAAGTAAAATCCTCTTCCACCATCCCCTTCTCTATTACTTTTGTATGCAAAGATTTCAAGTCCTCCAACCTGAATTTCTCAGCAAAAATATTCTTGAAGGATTCCCTATTCCACTTCTTGAGCTGCTCCTTAAGATATTGAAGATTTTTGGAAAAAATAAAGGCTTTAGAGCTTGAACTCTCTGGGGCACTTTTCCACCATGCTGAAACTAAATCCTTAAATCCCTCAGCCCGAAACTGCATTGCTTCAAACTTGAAGGGACAACGGTCCGACGTAGCTTCTTCTTGAATCCTCATGCCTATGGGGTAATGATCCGAACCAGTGACAGGCAAAATCTTGGCCTCACAAGTCCAGTGTTGAGCAGCCCAATCCCCAGCTAACAAAAAATGGTCCAGCTTCTCAGCAATGTTAAGAAAACTACCTCTCCGATTCGTCCATGAAAAATCCCCATTTTTAAAGAGCAATTCAATAAGACCATTATTCACAACAAAATTGCTGAAATCTTGTTGGCTCTGTCTAGACCAACATACACCCCCCATTTTATCAGAAGGTCTTAAGATAACATTAAAATCACCCCCCAAGAGAAAAATCCTCCCATCCTCAAGACCTAGAATTCCTGAGAGATCTTGCCACATCTTTTTCTAGGGTGAATTGTTTGGACCATAAATATTGATTATTGAGAAGCCAACCCTGAGTTGTTTAGAATCAACTCTCAACTATTGCCAAAATCTATCCTGCTGCACAATCTGAACATCAACAACTGAGTCCTTCCAAAGGACACCAAGACCTCCTGAGGCACCAACAACCCCAGCAAGAAAGCACTTCCAATTGCTAAAACACCTTTGAAAAGAATCAAAATCAGGTTCTTTAATTTTTGTTTCCTGAAGTAAAACCAGGTCCGACCTTGTTTGATCAAAACACTTTTGACCAAACAAATCTTGTTAGGGGCATTGCAGCCCCTGACATTCCATGATAAGATTTCCATGGCTGCCGGGAAAAGGCATAGCCTTTCCCCGATCTCAATTTACTCTGTCCAGCCGCATTACCAGCTATTTCCAGACGCATCCTATTAGTTTTCAGACCCCGTGTTTTCTTCTCACCAATCTTAGCCTTACTAATTAAGGCTGAAGATTATTCAATTGTTATTTTTTCAATAATCCCAATATTATCTTGCAGACCAAGCATATCATCCCCACCATTATCCTCATTCGACAACAAATCTGAATCTGAATCTTCCAAATTCCCCTCACTATCTCTGACACCTTCAAAAGAACTCTCTAGATTCCGAATGGGAGAAATGGGAATATCCTTAAACATAGTTTCCTCATTTTCCAGTGAAATGTCATCACCCAACATCTTATCCTCCGAATCAATATCCTACCTATTTTGCATGAAGGGTTGGGTTCCCACTCATCCCCAAGCTTTTCTTCTCGACCGTGTCAAAGTCTGATGGCACTCTCCTTTTTGCTTGAGAAGTGAGGATTTTCTTGCAATACTGGTTTAAATGCAGGACCATCAGCCCTTATGTGAATATTCTGGTCCAAAGTAGCACCGTCATCCTTCGAAGATGACACCAAAAACCCAACATTCTCACCATTTTCATTTGCTTGAGTAACCAAACCCTCCAGATGAACTTTTGAGGTCGGCATCGTTCTCACATTCTCAAAACTTTTCAAAGAAAAAGTCACCACCTCTTGCGTCGATTTAAAATGTGTCTCCTCTTGAGACAAAACCTTAGAGCCCATTCCAAAGAGGAAATCTATTTCCCCTTTTTGAAACCCATCTCCCATGCTATTAGACTCTGTTGGTAAAGAGGACGAGCTATTTAGATGCCTTCGAAAAAAACCCCATTCTTGAGTGTTCCATTGGGCTTCCCAACCTTCAGATTCAGTTAAACTCATCAATTCCTTAGCAAGACAATTCTGAGCTAACCCTTTGCCTTTCTTCTCTTCTGGGCAGTGTCCTTCTAAATGTTCTTTCCCTGAACATTTCAAACAAGAAATCATTACATCCTCTATCTCAATCTTTTGACGCCAAACACCTTCCCTTGTTTTAATCTCTATCATTTCAGGGAGTGGGTGGATTATCTGCCTTAGAATGCAGATCCTGGGAAACACGCTATAGTCAGATTTAGCCAAAGCTTCTTTTGACTTCACAAAACCACCTAGTTTGTTGCCAATAGTTTTAAGAGTTTCCAGATTGGCACTTCTTCCACAATCGCTATATTTGGACATTTTGCAAGATTTAGCTAAAAAACTAGACCAAAACATGTCAATCCTTTAATTTGACAAGGGGAAGACTATAATTGATTTGACTTGACATTTAAATGATGATTAATCTATGACAAAAAAGAGAGACAAAGTAGTATGATCATTGATTTTTGTATAGGTACCACAAATGGTTTTTTTGGGGGACCTTGGGACAAACTTGGGCCATATGAGGACTTCAAAATCTCTGGGAAAAATTCGATCAATGTTTTATCTGAGGGCAATAGAGTCAAGTCTATCACCTAACATCTAAATAGACAATGAACTTAAAATGATATAATAAAGTTATTTACAATTTGGACTGATTTGGTGTGGACTGCTCATTCTTTGTGCAAGTTTCATATGTACAATTTTGATTAACTTGGTCATCAAAGTTAGCTTTTGAAGTTTTCTTGGCATGGAGGTGGTAAATGCTATAACCATTTATAAGGTCACCTTACATGGGCACGACAAGTGAAAATGGTTGGAATTGCTTATTTTGATTAATGAAGAATCCCCTCCTTTATTTTACTGTGGTTTACTCTATTTTAGGGCGTATTGACAAGACTGTAAGCTTAAAGTTCAAAGCATAAAGGAACCTATTCGCGCAAGTATGGAGGTCAAATTGTAGAGTCGTTGGCGGTCACCCTTAACTTATCACGACCTTGATTTATAGCAGAAAACATGCCAAATTTAGGGTTTTTAAATGCAAGAGTTATTAGCACGATTTATGGCAATTTTTTTGCAATTTTTAACGCAGAAAAAATCGCGATTTTCAATAATTTTTTGCCAATCAACAGTCTGCAAAAAAATCCTAAAAATATTGGGGAAAAAATCGGCAAGCCTGAGGATTTTTTAAAAATCACGATTTTTGTGATTTTTATGATTTTTTAATTATTTATGCTTCTATGATTGTTCTAGAGAACTTTATGACTTTTGTAGATATGTAGGTATTGTAAGACAGAAACCAACTTTATACATCACAACAAAATGGCACCACAAAGAGGATGAACATGACATTAATGGACACAAATAGAAGTGTGTTAATTAGTGCTTAGTTGGATCAATATTTTTGAGATGAGGTTGTCTGTATTTTTTGTTATTTGATTAACAAATCACCATGTTTTGCTTTGGTTGATAAAACACCAGATGAAGTGTGGACAGGTAAGAAACCCTTTGTTTCACACATTAGAGTATTTGCTGTGAGGCTTTCATTCATGTGCCTAAAGAATAATAGCCTAAGTTGGATCTCAAAGCTAGCAAGTGTATTTTCATTAGTTATGGTGATAATGTTAAGGTTTATAAGCTTTGTAATCTCTTAACCTTGAAAATGGTATATTAAAGAGATGCAGTTTTCAGCGAACTTAAGAGTTAATTCTGATCGGGTACAACTGAAAGAAAAGGACAAGAAAATTGTGCATTTTGAAGCCAAAATTGAGAAGCAAGAAGACGCATAGCTGGAAGAACAATGAGCTGGACAAGAGGGTGTAGAGGAAGAAGAAAGTTCAGATATAAAGAGTTCAGAGGAAGAATAGGAAGAACCTCTTACTACACCCTTGCATAGATGCACTAAGACAATGGAAACTAGTTGACAAGTACAGCTTGCTACATTTTTGTTGTGTATTTTCTTTATCTTGGATTAATGATGGATTGAGACCTATCAAGGGAGCGCTTTCCTCAAAGGAGCATAAGTCTTGGATGGACGCCATGTAGGATAAGATGATGGCCTTGGACAAATGTGAGACTTGGGATCTAGTTGAGTTGCTTGAGGGAAGGAAACCCATTGGTGCTTAAGGAGAAAATCAAAGCAAATGGAAAGTTGGAAAGATACCGGGCAAGACTGGTGGGGAAAGGTTACTCTCAAGTTGAGGGAGTTGATTTTGGAGAAAGCTTTTCTCCTATTGCAAAACTAATTTCTATGAGATTCTTACTTTTTATGATTGCTACTTATGATTTAGAAGTAAAGAAAATGGATTTTAAAATTGCTTTCTTGCATGGGGATCTTGAGGAAGAAATTTATATGAAATAGTTTGATGGTTTTGTGGTGGAAAGAAAAGTTGGTTTGTAAGTTGAAATGGTCATTGTATGGTCTAAAGCAGTCACCATGGATGTCGTATCGTAAGTTCGACACTTTTGCATTGGATCTTGTGTTTGTTAGAAGTGATTGTGATCTTTGTGCTTATTTCAAATAAATTAATGATCAATTATTAATTATTGTCTTGTACGTTGATGACATGTTTATTGGAAATAGTAAGGAAATAATTAAAGAGCTCAAAAATCAGTTGTCTTATGCATTTGGCATGGATTTAGGGGCTGAAAAGTACATATTGAGTATGAAGATTAGTAGGGATTGGTTTGGCATAAAGCTTTGGCTTAATCCGGGTAAGTTTGTTCAAACTATTTTGCAAAGGTTTGCGATACATGAATGTAAGCTAGTTAATATTCCCTTACTTGTTGATATGAAGTTATCATTGGGTTAGTGTCTGTAATGTCCCCTTTTTGGGGATGTTTATAGAATGGTTAGGTTCCTTCAAAACAGAGTTAGAGAATATTTACAAGACAATATTAATTAGGGTGCATATATATAAGAGAATCAAGAGAGCATGGTTAGGGATGCAACTACCTGTTTAGATCTGCAAATATGTTAGTAGTCATTTATGAATAGAGATAATATCATAATAAAATACATTGAATTTCTTAGATGCTCTAATTCATTCTTCCTTGGTCATAATGGCCTAATAGGGTGCCCTAGAAACCCTCTATCCTAGGCCCAAGGGCAATACACCCCCCTTGGCCCATGTGGCCCTTGCCATCCATATGGGTGGGGTACCTAGTGAGGCGTCCTATCACCGTTTCCCTGATCAGAACCATTATGACTTAATTATGAAGGGGGTTTGAGGGTACAACTATAGTATGGTGTCCTGGGCAGTCATTTCCTCTAAGCCCAAGGGCAGTACACCCCCCTTGGCCCATGTGGCTCTTGCCATCCAGATGGGTGGGGTACTTAGAGGGTGACCCACACACTGTTTCCCCTCCATGTAGGTCCTCAACTCCTTTATTATATTTACAATCAGATATTGTGAATATCAATCTCTAATTAATGAACATTATTCCACCATATAAATGCATAGATTCTGATCATATTTATTGAATCAATAATATACATATCCTATTTACAGTAGTCAAAATATAAGTGCAGATATATGCCATGTACAGTCCAATATTATTATAATGTTATTATATATCTATTATTTATTTTCTGCAATAAATGATAATGCACAGATTTATATATATATATTATTTATCTTCTGCAAATAAAATGATAATGCACAGATCTATTATTTGTTTTCACCATAAATGATTATGCAGGTGTGCAGCCTATTATTCTAATCAATTTATACAAGTTCTTGCACTTTTCAGTATGCAGTATAATCAAACACATAATATATATATATATATATATATATATTTAAACATGGTGAACAGACTGGAAATATGTATACTTAAACATGGTGAGCAGACTTACCTTGTTGCTGCTGGAGATTCCCTTTGATGCTGCTCCCTATATTTTCTTCTACTATTCGATCTAAGTATTTAACATATGATCTTTCTCCCATATTGTCCTATATATATTTCTGCTTATATTCCATTTCTGTTGGTTTTATCCAGATTTCTAATTGGTCCTCCAAATTGATGCCTTCCTCCAATAAAATGTCTTCTCTTTAATATTTTCCCCTCAAGGGGAAAAGTCATATCCTTTCATAAGTTATACCCCTTGCAAAGAGTCGTGTCTTTCCTCAATGGAGCATTGCCTTTCTGGATTAATTATTATTATTTTTGTAATTTATTTTACTGGCTTCTTTCCAAGGTGGAGCGCTTCCTTTTAGGCTCTTCATTTTATTGTATTCATATCTTATGAGGCTAAATAGCCTTCTTTTACCTTGATCGATCATTCATAAGAGGCTGCGATTTATTATAGCTGCGATTCATTTTTATAATTTAATAAATGTCTATATTTAAAATAAAGAGGGAATCGCTGCTATTATTACAGGATGGGGGGGGTTTGGGAATATGTTTAAAGTTGCTCAAATTTCGTGTATTACTTATATTTATTATTTTATGTTTATTGTTGTATATGTATTAGATTTATTATTTATATTATTTTATTTGGTATTTTGCATTTATTTCTTTTAAATATTTCTGTTGATATATCATATTAATATTATTTTATGCTACTCTTCTTGTGATATCATCTTTAATATTATATTTATAAGTACTAATATTAATTATTATTGAAATTTGTTTCCTTTTCAATTATCAATAATAAGTTCTAATATGTTTAATTGTAATAATATATATTTAATTGTAATATGTTTATATATTACATTATTTAATGATGTTTAGGTTTCGGTATTTACAAATAGTATTTAAAATGGTAATTATTTGTATTTATAATAATATTATCTTGATAATTATAATGATGTTTAAATGACAATTACTTATTTTATATTTTGATATTTATTCGGTTTGGTTCTTCGTATTTCAATATCTTAGATTTAGCTTTACAATCTCGGGGACATGACAGTGTCCAATGTTAGATAATGTTTTGGGGGGGTATTTTTAACATTCTTTATGCTAGTGTTGTAGGAAGCTTGATGTATGTTATGGACTGTACAAGATAAGACATTGTCCAAGTAGTGGGGGTTCTTAACAAGTTTATGTCTAACCATGGTAGAAAGCATTGGATTTATGTGAAAATGGGTTTTAGATATATTCCAAGGACTTGTGATTATTGAATTTGATATCACACGGTTGATGATGTGGGTAAGATGCTTGATATAGAGGGCTTTATTGATTTGGATTGGGTTGGCGATTTGGATAGGAGGAGGTCCATTAATGGTTATGCATTCTCTATTTGGAGGAGCTTTTAATTGGATGAGTAAGTGAAAACCTACAGTTGTTTTGCACACCAACAACTGTGACACATGCTCGTAGAGTACATGGTTGTGACACATGCTTGTAGAGAAGCAGTGTAGTTATAGAGATTATGCTCAGGTATTGGCTTTAAGTGTAAATAGGCTATGATCAATGTGACAATTAGAGTGCCATTTGTTTGCTGAAGATCTTGATGTACCACGTTCGTACAAAGCATATTGATGTTTAGTATCACTTTGTTTGTGAGATGGTTGAAGGTGGGAGAATCATGATACAAAAGGTTGACACTTTAGTTAATGTTGTAGATTCTTTGACTAAGCTAGCGAGTACAAAGAAGTTCAGTTGGTGTAGAGAGGACATGGTCCATGGGATTTGCCTCTTCTAGAGCTTGATTTGCTTTTTAGTTTCCTATTATGTCTTGCAACATAAACGTTAAGTGGGAGAATGTTAGAACTAGGTGTGTGCTCACCTTGCAAATCCTAAGTTTTTTTATTGTAATTAATTATGTAGACGGTAAATAATATCTAGTCTCCAAACATCATGGAATTGGGCCAAGTCAGACACCCATGTTAGGGAGGGGATTTATTTATTGCTTATTTATTCCTTGAGATACTTGATATATTATGTAAAAAACATGAAATAGGGAGGTTAAAAATAATTGGACAAAATTGTGAGTTGTAAGATCTTGCATATTTGGTGTTATGATGAGGCAATCCATGCCCTCATGGAGAGCCTAGGATTATGATCTTGATCAACTTGATTGTTATGATAGAATCTATGACATCTATGATGTGTAAGGGGTGTATAAGAGGAGTTTTATGTTATTTCAAGATGCTTGACCATGACCATAGGGGCATTGGATTTTCGCCATGGCTGAATTTTAAGGATACCACTTGAGGGTTTCTTGTTTATGGTTTTCCTATATATTGGAGGCATGGGATAGTGGATTGTATGGTTCTTGTAGGTACTCTTATGCTGTTGGACTACTGTCAAAGGGGATAAGTGGATTATATTATTATAGTGTTATCCCGAGTTTCCGGGACGAGGATGGTAGGGGATGGCGGGATGAGTCCCCAAGTCCCCAATTTTTCAAGCCAATTTTGGGGACGGCTATATAAAATATAGGAAAATTTAAAATATATAGGGAAATTTTAAATATTCATATGAAAACATGGATAAAGCATGCATATATACATTATAGAAACTTAGCATATAACATTCGTGTTAAGAATTCATTGTCAATAGTAGTTCAATACTCCATATCAGTGTTACCCCAAGTTTCTGGGACGGGATGCAGGGGACGGTGGGACGAGTCCCCAAGTTTCCGATTTTTGAGGCCAAATTTGGGGATAGTGGGGGATGGCTATATAAAAATATAGGGAAATTTTAAATATTCATATGATAACATGGATAAGGAATGCATAATATACATTATAGAACCTTAACATATAACATTTGTGTTCAACATTATGCCAATACTCAATATGCATTCAAAATTAACATACAGGAATCATGAAACAACCTCCAAGTTATAATTTATAAACTTATATCAAAATGCCCAAAGGCTACATTGCTGCCATATAATTTTAAAGTTTGCTATGAAAATCAAAATACAATATCGTATGTCAATAATGAATAAACAAGGAGCACTGCTGCCCCTAATCATCTCTCATAACCGCATCAAAATTTGAGTCATCCTCTGAGTCACTGCCACTGTGATGGTCCTCCTCAACCAATGAAACGCCAACCAAACCCTCAGCTGTCTCCTCATCTACCTGGACCACATCCTCGGGATCAATATCCCACTGTAGAGTTGGAGTTTGTCGATACTGTGGAGTCTGCCAATCTTGAAGCCAAAGAGCACTATGAACGACCACTAGCTTCTCCGCTCATCTAGAGGTAAGTCTATTCCTCTTGATGGAGTGGATAAAGCTATATGTGGACCAATTCCTCTCAGCAGCAGAGGAACCGACAACCTATGCATGAAGGCGAGTAGCAAGTGTCTTCAACTGTGGTGTATCCCTCCCATGATAGGTCCACCATCCAATAGGGTTTGATTGAGCTAATATAGCTCTATCCAACCTCGCTTGTGGTTTGCTCAAGTTTGGGCCAATAAGATTTGCAAAGTCTAGGAATTGTGTTCGAAGTAGTGAAGCCTGCTCAGCTGGATAAATCTTTTCAATGGCCCGTGTGAACCCTTCTAAAACCTCAGGGTCATCGCATGGAGGCACCCTACCAACCCTTGGTGCATACCATTTTGGATTTAGAGCAAAGGCAGCCATATGAAGCGGGGTGTTCATTGTATTCCACCTCCGCGTCACAATGGGCCTAATGTCTTGCTCATATAAATCCAAAGTGGGATACTTAGCCAAAATAGTTTGCTTGATCTTCCCAAGCATACTGTCAAATGTCTCATATATCTCTCCAATACTAGGAGAGTCTGTATCAGCATATCGGATGACATCTTCAATAGGCGAGATGAAGCAGCAAATATATCTGCAAAATGCAAACAAAAAGTTCAAAATAATTAGTTGACAAGTTAATTGACATGTTAGAAACTTCAAAAGTTGGAACATTGGACAATAAAATTAAAATATTAAAATCAGAAATTTAATATGAAAATCAGCCATCTAATATGTCTTACCTCACATTGGCCCACCAATCGTCATCGAGGATCTTTTGTTTGATGGTCTTTCCTTGAGCAGAACTTGCATTAGGCCATCTAGTCCACTCTGCATTGATCATCATCATTTGTAGAGGCTCATGCACCTCAAGCATCCTCTCCAACAAGATGAAGTATGTGGCATATCTACATTCATTGATTCAATGATTCATTAAAAAATAAAAATTTAAAACAAAATCAGATTATGAATACAAATTGAAAGTGAAACAAAATGAAGTAAGTGGCATACCTTGTCTTAACAGGTTTGAGAAACTCCTTCTTTGAAAATGTTCTGAAGAGAGCAAGTGAGGTGTGGTGATTGCAAATGAACATTTGAATATTTCTAGCTTTTGCCACCGCTTGCTTCACCCAATCCATCTTCCCTATATCTTTCAATGCATTGTTCAATGCATGAACACAACATGGGGTCCAAAATATGTGCCTATAAGTACCCTCCACCATCAACCCAACCGATTTGCACACACGTGCTAAATCGGTGATCACTTGCACCAGATTTGCAGCACCAACCTCCTCTGTGGCATCTTTCAAAATGGAAAATTGGAAGTCTGCATCCTTATGTCTCCTCGAACAATCTATGGCTCTAAGAAAAAAAGAACTAGTAGGGCATGTGACTATGACATTGATGAGTGACCGATGTCTAACGTCAGTCCAACCATCCATCACTATAGAGCACCCCGTCCTCATCCATGTTTGTCTCATCTCCTCTATTAACACATTAACTTTGGGGTACTTTTTGTCTAGGAGGGTGGTGCGTAGCTTATGATCTCCAGGCGCTACGAATGAAGGACCAATAGTGGCTATGTCTTTCACCATTTGTTTGAAATAAGATGAACATGCCACATGAAATGGGATGGCATGGGCAAAAAAGAATTTGGCAATGGAAGATTCAGTGGCTTCTCGTGCTTGGTTATTAAACATGGACTCAACTGAAAATGCCTTCCCACTACCACTCACCCTCCTCTTTCCTCTTGAGGCAACTTCACTACTACCAACCATGGAAGGAATAGGATTAGGCATAGATGATTGTGCACTTGGGAAAGAAGGTGACCCACCTTGAACCCCACCATCCAACTCCATTTTAATTTTTTGTTACTCTAAATATAGTTCATTTGTTAATGCATGACACACTCTAACTCCATGGCCCACGTCACCCAAAAAATGAGACCTAACTCTTGTGTATCTGCCCCTAAATTCCTTTTCACAAATATGGCAAAACCACACCCTACTCCCCCCTGAATTTTTTTGTCTTTCACCCACGGGTGTAACATATTGAAGGAATGGTTTTTTTTGTTCAATGGGTGGTTTGCATAGTGTTCCATGGTATTGGTATTTGTTGTTGAAGGGCATTGGATTGGGTTTCTTTGCTCTCCACGAACACCCCCACCACTTTCCCTTCTAGTTTGCACTTCAACTTCACTATCACTCCCATCCTCACTGCTGCTCATGTTTTTTATATTTAGAATGCAAGTTTCAACTGAAAATGCAAAAAAAAATAAAAAATCAGACAATGTATGCTTGAAATTTTGCAAAAAAAATGAAAAAAAAATGAGGAAAAGGAAATGCATACCTCTTTGGTGGATTTGCACTCCCAACAACACTAATTTCAACCTCCTCTCCTCCTTCAAGTTGCTGCTCCTTCTCCTTCAGCTGCAACTTCTTTTGCTCACAAACCCTTGGCTACTCAAACAAACAAATGCATAAAATGAATAAAAGAGAGGCTTTTTTTTCCTCATAAGAGAGTCAAAAACAATGGGACCCACAAATGCGACGTAGGCAGGGGTGTGTCTTTTATTTTTAGTTTTTTTTTTTGAATTTAAAAGCACTTTAGATATGGGGGATGGCCGGCCGTCCCCGAGACAGTCAAGGGATGTCTCAACCGATCCTTGGCTGTTCTGGGACGGTCAACTATCCCCCATCCGGTCAACGCCTTCCCCCCATTTCGGGGATGGTTTCCTATTTTGGGGCAGAAAAGGGGACCGTCCCTTGGTGTCCCCCAACCGTCCCCCTGTACCTGCGACAGGGACGAGGCATTTCAGGGGGGGACATGTCCCCGGGTTTCCCTGCTCAATATGCATTCAAAATTCAAAATTCATTGTCAATATGCATGAGATATTAAACAATAACATACAAGTTATAGACGTATAACAAAATGCCCAAAGGCTACATTGCTGCCATATAGTTTTTTTTTCAATTATGATATGAAAATCAAAATAAAAAACACAAAGTACATTGCTGCCGTCCCTTGGCCGTCCCCTGTCTTTGGGACGTCCTCGGGATGGGGACGAAGGGGATTTAGAACCGGGGACGCGTACCCTAGTAACACTAATCATTGTGCTACATCATTTGGAACAATACAAGCTTGGGTCTCTTTGGAGCGGAGTATTTTTGTGCAAAGATTTCTCCATATGTATCTGGTGTTTATGGTTTACATTTTATGAGTTTGCTGATTTGTTATATTGCTTCTCCATTGTTTCAATGATAAAAAAATTATTTGCTTAATCACATCATCATTGGATTAAATCTCTATTGTTTATTATTTCCATTGCGCTGTTACCCTGTTATTTCAACAAGTTGTATAATTGCCCTAGCAGATGCATGAGCGTCCTAGTGTTTTGTAACTGCCAATTTGCATTAGCTAGCAGTTTCACAATGTGTGCCTGTACAAGCAGATAAAGGGGTAGGTTTCTAAGAGGAAACACTTCATTTGCTATTGCTGCTTTGTTTGCATTTATAGATTGTTCCATATGCACCCAGCAAGCTTTCGTTCATTTCTAGATGTCCTGCTCTTGTGAGCTTCGTGAGATAGATACATGAAATTGAATTTCTTGGAGGCTGCAACCTGAGGATAACTCAACACTCTTGCAGCAATCTTAGTTTTCCATAGAGTGTGTGGTTGGATAGTGTTTTTTTTAGTTTTCTTTGGTTCTTAGTTTCATTCTACTTTAGTGTTAGTTTGTATGTGATGCTTTGTCTTCTTTATTTTGTTTTTCTAGCTGTTTTCAGAGTTTCTCATACTGATTTAGGAGGTTTGTGTAAGAATTTTCCATACTTTTCACCTGACACTTCCTTTCTATTCTCATATCTAGTTGTTCTTACAGTCCTTTCACAGTTTGCATAGCTGGTTCATTTCATTTCAATCCACTTCATTTAAGGGTTTTGTGTGTTTCCAAAGGTTATTGGAGGTTTGGGCTTCACTTCTCTACTGATTGCCGTAGACTCCTCTAAATACCTCATATTATACTTGGTGAGGTAGCCTGATTGCTCTTCTTTGTTTTCTTTTGGGTGTTTGGTAGAATTCATTTGTATTGCTTGGCTTTTATTTTGTCTTCTTAATTCATAGTTTGCTGTTTTTAACCATTTTGTGTCTATTGCAGGTCTACTTAAGTGTCCCTCTTTTTCTAGATTTTCTGTTATTGTTTCGTATAAGTACCTTCATCTGTCACATACACAAAAAATTGCCATGTTTCTCATAGCTGTTTCTTTGCTGGTTTCATACAAGTACCTTCTTCTGTCACATACACAAAACATTGCCATGTTTCTCATAGCTGTTTCTTTGCTGGTTTAACATTTATTCACCAAACCATACACTGCTTTCTTCTTGTCATCTGCATCATTAGTTGTTATTCACAGCTGTTGCATTCATTACAACTTTATAAGTGTGCATGTCAGCTGTTGTCTCACTGTTTTTGACTGTTTACAGTGTTACATGATATTTTTGAGTGTTTACAGTATGCTACACTTTGTTTTGGTTTGATTTAGAGAGTGTCAAAGCATGTGGCAACTGTTTTTTTTATCATTCTTGCATCTTGTGGACAATGTCTAGCTTTATCTGTCAGTTCATATGGCAGTGCAATTAATTTGTTACTCTACTTCATTAGACTTGGATTAAGCCTTAAGGAATAAGTACTGCTTGCAGGATAAAGAACAAAATATTAGTTTAATTGCACAATTTTGCTTGTTTCATATTATGCAATTTTGTTGTAGTAAGAGTTTGTCTAGTTGTGTGTGAATTAGTTTGGCATTAGTGTTTTTGCAATTTTCTTTTACTTGCAAGTATTTTAGAATCAAGAGGAATCAAGCTAGTCTAAACATGCACTACTCTTTTCATATCTATTTTTAGTTCAATCCTGCTCAAGTAGTTCATTTAGAAGGTTGGTCTATAGCTTGCCTCTTAAAGTTGGGAGGATCCTGGGGTTGTGCATCCAAAGCTTACTACCTCCAATCATAACAGTATTGATCAATAGGTACATCAGCTGGTTCCTAGATCTTTGCATTACCCTCATCTATTGGGTCCTCAATATTAGGCCCTTAAATTCATTTTGAAGCTCTTTAGGACTGTTGACAACAACCATCCCAAGACCAAAGACAATGCTTACAATGACATACTCAACAACAAGCCAAATTTGTGGAACCCATATTTCCTTTTTTTTTTGGCTGTCCTGGCCTGACCCAAAGAAGACAAATGTGAGGCAAACATGTGGTTTTCCTTGCATAAGCTTCTCAGGTGTTGTTGAAGGGCCACAAGCTTTTTAAAACCACACCCTCTTCAAAAGCTAGAGCAGTCGTCTTTAGAGCTATGAAGAAGCTGTTAAGGTGAAATTTTAAATCAACATGCATTTGGGTTTTCTAGTTTCTGGAAGAGTTGCCATACTAGCACTTGCTCGGGAGGTCAAAACTCTTCGGGTTGATTCATCAAGGCTTTGGATGAAAGGCCATCAATGTCAAATTCTGTCTTCTCCTGGTGCAGGATAACCATTGACAGCTGCTATCTGAAGTCTCCACTTTGGTCCTGGAGAAGGTTAGGTCAGTTTTAACAAGTCGTAATCAAGGGCTGATTCTTCAAAAAATGAAAGGAAGGGAGAGAGCTGGGTAATAGATCCTCTCTTTAGAAGATCACATGGACATGGATGAGAAAAGAACAGAGCTTGCCAAAGAACTCTATTTCTCAGTTCCTTATAATAATTTTGGGAATTTTCGTTCATAATTATTATGAAGTATTTCGTAAATGATAACACATTGGCTTACTGGAATCGATTACCATGAATAAATAGTAAGGAATGATGCTAGATATAGTTATTTTCTACACTGTTTTATAAAGTTGAAAGGTCCACCAATATACTTTATTTATATTGGAATATATCATTGTTTAAATTTTTGTCTGCAAATTGGTTCAATTATTTTTCCTGATAAGTGTCCCCTTCATCAAGCTTGACCATTTGCTAGTCAGTCTAAATTGCTGATGGTGATTACATTTTGTCAATACTTCTAATAGTAAAAATGTGAAAGCTTCAAAGTTAGACAGTGCTTCAGAACTGAATGTTCACAACTATGTGTTTCCTGTGTCGATATAACAAGTCTGTTCCAGTAATACAATGGTTGTTTGCAATGCAGACCTTACTGTTAAGTAATAGTTTGGAGTTATAATTGGTAATGTAACCTTGAAAGAAACAACTCAGGCTTCTTAGACATTGGATGTAATATAATTATCTTGTTTTCTTCTGACCAAATTCTGGTACTGTAAAGAAACTAAATTGATATCTTTGAATTTAGTTAGTTCTGCCTCTGCTTAATATTTGAAGTCTAGGATATATATTTATGAAATTCTTGAACAAATTTGTTTCCATCATGTTGAGTTGTGTGCATATGGGTTGTTACTAAATTGTGCAGTACTGCTACAAGATGTAAATAATTCTGAAGTGCTTTTATTTGATCAAATCCCTTTATCAATTTGCATAAACAGAAAAGATAGTAAGTTAACTTTTGTCAATAATCAAGTAACAGAGATTGCTAGAATGTTGTATCTCACATTTCTCTCCCATGAAACCATCTTCACTTTAAGACAGAAGAGACAAAGGATAGCACATTGTATAATCCAGAAAGCTTAACCTGTGAATTATAAGATTGTTTTCCCTTCCTTTTGCGAATGAGTGCTGCAATATTTTGCTTCTTCTGGGTTGATGTGCAGTTCTTTTTGGTATAGGACTGTCTTTAACCAGACATAAATTACCTTATCAAGGCTTGATTGTCTTGTACGTATGGCCTTTTTTGATTGCATGTTGTTCAACTGCATTTTTTAATGCTTTCCGAATCTTTTAAATCTCAGTATTTATTATTTCTTTATTTTTTGATGCAGAATTTGTAAGGATATGGAAGAATAAATTGATTTTTAACTTTAGTAATTGCTTTCATCAATAATAGACTGAAATAAATTGGAATTTCAGGTTCCTGTTGTCAACCTTCCAGTAAGGCAGTCTATGAATCGGCGAATGCGTAGGCGTAATATAGCAAGTACTTCATCATCAGCTTTAAATTCAGAAGGTTTATCAAATTGAGCCATTCCTAATTTTTCACATTATGTGCATTTTTGTTTGAGAATATTAATTTGATAATGGACTAAAATAGAGAATAAATGTCCTTAGTGTTCTTTGAGATAATAAAGTCCTTAAGACTTGAAATAATTCATATTTGATATTTCATTATTTGTGGAAGCATCTTTAATTATATCACTTAAGGGTGATTTTTGATGCATTTATACCATAATTAGAACTTTTGAAATATTTTGAAGATACAATGAATTCTATTAAGCATTTTTTATCCTCTTGAAAAGTCTCCCTTTGGAAGCTTTTCATCTTTTTGAAACCTTCCAGTTTATTAACATTTTATGCATTTGCTTGACATGATTCTTTTTTCGTTCATTAATGGGAGAACATGGTGTTAGAATTTTAATTTGCACCTTTTGGTTCAACTCAATGAAATAGTGTGTAAGGATAAACCTTTGTCAAATTAGAAGGGGTAGATTCCTTGTAACAGAAAACAAAACTAAACCATAGAGCCAAAGAAAATGACCTCTAGCTTTTAACAATATGCATATGTATTAGTTAAATATTAGGGTTTTGGATATTAATTGCAAACAAACTAAAGAAATTGCTTGTCATTTTGGTTTTTGGGCAAGGGCACAAGGCTTATCAACACTTCTAGACGAGTTGACAGATTTTAATATCTTTTCTTGAAAGTAGACACCTGTAATAGCTAACAAACACTTGTCCTCTTTAGCTAAAAATAGATAGAGACTAAGAAGAGTGAGGACAACGCAAAATCTAGAATTGGATTCAATACAAATTTGTCTTCAAGTACATCAACTAACATTAGAAATCTTGAAATAGATTTGCGTAAAAATTATATAATATCTATGATAAGGTTTTCTTGAAGATCCTCTAAATATCTACATTCCACCAAGTTTATGAGGCAAGGGGATGCGTTTTTGGTACAAGGTTTTTTGGGAGGCCAGTTTTTAGGGGATGGTAGGGGATGGGTGTTCAAATTTTTTTTTTTAATATAAGGAAATTTCAAATTTTCATATGATAACATTGATAAAACATTCATCATAGACATCATAAAACCTTGATAAATAATATTAGACTTGAAATGAGATTTTATATGAGAGTGGACAAACAAATTAATAAAATTTAATTGCTTTCCTGCTGAATCTGTTGGAGAAGTTGATGCAGCTTTATATCCATTTACCATTGATTGCCAAATATCAAATCCAAGAGCATCTAATTAAGTTTCCATCCTTAATCTCCAAAAGCTGTAATTTTTCCCATCAAACAATGGAGCCTTATTAGAAGAGAATCCTTCTTGTCCACCCATGTGTGCTCTTTACATATACCTTCTAGTTTGTTAGACTAATTTTGAAGGAACCGGCTCTGATACCAATTGATGAGCACATGATTATACTGAGGGGGAGGCGGTGGGGGAGGAGGAGGGAGGTGAATCAATGGAACAATATTCTTGTACCTTTTAAAACTTATTTAATCACTTCAAGATTTAATCAAAATTAGCACATATGTAAAATCAAATAATAGCAACATAATAACAACGCAATTTACGTGGAAACCCTTGCGGGAGAAAACCACGGCAAAAATATTGCTCTTATTAATCTTCTTTCTACAAATTTTGCAGGTACAAACCTACTAGAGGCATCAACCCCTAAGAAACTCCAATTTCTCCAATTTGTAGGCACCAACCTACTAGAGGCACCAACACCTAAAATATGAGGCACCAACCTCACCAATATGAATCTTGTCTTCTTGAGAATAAATCTTCTTTACAAATAGCCTTAAATGATCTCCTTTTATATTCTCCTCCTCAATTATATCTGCATATATTCCTCTTTTTACATCTGCATAGACTCCTCTTCTATATCTGCATATATATCTCTTTTATATCTGCATATTTTCTTCTTGTACATCTGCATTTACTCCTCTTTCAAATATGTATACTTATATACCTGCTGGTGTATATATGATTTTTCTTTTTAAATTCACACACACATCTCACTTTTTAATGTATTCTTTATATCCTTATTTATATCTTATATCTCTTATGAAGAGAGACATCCCTTGAAAGAGTGATGTCCTCTTAGAAAGGACATGACTTTTAGTTTAAGATCTAATCGCTGCCTTTGAAAATGTAATCGCAGCTTTATAGTAATCACTACCTTTAAAAATATAATTACAAGCTTTGAATAATCACTGCCTTATAATGAACCTTAATCGCTGCATTCTTTAAATAATATGATTCACTGTATTTCAAAAACTCTAATCGCTACCTTAGCACATTTAAAGATCGCTGTCCATTATCATTAATCACTTCCTCCTCTTTCATTTGAAATATATTTATGTATGCATCCTCTTCATAAGCACCAAAGGAAGTCAGGCAAATATGAGGTAAAAGTTTAGTTTGTTTTATATTTCATGAAGCAAAGAAGGCACCAAAGTATGGGTTGGCCAGCATGAATATGATAAGTTTATAATGAGGAAGGTCGGCCTCTCATACAAATCAGAATATATAGTTGGTCAGCATAAGTGTAAATATAATTTGAATGTAACAACCATAAGCTTGTCTTTTGGTTTACTCACTTATCTTTAGTAATGCACACTTTGAATGCTCAAAACTAATCTTTAATCACCTTCAAATAATGGGATCTTTTCTTGAAACGAGGCCTTTGGACTTATTCAATGTCCTTCATCCTTTGACATCAATGACAATATTTCTAACAGCTGTATCCAGCCATACCATAACCAAGATTTTTTTTCTGTACTGGCATACGCATACCCGACCTCATACCAGAACCAACAACTTAGGCTGTAGGTAAAGTCTGATGCTGAAATGTCCCTAGGCACTTCATCAGGAATGAAGCTAAGCATTTAATTAAAATCATATTACTATATTCTCTTTGTCTTACCTCATGTTCATCTTGGCAGTTAGCTCAAAAATCTTCTCAACATGCTGAAATCTGCATCCCAGTCTTTCCGATAAGAGGTCCCTAGGATTATATGTGCACTTTTCATAGGTTAAGCTCAACAAATTCACCACCTATATCCTTGGCATCAATGGCCTCTTTGTATTTGAGTGTTACAAATCTCTCTTCAATCCGTCTCTCCTTCAAACCCTTACTTCATCAATGAGAAAATAAGAGAAAGCAGGCACTTTTGTAGAGATAGGAGAGTGCTTTTTTAAATTTTGAACTCTCTCTCTCTCTCTCTCTCTCTCCCTCCTAGGTGAACTTTATTTACCTCCAGGTGCAACTTTCACTTATAATTTCACTTTGACTTGCATCCAAAACCTCTAAGACGTGCTATATCACTTATTTTACCTTTCTCAAGACCAAAATTGACATTATCCTCCTTGGCCACAAGCTGGAGAGGTTCATTGCACTTTCTATCTAATTTTATCTAGTTTTGTGTAATGTCCCCTTTTGGGAAATTCCTAATTTTAGGCCTGCAAAACAATAGTAATCACTAAAAACTGATATTATTAATAACAAGTATCAACTTAATGTTAATATCCAAATTAATACGTAAAATATTATAATATTGAGAGCAATACATTATAGCTAAAACATCATAATATTTAGATCTATAGTCCATATCTTCATTAACATTTGAATTCAAAATACCCTAACATCATTAATGATTATCCCAAGGCATATTCCTATAGTCAACCATATTAAGAATTCACTAGAAATGCTTGCAAACCGCAATCTCAAGGGTGGTGGCCTTTGTATTGAGAGAGCATGGAATGCTTCTAGATCCGTTCTATCCCTTAGTCCACCTTGGAGGCTGGCCATCCTCCTCGATCAAGCCCAAGAGCACCATTTAGGCCTCTCGGCCGACGAGTATGGCAAAACCTCCAATTCAACCATCTCAGTGTGGTGTGCTTGATAAGATGCATGAAGGCTGTCCTCTTCAACCAAGCCCAAGATTACCATTTAGGCCTCCCGGCCCACGAGTATGGCAGAACCTCCAATTCATCCATGTCGGTGTGGTGTGCTTGATATTGAGAATTCCTAGCCCTTCATCTTGTGACTCAGAAGGTTGAGCTGCCTCTCTATTTGCAAAACGCTTTTATAATTTCAAAATAGATTGCTAACGGAATTTGCTATATTAATTTGTAATAAAATATCATTATGTCATTATAGTATATTTACTTACAAGTGGCTGTAATAACTTGATATCTGCAATTAACATACACACACACATACATACAATAATATTATTTCTGATAACAATATTTATATCCAAGTAAAGAGTGGCTAGCATGGAAATAGAACAAGATGGGGGAACAGAGCCTGAAGTGCCAATTGTAGTGGAAGCCAAGGATGTAGCTGAGGGAACCTACCCCCATGGGTAAAAGAACACCAACTATAGTTGAAAATCATCCAAGTACCAGAAACTAATAAATTAGAAGAAAGGTTGACCTAATGTTACTTGATGATGAACTCATCAAAACTAAGGAGTTTAAGAACCTTGTCCTTTCATATGGGTACTAGAAAGACAAGGGTACATGTCATGCCCCAAAATTGTAACACTGAAATGTAAAGTATAAATAACCCAACAAAATAAATATCAAAAATATAAATATAAATAATTGCAATTAAAAATTATAATTATCATAGGTAATATTATAATTATAATACAATTATTATAAATAATAGAACAAACTGATATTGTTTTGATTAAGTGGGAAAAACAGGTTTTGAATGGACCCGAAACCATTTACAACAGGTTTTGAATGGACCCGAAACCATATACAAACAGGTTTGACAGGGACCTGAAACCCACACAAAGGAGAACAAGTTGCAAAAGGAATCAGCAAAGACAACCAGCAACAAACCATCAACAGATCATAAGAAAAACAACAAGATTACCCAAAACTGCTCTACATAGAAGGTTTTGACGGGGCCTTAAACCTCACAAAGCCAAGTTTTACAAGGGAACTTGAACCCAAACCAGGTTTAAACGGGAACCCGAAACCCACTTACATCCAGGAACAAACCAGGTTTTAACGGGGACCTTAAACCCAATGATCACATGGTCACAACCCGACTCCACTCGGCAAGAAGCAGAGGAGAACCTCTTGTAGCACCACAAAACTCGAATAGCCAAATCACACTCCACCTCAAGAGGAGTAGGCTCCCCCTCTATAGGAGTAGATGCCATGAACACCCATGCCACCACTATTGCCCCATTGTAACAACGAACAGTTCCACCCCCATAGGAACGAATACCACCTTAATAGGTACTGGAATAGCAAAAGCCAGCAGCCCAGGAAGCACCTCCACAAATCCACAGACCCCCTCTCTACCTCTAAAAGAGAGGACTCCACCATAGCAGAAGAAGTCTTCACCTCCAATAGAAGACACGGACTGGAGAAACGGGAAAGAAGTCACCCAACCTTTAGCATGGAAAAACATGACAACTATCAACAACTCGAGAGGAAGGGCCAACAAGAGAAGCATAGGGAGGGGCCAAAACACACCCTTCCACAAGAGACCATGGGTAAACAAGAAACACAACAGGAGCAGCCCATTAAAAGGAGTCATGAGAAAACTTAGAAGCCAAAATCCCAACAGGGAAAGAAGCAACATAAGAGCCAAAAGCATAAACTTAGAAGAGGCTCAGCCATCCTGACGAACACACCCCCATCTTGCAAATAGAACAATGAAAACCAAAAGGGGAAGAGCACCAGGCTCAACTTGCAAAACAACTTAGAAAACAAACCACCCAACAGACAAGAAACCAGGGTAGTCAAAGCAGCCAGGAACAACTCGGACAGAGAGCAAGGAGCAAACACTCCAGAAGGATAAGCAATATAGGCCAAGAGCAAGCAACACAACCTGGGCAAAAGAGACAACCCAACCCCTATCGACCTAAGAACTGGGGAAAAAAGCAATCCCAAAGCCACCACCAACAGAGGGGGCAAGAAATAAAACAATGAAACTTGGCCCACCAAGAGGACCTGCAACACACCAAAGAGGAGATTCCACACAGTGAAAAGAGGGAGGGTAAAGAACCGCTCCATAGGGGCCTCCATAGTATATAAACCAGTAAACACAACCCTCTCAAGGCCAACCAAACCCAAGCAGGGCCACTGTGAGAAAACCTCCCCAGAAGGTAGAAGCAACAAATCACTCAGAGGGCGACAGAGGGAATGCCCCAAAGCATGAAACTAGGCAACAGAGCCAGCGAAAGGACTGAAACACCAAGATGAAACGGAGAAAGCGCCAGGTCCAACATGAACAAAAAAAACCACAAGGGAGGTCGCCGAGATAGCCAAGCATTCCTTGCGAGCCTCAAGAGGCAGAGCCAACGACCCATCCACAAAAACCACGAACCAACGTCTAGCAGAGGAAAAGGTCACACGCAGAGAACACATCCAACCCGTGGGCAGCAGCGCAACCACCAAAGCACCCCCGTCAGGATCTTCATCATCGTCTCCATCACCGTTCGCCTTCTCAGAACTCAAAAAATCGCCTCCACTCCTATTCCCGCTCTAGCACTCCATAACCTAGGAACAAACTGATATTGTTAATTGCTACTATTATAATAATAAAAACATGAACAAGAAACTAAATCTGAAAACAATTATGCTTTAGAATTAAATAAACAAATATATCGATTCCTAAAGGCATTCATAATGCATCGATTTTAGTATCCCAGCGATCACTAATATAACTAAAAGCTATGTCCCTCTAATTGGTGCGATAGATAGCAAATGACGTATCCTTTGGCCAGCAATGGGTTATGACTATTGGTAAATCAGGGTATAAAAAGGAGGTGATTCCAAAGCAGATCAGCACCGATTTGGGAATTGAAAAGAAGAAGAAAAACAGATCGGCCAGCAAGGCATAGAGTTTCTGTTGCATAAGCTATCTTGTAATTACAGATTTGTAAGTTAATTGAATGAACTTGATGATCAAATGAATGATCGTCACCTTGTATTTATACAAAACTAGGTGACTCTTCATTTGGGTTGGCCTCTTTTAAGAAACAAGGCGACTTTTCATAAAATTATTATATATAGCAAGTCCGACTTGCCTTGGTATTATTTATCCATCATTTTTAAATTTGAGAGAAAGATATCTCCCACTGCTATAACATCAACAATATGGCTCTCAAAATGTCATGCCCCGAAATTGTAACACTGAAATATAAAGTATAAATAACCCAATAAAATAAATATCAAAAATATAAGTATAAATAATTGCAATTTAAATATTATTATAATTATAATACAATTATTATAAATAATAGAATAAACTGATATTGTTAACTGTTACAACTATAATAATAAAACATGCACAAGAAACTAAATCTGAAAACAGTGATGCTTTAAAATTAAATAAACTAATGTATGGATTCCGAAAGCAGCGATTTCTAAAGGCATTCATAATAAATCAATATTACTATCCCAGCGATCACTAACAACTAAAAGCTACGTCCCTTCAATTGGTGCGATAGGTACCTAATGTCATATCCTTTGGTCAGCGAGGGGTTATGACTATTGGTAAATCAAGGCATAAAAAGGGAGATGACTCCAAAGCAGATGGACAGCGATTCAGAAATTAAAAACAGGGAAAAAAACACAGATTGGCCAGCAAGTAATATTATTTCTTTTGCGTTACAGATTTGTAAGTTAATGTAATTTTGTGGTAGGAACCATATGAGGAATTAATGTATTGCTTAAATATAATCAAGGTTTTATGCATCTTGTTATTTGTAACTTATGATTTATTATGTATTGTTTTATCATTTATGCATATTGTTATTTGTAACTTATGATTCATTATGTATTGCTGATATGATTGTTTGCAAATATGAAGTTGATTATTTATTATGCACATATCTCTATCATGATGGGAGGAAGGAGAGTTACAAAAGGGGTACGGTGATGGGGTCCTCTTCTAGGTACGCCACCCGGGAGGGGACAAGATGAGCCCACATGGGCCAAAAGGGTACTGCCTTCGGGCCTAGGAGAGTTGGGCTACCAGGACACCTTTTTGAAACCTCACTCCCCTATCATGGTATAGCAATATAAGGAGACCAATCATGAGGAAATGGGGAAAGATGGCAAGATGAGGGGATAACGGGTAAATTAGAATCCTCACTAGGTAGGCCACCTCATATGAATGGCATGGGCCACATGCGGCCAAAGGGTTACTGCTTTTGGGCCTAGAGAGGCTAAGACACCCCATCGAGTCACTCTCTTCCACGTTCACCCATGACTAAGTATCCCTAGGATAAGGTTAACAAATTCATTATGGATTTACTAATGTTTAACCATGATACTCTACCTGTTAAGTTATTATTGTAATTTTTCTCTAACTTGTTTGTAGTGATTAAATCAAGCCAAGGTATCGTCTAACTCTTTTATTGCTTGGGAAATTGATAATTTGGGATACAACTAGTATAATTCCTATTAGGGACATTACAAGTGGTATCAGAACATGATTCTGCCAGCCTGAGGGGCAAATTAGTGGAGGATTAGCCAAAGAACCTTGAGAGCCCTTGAGAGAGAGAAAAAGAGAATAGCTCAAAACAACAACCACAACCAAGACCAAGCAAGAAAGGAACAAATAGACAACGAATTTAGAACCTTCATGGAACAAACAACCCAAGCCCTACAATACATGAGTGCCACCATAGATGCTCTTAGATCACACCAAGGAAATGAGAGGGAAGCCACCCCAAACCAATCGGAAAATAACACCACAGCAAGGTCCACCCCAAGAGTAACTCTGCCCCCCTTCTTATCTAGGGAAGGGTCATCAGGGGAAGAAGAGGAAGTTAACACCTCTAATTCCGAATTGAACAAACTTGCTGCAGCATATGCAAAGCTTGACCAAGCATTCCCTTTAAGGTATATTGTAAGGTAGGGAAAAAGAAGACCCATAGGAAAAGAAAGAACCAAAACAACCAGGATCTGCAACTTATTGTAGGAAAGCTGGCCATACCAAGTTTTGACGGGTCAAGAAAAACCACAGCCCGTTCATGGGTCCAAAAACTTGAAGCCTACCTATCCCTCAACCCAATGTTAGAGGAAGATGCCATTAAATTTGCTATATTGCACTTAGAAGGGGTCGTCCATGATTGGTGGCACCATGGTTTAATCACCAAGACATAAAAACTTATGATGCCTTAACAAAATTACCCATTGAGAGGTTTGACCAAACAGACCCCCAAAAGCACTTTAAGGAATTAACAAGAATATGACAAAAGGGAACCCTAGAAGAATACACCACTGAATTCCAAAGATTAGCAATTATGGTCCCGAAAATATCCAAGGAAAGGCTCACTTACCTATTCATAGAAGGATTATCTGATTCACTCCATGGCCTTGTAAGTGCTTTTGACCCTACCACACTTAAGGAAGCAATCTGAAAGGCCACACGTCTTAACGCCAAAACAAGGGAAACAAAAAGATGCCATTCAAAAAGAGACGATAAACCCCTCATGAAGAAATATGGACACAAGAAATCGTATCTTTCTTACAATGACTGTGAGGAGCTAAGGAGGAACGGTCTTTGTTTTGATTGCAAGAAAGAATGGGGGAAAGGACACATTTGTGGACAAGATAAACAGGTGTGTTTTAAATGCAAAGATGTATGGAAACTAGGACACAGATGCAACCGAAAAGACTCGACGAAGAAAGGTATGTGTTTAAATGCAAGGAAAAGTGGGAATTGGGACATAATTGTGGACGTAAGAGGAGCCAAGCCTAGAACATTGAGGCAATACCCAATCAAGGGGACAAGAAGTAAGGACAAAGAAGGACCAAACAAAAGAATAAGGTACGAGGAGGAAAAAGAGGAAGGGGGATTTGGCTTCCATCTCAAAAGCATCAAAGCATCATCCCTTTAGAATCCATGGCGTAATTAAGGGAAAAAAGGTAACAGCACTGGTGGATAGTGGGGCTACCCACAATTTTATAGATGATAACTTGGTTGCAAGGCTAAGATTAGAAACAAAAGGCTTCAAAGGATTTAAGGTAGCTTTAGCAAATGGATTCACAACACCCTGCAAAAAGAAGATTCCCCAACTTAACATCACTATGGGGAGACACCAAATCAAAGACAAGTTCTATGTTGTAAAACTAGGAGATACCAATGTAATTTTGGGTACTCCATTCGTTAGGGGATGTCAATATAAACTTCCAAAAATTGGAAATAAACTTTGAACAAAACGGGGAAAGGATCTTATTGCAAGGTCTATCTGATGGATCTCCAAAGGTAGTTTCAGCCAAGAAAATGGAAAAAATCCCTAGGCACGACCAAGTAGAGTGGGTGGCTCAATGTCTAATCCTAGATAAAACTACCCCTAAGGGGAAATCAATCCATACATACAACCATTACTAAAAAAGCATAAAAGGTCTTTAGTGACATTCCTCCGAGTCTTCCTCTCAAAAGAGGTTTTGAACATTCCATTGAGTTAGAAGGAGGATCAAAACCAGTGGTTACTACCCCCTATCGACACCCTCACAAATACAAGGAGGAAATTGAAAAAACCATAAAGGAAATTGACTATAGGGCATTAAATAAAAAGACAATAAAAAATAGATACCCAATTCCTTGAGTTGATGAGCTTATTGATGAGCTCCATGGAGCATTCTACTTCTCAAAAATTGATTTAAAATCAGAATATCATCAAATCAGACTAAGGGAAGAGGAAATTCCAAAGGCTGCCTTTAGATGCCACTACGACCATTTTGAGTTTCTTGTCCTACCATTTGGATTAACCAATGCCCCAACCACCTTCCAATCTTGTATGAATCGTATCTTCAAAGGATAGTTGAGGAAGTTCTTATTGGTCTTCTTTGATGACATCTTAATCTATAGTAAAACCTGGGAGGAACATCTGAAACATGTGGATGAAGTATTAGGAATACTCGAGCAACAATCCTTATTCACCAAATTACCCAAATGTGAATTCGACATGGAGGAAATCTTGTACTTGGGCCACAAAATCAGTGCACAAGGAGTGAAGGTAGACGAAGAAAAGATCGAGGCTATTCGAAGTTGGCCTAGACCCAAAACTCTAACACACCTTCGAGGATTCTTGGGACTTTGTAGTTATTACCGAAATTTTGTGAAAGGGTTCTCAAAACTAACTGCACCACTCACCGACCTCACTAAGAAAGGAGCATTCAAATGGAATGAAGAATCTCAAGCAACCTTTGAGAAACTTAAGGAAGTGATGAGTTCTTGTCCCGTATTAGCCATACCAAATTTCTCTTAACCCTTCGAGTTATATTGTGATGCTTTAGGGGAAGGCATTGGGGCAGTATTAATGCAAAGAAAGCATCCCATAGCCTTTGAGAGTAAGAAACTCAAGGGCATAGAAAGGACTTATTCAGTTTATGACAAAGAAACGATTGCAATTATGCATGCTCTGGCAAAATTTAGACAGTACCTGATTTGTGGAAGATTTATTGTCAAGACCGACCTCAACAGTCTAAGATTTTTCTTAAACCAAAAAGACCTAAATGATAGGCAACAAAAATGGGTAAGTAAATTGCAAGCATATGATTTTGACATTGAATACATGAAGGGCAAGAACAACATTGTAGTTGATGCATTATCATGAAAACCTTACCTGGGATCAATGACAACAATATCCACAAAATGGAAAACATCTATACTCACCGAATATGCTCAGGATCCATTCTCAAATGATGTAATAGAAGGGAAGATACAGGACGAGCGATACTGTGTACCTTGGTTTCTTTTTGGAGTTGCAAAAGGAGGAGTGTGCAAGGAAAGGGAATGAAAGTGACAAATGTCAATTACCTATTGGGTAAGGACTGCTCCTTCAAGCTATAAATAGTTAGTTCAATGTTGAGCTAATGATCCTTTTCCTTTGCAATTGGATGAGCTCTGTCCTCTATACATCTCCACCTGTAGATGCCAAAAGCTTGCAAAATCCTATAGACAGTCATTTTGTCAAGGAGTCATAAATGAATGGGTCTGAATGATCTGGCTGAGAAACCTTCTATCAAAGTGAAACAACTACGAGCTGGGGGATGTCATAGGGGATCAATGCTAATTGATCTTGGGCCATTTATTTGGTCATTGTATCAAACTGTGATTAGTTATCTGTTTTAAAAGATCAAACCACTAGTAAGGCTCTCAAATTTAATGTTAAATTTATTTTCAGGTTAATACAACTTGTTGGCGTTTCAATTAGCACTTCTGGAGTGCTTATTGGAAACATACAGCTATTGCAAGTGTTTTAGTACTGCTCTTCAAATTATAGAGATGAAGATCTCTCTTTGCTGATGTTCTACGTAAAAAAGGGTACTAAGGTTCCTATCTTTTTTACTCAACGGCAGGACACAAGGCTGCATAAACACAATGCGCCGTAGCTAAGCTTTTCTTTGGTTTCTACATATCTTAACTATGACTAAACTAGCTTCTAAACTATCCTACCTCCTCAAGATAAACAGAGCATGAGGGCGTAGGAGCGAAATGGATGGGTTGGATTACTTGAATCCACCGTCTCCGTAGAATATGGCCGAGGCTCTGAACTCTCAGATATATGCTAGGATAAGGTTTTATGCAAGTAAACACTCTTTATGGTAGGTTGGATCTGAGACGTGCCAAGGAGGAGGAACCCCTGTGTGAGGTATAGGCTGGGAAACAACGTACTAGAAACAACAAGGTACGAAGATATGGATATCAGGATTTCTAAGGAGGAGGAACCCCTATACGAAGTGTAGGCTGAAATCCGGATCTTTAAACAACATCAAATGATAGCAATCGATAACAAAATATCCGAGGAGGAACCCTTGTCCGAGGAGGAGATTGAAACAATAAACTATTGAGAACAAAAGATGTTGGATCAATTCAAAACTTAGATCAAATATGCATACACCATCTAACTTTCTTCTTCAAGCTTTTCCAAAGAATTTACAAAGATTGGGACAGCAAAGGCACAAAATCATGCACAATTACGATCAACTAACTAACTCTCATCCAAGAGTGAACAAATACAAACAAGCAAACTCTAGCAACAATGGCACAACAATTTTGTGTAGTAAATAAAGGTTAAACAAATAATGAGCCCAAGACTCTTATTTATAGAAACTCAAAGGAGTAGGCAACCCTAAAATCTCCTTGAGTTAACAATCAGTTCTTGCCAATCAGCAAGATTTATTCCTATGTCTAAATGTAGGTCAGCAAGTAGTTAACTGGAAATCTATTTCAGTTAACTAAAACTAAACAAAAGTCAAACTGGAAGTCTACCTCAGTTGACTGACACCTAACTAAAAGTGAACTTAAATTACAAATGTGTCCCCAAAATAGACATCCACCTTTAAAGGAGATCTGAGATCCACAAATCGTGGGAGTCAATTAGACATCCTAGATTAGTGAGATCTGACATACATGATTTGTGGAGATCTGGAGTCAACTTGGAAAGGGGCATCAAGTTAACTCCACTCATAATTAATGTCTTTCTGGAGGGTAGGACGTCCTTCTTGAGTGTTTGACAACTCATCGCCATTGGTCAATGGTGCTTCTGTTCATTCGTTGACTTCTTTTGCCTTACACAATTTGCTTCCCTTAGGAGGGTTACTCCTTTTCTTTCTGTTTGTGTTTCCATTTTGACGTGGAAGGTAGTGTAGTATTAACCGGTGGCGGCTCTGTATTGTGAATGACTACCTTCCACGTTCTTTTGCAGCCTTCTTTTTTATCTTTCTCAATGGAAGAGTGTTGTATAATGAAACCGTGAAGCTTGATGATGAAACCACGAAGTTTGACCGCAAACACTCCAATCGTGAGAAATGCACATGAACATGTTGCTTACACAAAATTCCAAGTTACAATCCTCTAAACTGGCCTAGGAAGGCTATCAGATATACGAGTTGAAACCATTATGGAACCTGTGGATTTGTGTCTATGCTTGTCAATCTGTCCAAATTGACCTTTGGGTGTGCCCGACGCAGATCGGTGCCAGTCGTTTTCAGAAGATCATGGAGAAAGACCATTTTGGCCTTGTATTCGTCTTGGGAGAACTGCATTCTGAAAACCTTGAAGATTGATTGTGCACACGATGCTGTTCGAACAACTTCTTTTGGAACTGCTAAAAATAGCCTTGCCGGGGCAACTTTTTACAAAAAATTCTGAGACGTGGGTTTTCTTGAGAATGATTTTCTAAACAAACCTAGATTGTTAGAAATTCGAAAAAACAAATTTTTCTTAGGCATGCAAGAGTCCTTCGGTGGCAGATGCAGCGAAGCACCAAAAAATGATTTTTCTCGAAAAAATCCAACACATGGGTTTTGTTTGTGCTTCAGAGCTGAACAAACCCAGTTTGTCTGTTTTTTAAAAATTATGACTTTTTCCGGAAACCCTAAAAATAGGGGTAGCAGGGCTACTTTTTTTGGAAAAATCCAACATGTGGGTTTTGTTGAAAAAGCTGTGCTTATCATACCCAGTTGGTCAGATCTGTGATTGCTGTTTTCTTGGACATGCAAGAAGATCTAAGACAAGAAGAAGATTGGAAGTTATCAACTGTCATTCTGGAAGAATTATGCCTTTTGGTGCAACCTTTGATAAATGGTCCCTCTGTGCAACAGATCTTCAAAAATATGAAGAATGTTGAAAACCCGTCTATCAGATCTTCAAAAATGTTGGAGAAGAAAAATATCTGTTCTTGAGCTCCTCAACCTGCAAAGAAATAATGAAGAATGGATGCCTAAATGCTTTGATATGTCAATTTGTAATTGCAAGCATCAATTGGGCATCCAACTTATGTTTGAGCCTGATTTGGAGTTCTAAAAGTTGATTTCCACTGATCGTGGAGTGTTTGGCTTCTTTTTGCCTCCAAAATTTCTTAACTCAAGTCAACAAATTGCCTTTGACCTTTTAGGTGTCTTTGAGTTTTGAACATTTTTTATCATTTTTTCTTGCTAAAGTGCCTCCGTTTGATCTTCGCTCTTGGTTTTTCAGTTGATCTTTGGCAGCTGCTGATGGACTTGTTGTCGAGATGGGACCAGCTTGAAGAGATATGCTTGGGAGTCATTAACTTAGAAAACTGAGTTTGAGCCTTCAAATAAAAGGGCGTCTTTCCGAGAGGGGTGCTTTTAGCTTTGCCTTAGTCATTTTTTATGACTGTTCTTCGTCTTGGCCATTTTAGACCCTCCGTGCTTCGATTTGACGTCACTGTTTGACTGACGAGTCAGAGAACTTTGCTTGATTGTGCATCGAGTAGCCAGCTCCGTCTTGGAAAGGATGATTGACTTCTCAACTTTTGATAGCAAGTTTAGGTTCTTTGAATCTAAGGCCAGGGGTGCCTTTGACCTTTTGATTGATTTTATCCATGTTGAAAACTACCTGCTTTGATCTCTGTCATCAGATGATTCAGTTGTCAGGTTCCTTCGCTGAGAGTCTCGTTGCTTGGTTCAATCAAAGTGAAGAAGATTGTCTTGGAGGTCGTTGAGCAAACTGACTGCAATTACACCTTCAAAAGACTGGGCGCCTTTCTTCAAGAGGGGCGCTTTTCTTTTGTACTTAGCCAATTTCTTGGCGTGTTCTCTCAGTCTTCTCCTTTGGCGTTTTCTGCTTGATCTCCGCATCTGACCATTTGGCGTGTCTTGTGAACGTGTTGTCAGATTGATCACGTAGTTGGGAGAGAGCTGAACAAATGTCATGTATAGAGTAGCTGTTGATAGCTTCATCAGATGCTTTGAAATGAGGGGCGCTCCTGGCCAGCAAGGGCGCTTTTGCTATGGGGTCCACTGACTTGCCTTGTTCATTGCTTGCTGACTCTCCATACTTTGTTGACGTTTTGCCAGTGATCCCTGAATCAGATGATCTCGTTGATAGTTTCGTTGATTAGCCAGTACAAACATGAAGAAGATGATTTCTTTGAAGATGTTAGGTGACTGCATTTTCCCTTTGAGATCAAAGGGCGCCTTTCTTCAAGAGGGGCGCCTTTTCAACTGTTGACTGCATTTTTGCCTTGGTAGCAAAACGTCCACCTTCTAGAGTTAGCCAAATTTTGGCCTTTTATGTTTTGAGAATCTCCTTCGTCGAACATCTTTTTCAACCTTTTCTGCCATGGCTTGTTCGTTGGAACTTTTGAAGCTTAGCTTTCAGCACCTGGTACTGGCCAATCTGCCATTAATGGCTGCAGAGCTCCTAACTTCGTTCTTGAAAAATAGAAATAGATCCACCAGAGTAAAACATGCTTTTTGATGATTTTGACTTGACCAGTGTGATCGTGAAGTCGATTAATCCTATCAAAATCATTTTCAATCATTTCCGGGAAGATCCTATTTTTGGGGGTTTTCCCTAAAAATAGGGGCATGAAACCCTAATTTTCAATTTTTCAGAATTTTAACCATATGTTCCTTGATAGAAACCCACAAAAACCTTATGTTTGGTTTGACCTAAAACAGACTTTTGATAGCATTTTTACATGATTTAGCTCAATTTAAGTAGAATGCCAAATTTTTTATTTTGGGTATAACACAACTATTATGTTTGGATAATTTCAGTATGGAAACTATTGTCCTTTGATGGAATTTCATTGTTTCTTTTGAATGTAATTTGGATTTGAATGCTAGTAACATTCTTGTTTCATTTCATATAGATCCCATGTTTGTCTGATGCATATCGAGTGAATATTAAGCACATTAAGAATAAATCACTTGATAATTTGATGATCTTTTCATCTTTCTGCCCAATGGAGTCTGGCACTGGTCTATATTGTGTGATTTTTATCGAAACTTGTCTAAATGAAATTTCATTTCTGGCACAATAAGGATTCTGTGATGTAATTATATAAATAAATTTGAATCCATTTCTAATTTAATCTTCAAGTAAATCTGTATTGTGTCCAGGGATCTCGTATTCACAAAGTTTTCTAACTGCTGATCATAAGGGTCTGTGTTATGAAGGAATTACCAGATGATGTTAAGTGAATGGATGCATAGGACAGGTAGTGACAACTAATTAGTAGGGTCCTGTTTGCTTGTAGATCTTCATGTGTATTGAATATCTCTGGCTTATGAAGAGCCTTGGGGAATTCCTGCACGGCCTTGCAAAGCCAAAAGTGAGGAGAGAAGGCCCTCTTTTGTAAGGGATTGTTTCCCTGCTGTGCTTCACTATGAAGAGTTTGAGTCAAAATGGTGATCCCATTCCCTGGAATTTCTCATTTCAGCAACAAAATCTTCGAGTACAAAACTGGGCAACAACACATTCCATGGTTGCTTCTCTAATAAACCATTATTTAAAGACAAAAGAATGTTTCCGCGTTTTTCTGTTTAAGAGCAAAATGGTTTTAAAGGTGGGGGAAAATTAATATAAATTTTCATCTAAAGATCTCATTATACATCATACCATAGATTGCAGACTTGCTGAGTCTGTATGGGAAACTTGTGCACACCAAATTTTTGCTGAGTTTTGAATTGAAGTATTTTTTAAAGTTGCTGATTTTTGCCGAGTTTTGAATTTAAGTATATTCTACATTTGCTGAGTTTTACTGAGTCTCCGAGGAGTCAAATTTGGGTCTGCTGGGTTTTTGCCAAGTCCAAGTTTGCAAACAATGTGTCATATTTATAACAATCCTTTTTGAACATTCATTAACTAGAATAGTAAATCTGCTGGCTTTCAGGCATGGTATGCAAGCAGAATCTTTGAAGGGAGGTAGTGAACTTGAGCGATTTCATGATTGCCTGCTTCTCACTCATTGGTCATATTTTATCCATGGCACTTTTTTGCCGTATATCTGAACCTGTGTACTATGTTCAATTGTCGTTGCTTTGTGTATATTTCTTTAATCATATAGTGAGTTGAGAACAGCAGTACAAATATTAGATACAGCCATTTAACAGTTGCCTTTCATATGTCATTTTGCCATTCCTTTTGATCCTAAAGTGCAGTTAACCCCCTTTTATAATATCTTCATGGAAGATAAAGAGGTAATCTTTAGTATCTACCTCTTTTTGACAGAATGTAAAGTCCCGTACTGGATTGGACGATATTTTTGCAATTACACAAGTTTGACAATGCTATTTTGTTAAACTAATTTAATCGTTTGGCCTGAAATGATTAATCTCAGATATATGCAGGGAGTCTAATGTTTGCAATTTTCCTTTGAGACCTCAGTACTTCGGATACACAGCAGACTTCAATCAAAATACCATAATTTCAAATATATTGCAACTATACACTCAGATATATATTCCCTTCGAATTTTCTTCTCAGATTCCTCACATGAATTTGCTGAACAGTTTGCATACACTTATGACTGTAATATTTGACTGAAAGCAGGTTTTGTAAATTCCCAGTTTGAATTAATTGTATTCAGCATACACATAAGACAATAATGAAACCTTGGGAATTACTGATATGAATATTTAAATCAGAAATTACACAGAACTATTATATAATATTCATAACATTCAGATTCATTTTCTGACCTGGAAGAAATAGCTGTGAATGAATCACAGTTGTCAATACTTCACTTCTGAGCAACTACCAATATTTAGATGCCTTAGCACCTTACGGTCCCATGCAAAGACCACGTCTCCCAAATTTTCCTCACACAGATTCGGCAGCATCATCAGATTGGTTTATGATCTATCTGTAACCCAATCGTATCCTCATTGGATCATTCACAGACCTCAAATAAATATTAATATTATTGCTGTATTTATTCCTTTGCAAGAGGCGGCTGAAGGGATAGCCGCATACATCCAAAGTCTGAGGGAATTTGTTTTTACTGCAGGAGGTAATAGCCATGTCACCTCCAAAGGAATAACCAGGCATGCACACAGGACCCCATAGGATGCTATGAATTATTCATACTACTCCCTTTTTGACTGGCTGACTTCCACGTAGGAGTCCCCACATCCAAACACTCCAACGTCTCCTTTATGAAAGCTCATGATTTGCCCAGTTTCACACGGCAATGTTATACTAGTAATAAAAGGTTGATGTGATCAGAAATTAAGCTTCAATTTCCCTTTTTGAAACTTGACACAACTAATACCACAGCTGCTATAGGAAAAGCAATGCAACGGTTCTATAAAATAATGAGAGATGTTCAGTAAGAAGCCACGACCCCTTGATAGAAGGCAAGCAAGAATGCTGCAGCAGGAATAATAGCCATGGCCTTGACAAATATAATCAGCTCCCCAAATATATTACTGATATTCTATGAATTAATATAGATGAATGTCCTTACAGTTGCAGCTGGGATACATATCACCTGAGAATATCCCTCTAATGAAGAAGCCCTGAATGAAACTTCTGATGTAATTGACCAATATCAATGAGCAACTCCTGAGGAATTATAGTATAGCCAACTGGATATCGAAACCTCTACAAATGATGACCCAAATATCCAGAAATCTCAAATCACCAAATCGATGCAACCCTTGAAATTTATCTTCGGAGAAGACTTACAAATTTTGAAACCAATTGCATTATCGTGCAAGTGCGAATCTTGAATGAATCCGCTTGAATCCAGCTAGGGTGGAATCTTTCACAACTGTAACTAGATACCTGTAGGAATTCTCACCTAGGGTTTTAGACTCTGGAGAGCTCCACAAAATTACCAGATGGAAATAATAAACAAGAATAATCACAAATGAGCTCTTGCATCCTTTTTATAACTCCTTTTAATTTTCCCGCCAAAACTTATTAGCGCTTTATTATAAAGTGACTTTATTAAAATGTCTTTTAAATATTCCTTGACATCACTTTATTTCACCTCATTAATATATTTAGTGCACTTTTTGCCAAGCAACATTAAATAATCAAATTAATTAATGTCTATGAGGCGGGTTGGAAAATGGGGAAATTACACAGAAACTTCTTTTTTTCCATACTATGATAACTGAGATGAAGCCACTTAAGAATTAGGGATAATGCTGAAGTTGGAGTTAGTCATGGAGAGGGAAACTGAATTGTTTCATATCCATCACTTCATAGAGGTAATTGGAGCACTCCAAAGCAAGCCATCTCTCCATGGATCTAGTTGTTTGAGTTCCTCTAGTTAGGATGGCCTGCTTTGGGGTGCTACCATAGAGAGATATCCATTCAATCTACTTTTGAGGACTATTATGGTTTTCGATTATTGGGTTGGATGGATCATTGAGTTACTTGGTGCCATGAACTTTTAATCTTAGTTCTCCTATAGGCTGCTGACAGAATAATAAAATGGTGCCCATGTAGATTATGTATTGTGATGGACATACACTGAACTCACTCTAAGGTTTAGTAGGACCCACAAATGATTACATCTTTATAGTTGGATAGTTTTTTCCAGTTTAGGTCAAAGATTTATAGGTGATAGAGATCAGTGCTTTCTGAAGCTTCTATAGTTTGTTTATATTGCTAACAAATATTCACTTTTTTGGGAAACTGACCATCTTCTCCTTGCACTTTTTGTGTTTTTATTTTCAGAGATGCTAGATGAGGATAATGAAGAGGTGCCCGAAGCTGAGTATTATGTATCAAAATCATCCAAGAAGAAAGAAATGAAAAGGCAAGAGAGGGAAGCCCGGAGACAGGTATTAAATATCAATACCTCCCTATTTGCTATTGATTATAGATAATCATTAAAAAATAGTGCCTTTTGCTTACATCCATTGAAGAAATAATGTAAATGTGTGTGTGCGTACACATGCACATGTGTATGTGTATGCATCTGTGTGTGTGCGTGTATGTGTATGTGCATGCATCTGTGTGTGTGCATGTACGTGCATGTGATGGTTTTGTTGTAAATAATAGTTTGTTTTTAAATATTTTTGCTGCTTAATATTGAGGACATTGATTGAACTATTTTTGATCAATTCTCACAAGGTGGAAGAAGGAGCACATGAAGTTCAAAGAATGAAGCAGAATAGGTATGCTGAAATGCGGCATCAAAAGGATGAGGAACGTGAAGCCGAAGAGCGTAAAAGGGTACTATTTATTTGCAGTATAGTTCTTTATCATATGTAGGAGAAAGAATCAAAGTCCAGCTCAGCCTGAGAAGTAAAGGTTTCAACATCTAACAACTGACCTGAGTACAATTTTGCTGGTGATGATTTAGGAAGAAGAAGCACAAGCACAAAAAGCAAAAGAGGAAGAAGCTACAAATGCAGAATTTGAGAGATGGAAAGATGCCTTCTCAGTTGATACAGAAGGCACAGCAGAGGAGGAAATGCAGCATGGTGGTCAAGGGCTTCTCTTTGATTTTGTTGAATATATCAAGGTGATTTCTTAGTTTCTCATGCATTTGTTTAATTTAAATAAATATAATTGAGTGAATCCATCCATTGGTTATGCTCTCAAGACATATATGTCCGTGCAGTAAAGTCATTTATAAGCTTCTTGATGTCCAGTAGTTGGCAATAATAAAGTTTTGGTGTGTCATATTTTTATGCTAGTTGCATGCCAAATTTTGATACACTGTACTTTGAGATTATTGGCAGATTTTCAAGGCTGTTCAACAGTGCAGGAAAGTGTATTTCCTTTATTGTTTTTATACATTTGAAACACATCTAAACACAAAACATCATTGGGATTTTTATTTTAAAATTTCAATTTGTAAATTGGTTTCATTTGAAAAGTTATTACTGTGCTTGGCAATTCATTTTTGTAACATTTGTTATATTTTAACAAGAGACATATTGCATCAGGTTCCTGCCAATGTTGTGGTGAGTGCAGTGAATTTTGTTGTGTCTAATAAATTGACTGATGTTAGAAATGTCATTCAAGGAGACGAAATAATTCAAAAGTCAACAATGTAATTTAATTAAGGCCAATTTTTTTTTTATATTAATTTACCTTGCCGCCTCACAAAAGAAAATGACTATTATGATGTATATAATGGTGCTCATGTTATTCAAGCTATTAATATAGTTGAAATATGATTCAATGAATTAAATACTTTGGACATGTAATTTATAAAAAGGATAAAGAAAAAAAATGATTTTTACAGTGACTGTTCCCTACATGAACCAATAGAAAGAAAGATAAATAACATTCTTACTATTATTTAAAATAGAAAATTAGATGTAGACGATAGGATTATCGCTCAAATTTTTTAATTCTATATGCTCATTGGCTAAACTAATAAAAGAAATTGAATACATTGGATTCATTAGTATTCCTGTCCTGACAAGAACTAATAATAAAACTAATTTGTAATGACAATAATTTGCTATCGTTCTGAGACTTGAGGCAATGCAGTTTCTTTTCAAACATTTTTTCTCAATTATTGTCAAATGATATGATGGAAAAATGTAAACATGACTCGCATGTGTATAAGGTTACAATGTCCGATGCCTGTGCTTAATGAGAATCACAATGGGGAAGAGAATAATCAGGTCAAAGCAGCAAATGCATAATTCTGCTCAGAGTAATTTCATCTAGTATGAGGGTCATAATTCTCTCAGATTTTGTCTATAAGAAAGGAAGAGTATCTTTTTTATTTTGTAGCTTGGTAGTCGACAAGGATTGCTCTGTCTAACTGAAGGATTGTTTTCATTAATGAATTTTCAACCTAATCAGCTCATTTTGCTATTACAATCGCTTGAATATGATAATACTTTCAATCACATACGCAGAAAAATAAGATATACCATAAAGTAGAAAACAAATAGAAAAGAGTTCATTACATAAAGTAAGCATATTGCAATGCAAACAAAGCATACAATCACTTTTAGCAAGCAAGGAGGCAAGTAAGATACCAAAGAGCAGAATTTTAGGAGATGGGAGTAAGAGGACTAGACAAAGATAAATATCAATAAGACCGACCAAGGACAACATCGATTTGGGATTTGTCTGTGCAGTAATCATGGTCTCTCAAGTAATACAACTTGATATCTATGTTACACCAAGTTTCTTGGACAGAGACAGCAAATCATGGTAGGAAGTGTTTCTAGAACCCATTTTTTGGGAGGTCATTTTTAGTGGATGGCAGAGGACAGCTATTTAAAAAAATAGAAATTAAAAAGTATTGGAAATTTTGATTATTCATATGATAACATTGATAAGACATTCATCATATACATTATAGAACCTTAATACATAACTTGAATTTGAATTGAGATTTCACATGAGAGTCTACAAACAAATTAACAAAATTTAGTTGCTTTCATTGTTAATGTGCATACGTATTATATAAAAATTACAACAAAATGCCCAAATGTGGCAATTTTCAACTACAAAATGACAAAAACATATATATGCTGCTGACCCTAATCAACATTTGCTAACACTACATCAAATATTTTGAATTTTTTAAGTACACTCTTAACCCTAACTTGAACCCAAATTTTCCTGGTGAATTGATTTTTTTTTATCTTTTGTCTCTCTAAGTTATTCCTGAGAAAGATATTTGCTACTATGGTAGAGTTTGTTCAATTTAACATAGTGGAGCTTCTATTAAACATCAAATATCCAACATTTGCAGGTTATTTATGCTTAGGTAAGTTGTATTTAGCAAATGTCTGATGACAATTGATTGGAGTTTCAAGTTGGCATATGTGCCCTTCTTTCAGATCTCTGGTTACACCTAGTGTAATGTAGGTCATGATAGAAATGTGGCGTCAGTTCATATCTAGGAGTTCGACAATTAGTATCTTTTACTTGGAAGATAAGAGTTTGATGAGTTGCAGCCGTAAGTCTTATTGATTCTCTTTTTTGTGTTAAAACTAAGATTGCATATATATATGTGTGCAATATGGATCTGAATGCCTTTTGAAGTCCTACAGATTCCAACAAAGGCAAACAGAGTTGAATGTTTTCCCTAAGTGTTCACAACATTTCTTTTCTCACAAAGGAAACGTATTTTAATCCCTTATTTGGCTAGTTTGGAAAAATTGTCAATTTCTTAATGCCCATAGATAGGCACTATGAGTGACCCAAAGGTTACACATTCGTTAGGTTTAAAACAGTTGAGGAGGTGGATAATGTTGTCAAATGGCTTGATGAGGAAACATGGAATGAAAGAAGAATATTCATGTATTGTGCCTCTCTTTTGATGATGCCCTCTAGTGTTCCATGAGAAGTTGACTTGCAGCAAAATTTATTTTTTGCATTATCTATATCTATTTGCACAATATTCTCCTCACCACCATGACCAAGACTTCCTTGAAAATCTCACAAAAGAATTCAATATATTTTGTGTTCTTGAAGCATCAACGAATTTCAAGAAAATTGTGCCACTTGAGAAAGAAACAATGAAATTTGTAATACTAATGTTAATCAATAAAATCAAAATTGTAAACCTTAATCACTAAATCAATGGATTTCAAGAAGTACAATCCCTTGAGGAATAAACAAGGAAATTAGGCAATGTTCTATATCTCCCATTTGTCCAACCACTGGTCATGATGGTGCACCCCTTCCTCCATATATCATGTTGCTTGTCAACTTTGGCCTTCATATCAGCCACCTTTTGAGTTAAAATGGACTCATTTTTTTCCTCATCATTAGGGGCTTTGAACCCTGCCCCACAAACAATAATGGCATCTACCCTATATTACCAATAAATAAAACAAACAAGTATTTAAAAAAATGAGAGTTTAAATTGTACAAACCCTTGAATTAAAAAATTCAAGAGACAAAGAAATCAATCAATATATTTGAAAACAAAAATAATAATTAATTACCCGACTGTGTGAAATGGAATGCTACAATAAAACCAAAAATCTCCAATTGCACTCCTTGTTGCATCATGTTTGTCCTTGTTTCAACATATGCTCTCACGTGATAGTTGGGAACCTAGAGTAGTGTGTGGTATAATAAATGAATCTAATTTAAATCAATGAACTTTAGGCCCAACACTAGCACTAGCATTGCCATTTCTATTACTATTCAAAGAATTGGAAAATAGCTTCCATCTCTTCTCTCCGCTTCTTTTTTAGTTTCTTTTGTTGTTCAAAGTTCTTTAATGAGCTTTGTACCTCACACACAACTTCAAGAGGCACAAGTGTATATGCTTGAACATCTCAACATGGTATTCCTTCCACACAATTTTTGTTGTGCAATGTATGCAAAACAACTCCTCTTTCTTTGACTAAGTGATGGCATGTTTCCAACAAGGATCCTCTCTAATTGGGGCTGACATTGGAATAATTTATAAATGTGAAGTATGTTGCTATAACGAATAAGTGGAAATAATTAACATTTAGGGTTTTTAGTTAAATCAAGATAAAAATAAGAAAAAATAAAAATAGTTAGGTTTTGCAACTATAAAATGGAACAAAATTAGAAAAGTAGCTAAGGGTTGTTCCTAAAATTATATTAAAAATAGCTAGGGTTTGTACTTTGTTCCATGAATCTAAAATGAAAAAAAAAATGTCTACAAACCTGCCCAATTGGGTATTCAATCACTTTGTGGCTCAACTTCCCATTTGGTTTTTCTTCTATGGTATGTGATTTTGGCCCCAATACTCTTTCTTCTCACCTTGTGCTTGAAAATGAAATGAAATGAGTGTGCTTTTAGAGTCTTAAGTGAATAGGTTTTACCTTTTTTTTCCCTTTTTTCTTGGGTGTATTGTTGTGGTTGAGTCTACGCAACAAGACTCACCAAGTCTTGTGAGTCTAGCAGACTCGATCTATCTGACTAGACTCTTTGGGTACTTGGTTCATGAGTCTCTAGCCTCGTTCTAGTCCGTTCATCGTGGGATTCATTGAGTCTTGTAGCTATGGTGGAAAATGAGGAGGCAAAAGGTGAGCCTTCAATAGGGGCTTCATTGGATGCACATCATACGCTTGAGACTTTTGTCGAGGATTATATTGTTCCATAAGAGAAAGCATTACCATCTAGTTTTGGGACACCTATAAAGCCAACCTAGAAGCTTTAGTTGTATAAGAAACTTGTAGATTATGAATATGCTCTTGTAATTTTTATTAATATTGATATATCATATGAAATATGACTTAAGTTACCAGTTCGGGTTTAGGTTCAAGGGTTCGGTTCGTAGGTTCGATCAAAATTTTTTTGGGGTTGGGTTAGTCCATACAAAAACTTATAAAAACTTATCCATTCCCCATCCTTTCCTCTTTATCCTAATGTTATATTCCTATTAAAATATTATTACTAGGATTTTAGGGTTACATCTAGGCATCCCCTTTTTGTGTTTGTCAATACCCTGCAGTGGAACATACAGTTGTGATTGTTTAGCTTAAATTTGGCATCAGTTTAATAGAGATTAGATGGACCGAGTTGTACATGATTACTGTTTTCCACTCCTTGTTGACCTTAAAAAATTTGGACACTCTCCTTTTGGCTCTCTCTCACTCTCTACCCCTATGGTTGAGAGGAGGATACCCCTTCAACATATTTTATATTGCTTTGTAGCATATAAGCATGAAAGTTTTGTCAATAACAAGGGATTGCTTAATGTTTGTTTAAATTGTATTTGAAGCCATTTTGAGACCTCTACTCCATAATAGATTTATTAGCCTGTCTTAAGGTATCCATGTTTTATTGAATCTAATATCTCCAATAAGTCTTAAATCTGCTTACTATGAAATTTCGCATGTATGTTATCTAGTAAATAATGTGTAGTTCTGCAACTGAAGGCCAGTAGTGAATAAAAGGAATTCTGGATTCCTTTTCTGATGGTGGTTTATTTGTATAAAGAAGCTACTAAATTTTGAAAACTTTTAATTTTTATACTGGAATCTGACTTTTCTGTTTACCATGTAGAAGCACAAATGTGTCCTTTTAGAAGATCTTGCTGCTGAGTTCAAGCTCCGTACACAGGTTGGTATTTGTGAGTCTATGATCTATCCATTTGTGCACATAAACATGCATAGAGAAACCAATATGAGTCTTCACATGTTTTATTTTCTGTTAGATGATCAGGCTACCAACATAATGTGATTGGCTGAGTATTTCATTAATTAATTGGTTCTAAACCTAAATTAGATTGTTACCATGTTGCTTTCTAGATCTGTCATTTTTTGTGTGGTGTATTCAGATCTGATATATACTTTGTTATCAAATAATCTTGTGGGTAATGCTTGTTTCATATGAGTCTCAATTAAATAATGCATGATTTTTCTAGTAGAAGGATGATATCAATTATATCTTTTGATTTATAATGATGGGGTGCAAGATTGCATTCTATTGATTTTAATACTGATCATGTTCTTGTATGTATATTGTTTAGGGTTATAGCTAGTTTGTTTGGTAAAATATTGTAAAAGCACATAACGTGAGACAATATGAGATGACATAATTAAATTTTCTTTCATCTGATACTTGTTCCTAGTACTGTTACAAGGGCAATGGAAAACACATGCCTTTAGGCAAACATGAGTACAAGTCAATGTGTAGTGGCATCTTCATATCAGCACTTAATAGGGCAATCCGCAATTTGTGACCCTAAATGGTGGCAAATCTAGTAAATCTGTACTTGTCTAAAAGCATCCTTCTTGTAGCTGGTTAACTTGTAAATTTTATTACTACTGCATCTCTTCAAAAAAGGGGGATGGATGGAGTGTTTTGGTTTGTCCCCTATGCCTCAAGGGAGAATAAAATATTCAAACATTGCTGCAAATATGGCACAAACTTGCCGAAACTTTCAGACAGCATCTTACAATTGAACAACGGGTAAGTAAAAAGTCAAAAACTGGATAAACTTGACCAAGCTCCCTGAACTTAAGTACTTTGGAGGCTTAGTTACTCTAGTCCCCAATTTTATCTTCTGGAATATTTGGAAGGAGTGCAATGCTAGAATATTTGAGCATGAAGAGCACTCACCTATCCAATTTCTGTAAAGCATTTGACAGAATACGTCAAAAACTGTGCTGGTCCATAAACATGCAAAATTCCTATTTACTCCTGCAATGCATAGGGCTTTCCCATAGCAAAGGATTTGGCATCTAGGGATCAGATTCTGTCTCTGGAAGCCCACAATCCCTCCAGAAAGAAAATGGGAGCCATATGTCTAAGACTATGCCAAATTTAACTTTGATGGGGTCTCTAGGCACAACCTAGGTTAAGCAAGTAGAGGAGAAACATTATAAGACTGATTAAGGCAACAACCTGTTTACTTCAACTATTACACTAGATTTATACTCCAACAACCTTGTAGAATTCCATACTGTTTGGTTGTATCTTCCTATTGCAAGTAACTTCAGATCTTGGAGGCTTGAGATCAAAGGTAGTTTTCAACCTGTTATCCACATTATCAACAAATAGTGTGTTGTACCCAAAATAAATTTTTGGCATTTTGCTTAAATTGAGCTAAATCATGTAAAAATGTTGTCAAAAGTATGTTTTAGGTCAAACCAAACGTAGGGTTATTGTGGGTTTATGTCAAGGAAGATGCTTCCAAATTTCTGAAAATTTGAAAATTAGGGTTTCAAACCCTTGTTTTTAGGAAAACCCTAAAAAATAGGACCTTTTTAAAAATGATTGAAAATGATTTTGATAGGATAATTTGTCTTCATGATCACATTGGTCAAGTCAAAATCATCAAAAAGTATGTTTTACTCTGGTGGGTCTATTTTCATTTTTTAGGAAGAAAACTGGGACCTTCGTAGCCATTAATGGCAGAATGGCCAGTACCAAGTGGCGAAATCTAAGCTTCAAAAGCATCAACAAGGAATCTATGGCGGAAATGCTTGAAAAGATGCTCTGCAATGGAGGGGATTTTCAAAAGTGAAAAATGCTGAAAATTGACTAAGTTTGGAAAATGAACGCTTTGCTACCAAGGAGGCTATGTAGTTGAATGCCTTAGTCATTTTTCCAACACCCGTACACGTAACATGGTGAAGATGATTGCTAAGATGCATGTGTTTGTGTTGTTGACAACGGTGATCAAGTCAGTCGAGCTACAATGGTAAAACGCGAAGCATGAAGGGATGGAGATCTTAAAGGAAATGATGAAGCTGCAGTCAAAAGAGCCCTTGTTGACCAGGGGTGCCCATGAGTTCAAGAGGTCAGAGGCAGTCATCAAGTCTTGCCAAGATAGTCATCTCCTTCGTAATTCTGCTGGCTTTCCAATGCATCATCAAGCAGGTTCACCTGATTCATCGATCATCGACAATGGAGGTGAAGACAGAAGATGCTGAAGGCAAACATCATCAAAGATAGCAGTCAAAACATGAAAAAAGAGCCCTTGCTGACTAGGGGCGCCCTTGAATTAGATGCTCCAGATGTTAGTTGTTGTACATGCTTGTCTTCATGTGATCTTTCCAGCATCAGTTCAGCCTCGTAGTGAACCCATTCGCCAACCTACGAGACATATCAGATGACAGTAGTTGTTCATCATTCAAGCATGCAAAATGGAGGGAAAATCAATGCACATCAAGGCAAAAGCGCCCCTGCTAGCCAGGGGTGCCCTTCATTTTGAGTCACCTGATGAGGTCTTCAACAACTACTTTCTACAAGGCATCTGTTCAGCTCCCTCTCAGCTTCTAAATCAATCTAGTTGCATGTTCACAGGACCTGTCAAGCAATCATAGGTAGAGATCAACCAGAAAACACCAAAGGTGAAGGTTGAATGAAAAGCATGGAGAAATTGAATAAGTGTCAAGGAAAAGCGCCCTTGCTGAGAATAGGTGCCCAACTTTTTGGGCAATCAGATGCAATTTGTAAGCTCAGTGACCTCTAGGATGATCTTCTCCGTAGTGATCAATCTCAACAATGACATCGTTAGCGAAGACAACAAACAAATCCAACATTTGACAACAAAGATCAAATTGGGACCGATCGTGGAAGCTTGCAAGTTGAAAACCATAAGTCAAATAGTTAAAAGCGCCCCTGCAGGCCAGGGTCGCCCATGTTTTTGAATTACCTAAATCAACTTTTAGGATTCATGAAACCAGTCATCCTTTCCGGGCATGAACTAGTTATCCATCCCACGTTTCAACAAGATCCTCAAACTCATTAGTCGACAAAGATCTTAGATCAGAGCATGAAATGTCAAACTGGAAGAATTGAAGAACACTCAAGAAAATTGACTAAGTCTGGTGGAAAAAACGCACCTTCTTGGGAAAGGTGCCCAAGAATCAGAAGCACCAGACTCAAGTTTTGAGCTTTGTAGCTCCTAGGCACACTTCATCAAAGTTGTTCCATCTCAACAATGCATCTGTTAGCTACACTTCAAGATCAACAGAGCAACCAGGATCAAGGATCGAATGGAGGCATTTCACCATAAAAAAATAATGAAAAAGTGTTCAACTCTTCAAATGGACGCCTAAAATCAAAATAAGGTTCAGTTGACTATTTTGAAGGCTTTTACATGGCTAAAACATCCCAAAATTGGTGGAATTTGCTCCAGTGAACTCCTAATCAGCCATATTAACTCCCCAATCAGGTTTTGGACACCCAATTGATGCTTGCAACTCCAAATTGACATATCAAAGCATCTAGGCATCCATTCTTCATTATTTCTTTGCAGGTTGAGGAGCCAAGAACATTATTTTCTTCTCCAAGATGTCTTTTCAAGATCTGATAGAGGGGTTTTCACCGTTCATATTTTTTGAAGATCAGTTGCACAAAGGGACAGTGTATTAGAGGTTGCATCTACAGGCATAATTTTCCAATAGATCCAAAGAGGCAGTTGATAACTTCCAAAATTCTTCTTGTCTTAGATATTCTTGCATGTCTAAGAAAACAACAAATAATCATAGATTTGACCAATTGGGTATGATTTGCACAACTTTTTCAACAAAACCCATATGTTAGATTTTTCCAAAAAAAGTAGCCCTGCTGCCCCTATTTTTTAGGGTTTTCGGAAAAAGTCATAATTTTAAAAAACATACAAATTGGGTTTGTTCAACTCTGAAGCACGAACAAAACCCATGCGTTGGATTTTTCCAGGAAAAATCATTTTCTGGTGTCTCATTGCCTCTGCCACTGAAGGGCTCTTGCATGTCATAGAAAAAATCATTTTTTTTGAGTTTTTGATGATCTGGGATTGTCTAGAAAATTATTCTTAACAAAACCCACGTCTCAGAATTTTTCGTAAAAATTACCCTTGGCAAGGCTATTGTTAGCAATTCCAAAAAAATTGTCCAAAAAGTATCGTGTGCATAGTCAATCTTCAAGGTTTTCAGAATGTAGTTCTCCCAAGCCCAAGAACAAGGCCAAGACGGTCTTATTCCATGACTTCTTGAAAACGACTGACACCAATATGCGTTGGGCACACCCAAAGGTCAATTTGGATAGATTGACAAGCATAGACACACAAGACCACAGGTTCCATAATGATTTCACCTCGTATATCTGAAAGCCTTCCAAGGCCAGTTTAGAGGATTGTAACCGTCAAAATTTTGCGTGTGCAGCGAGTTCATGTGCATTTCTCATAGCTAGAGTGTTGGTAGTCAAACTTCATGGTTTCATCATCAAGCTTTGTGGTTTCATCATACAACACTCTTCCATTGAGAAAGTTCAAACAAACTGTCAATAATGTAAATCTGCAAAAGAACGCGAAAGGTAGTCATTCCCAACACAGAGCCGCCACCGGTGAATACTACACTACCTTCCATGTCAAAGGGGAAACACAGACAAAAAGACAAGGAGTAACCCTCCTAAGGGAAACAAAATGAAGGAGATACATAAATCAAGTTGCTGACACTGACAACTGAGGCATGTGATGGTCTCCGTATGAAGAAGTCAACGACTGGTCAGAAGGATTGTTGATTGAAGGTGGTGAGGTGTAAAACACCCACTTAGGACGTCCTACCCTCCAAAATAGCATTAATGGCAATGGGAGTTAACTTGATGCCTCATTCCAAGTTAACTCACCCTTCCACTGATCATGCATGTTAGATCCCACTAATTATGGATGTCTATTTCTAGATCTCCACTAATTGTGGATCTCTATTTTTGGAGGCACTTTTGTAATTGGAGTTGACTTTTAGCTTAATTTCAGTTAACTGAAGTAGATTTCCAGTTAACTATTGGGTCACCTACATTTAGACATAGGAATAAATCTTGCAGATTGGCAAGAACTAATTGTTAACTCAAGGAGATTTTAGGGTTGCCTACTCCTTTGAGTTTCTATAAATAAGAGCCTTTGCTCTTTATTTTGTAACCTTTATTCACTACACAAAATTGTTGCACCATTGTGCCAACAAGCTTGCAAGTCTATATTTGTTCACTCTTGGATGAGAGTTATTTTGTTTGATCGCAATTGTGTATGATTTCGTACCTTTGCTGTCCCAAATCTTTGTAATTCGTTGAGAAAGTTTGAAGAAATAAATCAAAAGGCACATGCAATTTGATCAAAAGTTTCAAGTTCTATCAATGTCTTGTTCTTACAATCTATTGTTTCAATCTCCCCCTTGGATAGGTGTCATCACCTCCTTGGGTATTTTGATGTTAATGATTGTCGTTTGATGTTGTGTAATGATCTGTATTTCAGCCTACACTTTGGACAGGTGTTGTCACCTCCTCGAGAATCCTGATAGCTAGTTCATCATACTTTGTTGTTTCTAGTAAGTTGCATCCCAACCTATACCTCAGACAGGGGTTCCTCCTCGGCAATCCTGAGATTTAGCTTACTGTAAAGAGTGATTGCTTGCATAATACCTTATTCCAGCATAGATCTGAGAATTCAGAGCCTCATACACATTCTGAGAGACGGTTGATCCAAGTGATCCAACCAATCCATTCTCGCTCCTATACCCTCATGCTCTGTTTATCTTGAGGAGATAGGATAGATTAAAAGCTAGCCTAGTTGTAGTTAAGATCTGCAGAAACCAGAGAAAACCTTAGCTGCAACACATTGTGTTTATGCACCCTTGTGTCCTGCCCGCTGAGTAAAAAAGATAGGAACATTTAGTCCATTTTACTTTTACGCAAACATCAGCAAACAAGAGGGAGCTTCCCCTCCATAATTTGAAGAGCAGTCATTACGCACTGTGCATAGCTGTCCGTTTCCAATAAGCACTCCAGAGGTGCTAATTGAAATGCCAACATAGTGCACCACCATTTACAAATCTATTGGAGGTTGGGCCTAATTGCTGACAAAATTCATCATCACTTGCAACATTTTGGTGAATACTCAGCTAAACACATCCCTTGAAACCTTAACCAGGTGGCTAACAAATCAGTGAACCACACCTTTCTTTTCACTGTCATCTTAATTTATTTTTGAAAAAATTCTCAAGTTTTTTGGAAGAATGCATGGATAGAGTTTGAGAGAATTGGATAGCACAGACATCAATGTGTGTATGCTTGTTTTTTTTATTGAATGGGAAAGTTATATTGGTGGTTATAACCTACATCGTGAGGTACTTTTCAGACATAACAAATGTGGTACATCACTAACATAAGCAAAAAATACCTATTTGTACAAGTATAGCCTAACATTATATATATCAAATATCCTCCCTCCTTAATAACTAAATAGGAGACTTCAGTTTTGTGCTAAAATTTAAGAAAGAGAATAGTATGAAGAGGTTTAGTCATTAGATCAGCATTGATCCTAAGATGTGCTACAGTGGAGAGTAATATCATCAATATCAACCAATTGCCGAATTTAGTGACAATCAACCTCAATGCGTTTGGTGTGAACATGATAAATTGGGTTCTTCACTAACTTCAAGACTCCTTGATTGTCACAAAAAAGTGGAGTTGTGATTTGAGGGAGTTGCAGGTCATGCAAAACTAAGCATAAACATGCTACTTTGCAATTGACTCTCGTAGCTGCTTTTTACTCTGCTTTAGTGGAACAATTTCTTGAAGCTTACTCTGCCATGCAACAACTCTTGAGCCCAAGGAGAAAAATAACCAGGAGCTGATCTTTTAGTATCAATTGAGCCAGCCCAATTGATACTAATATATCATGTCAACTTGAAATAATCTATCATTTGAAAGAGAATGCCAACTATGACATTTGCAGCACTTGTTTTGTTGCCTGCCAACGAACAAGATTTTGAATGAATGAATGAATTTTAATGATGTCCACGAGACCAAGCGGTCTAAGGGACCTAGGAACACAAGATTAACACATTTTCAAGTTCCTTTTGACGTCGGCTCTTCTATTATAAATCTTGATCAAGAAACTTGCCGTTTTGTGAAGTCTCACCTCCTCAAATAACTCATTCAAACTGCCCACCTTCAAATTGTTTTCGAACTGAATACAACTATTCTCATTTGGTTGGGCTAAAAACTAAGAGATAAATAACAATAAAACAAAGATCTAGTTGTGTGGATGTAAGATTATATTGAACCTCCCATAAATTGTTTGTAGAGTGATTCATTAATTAATGATGAATCATCATAGGCTGAAAAGTTCTTCCCACCTCTATAGGTGTAGTGGAAGAATTACAGTCAATTATGCATAATCATTCCAAAAGATGCGAAGCGTAATTGAGGTAAGCCACAAAAATGAGATGATTATGTTTCCAAAACTCTACACCTAAGCAATATTGTAGGGGGCCTAGATCAGCCATGTCAAAAGTAGAACAAATATCAAATTTCACTTGCTGCAAAGTAGTGGCCTTGCTACTTGTGATGACAAGATTGCCAACATGGACAATAAAAATCACAATGTCATCACCAACACTTTTGACATAGAGATTTGGATCAAAAAGTTTAAAAGACTTATTTTGGATCCAAAATCTCAAAGATGCTGTCAATCTTTATATACTAGGGTTGTGGAGTGTGCTGAAGCTTGTACAAGGACTTAAGAAGCTGATAAACTAGATGATCACTATTAGGTACCTTAAATCCTTTAGGCTGCACCATGTAGATCTCCTCGTCCAAATCCTTGTTCAAGAAGGTGCTCTTCACATCCATCCAATATGCCTACCAACCAAATTGGGCTAATATGGAAAGAAGCAACCAAAATGTGACTATCTTTGCAGTAGGAGCAAAAGTCTTTTTATAGTCTATCACTTAGTAGCATGGCATTTACACAACATTGACATGATATTTTAAAAGTATAAATTGAATTCAATTACCTAGGTTTAAAATAGGAAAAACTCAAGAAAAATTGGGAACTAAATAACAATGGGTTAAAAATTAGAGAAAAAGACTAATTTTGTTATTTCATACATTATAAAGAATGTTGATTTTAAAGAAATTCATGACTGTTTAAAAATTTATCTTATTTTAACCTCAGAGAATTTATTTTAAATCATATGATTGGCACTAAAACAGCAGTCTGTTCTCTTATGAAACATGTCTTCTCAACACGATTGCAACACCAAAACCCCTTCATTGTTCGGTTCTGTTAGTTTTAAGATCAGAAATTAAATAAGCAGATATAGAACAATTTAAACAATTTGACACAGCATATACCCTAGGAAAACCCTCCAACTTGAGGGAGAAAAACCCAGCGACAATATATCTCTTATATATTGAATAATGGAAAGCAAATCGCTTTTACAATGAGGCCAAATACAAGGTTGAATCAATCAACACCACACTTGATGCAATCTCCAACAATAATATCGAACTTCTTCAATGAATCGATCTGCTGAAAGTAATACTTGACTTCTTGATAAAATGCGAACTTGAACAAGATGAATGAATATCAAATGATGGAGAGTGAATGACTATATATACAATATGAATATGACTTCTCCCAAGAGATGCATCTCTACTCAAGAGGTCGACCTCTTCAAGAGAAATGGTGCGATTCATCCTTCAAGATAAGTCTCATATTAGAACAATGTGACCCTTTTGAAAGGTGGCGACATACACTTATGTCGGCATCATTAACAAATATTATTTAATATTTATGTGAAGCGCCTCTTCACAAAAAGATGTCTCCAATAAATAAATAGCTGTAAGCTATATTTAATTTATTGCTTTATGAAAATCGCGTTTGGAAGTAAGAGGCCCGCGGCTATACATCAACTCCCTCTTAGCTAGGGAGGAATACTTCCAGATATCCAATGTCATGGAGTCTCTCAACATGACATCCACAATGGTTACACCCATATGTGGAAAATAGCTCATCATGGAGTCACTCAATGTGATATCGTCCATCATGGCTACTCCCATGTATGGAAAAGAACATGTGCACAAATGCCCATCATGGAGTCACTCAACGTGATGTCGTCATCTCAACATGACGTCCACCATGGCTACTCCCAGAGGGTGGATAAACACAAGTACAATGAAGTCATCATGAAGGCTCTCAACGTGATGTTGCCATGGAGTCACTCAACATGACATCCACCATGGCTACTCCCAGAGGGTGGAAACAACGGCTTTCACATCAAATTTCTCTATCACAGAGAAAGATGCATTAACAAGGGCTTTCCCCTGAAATTTCTCTCTCACAGAGAAAGATGCATTAAAGCAAATCACAAAAGATCAGCGATGCTGAGTCTCCCTCTCAGCTAGGGCTTCATTCTCCACAACTCCAAGCTTGTCTCGAAAGTGCACAAACTTTACTTTGGAGAAAGGCTTGGTGAGAATATCAACCGTCTGCTCATCAGTGCAAATGTATTTCAACTGAATAGCTTTCCTCAATACCATATTTCTGATATAATGGTATTTGATCTCAGCATGCTTTGTTCTGTCATGAAACACTGGATTGATAGAAAGCTTCACACAACTTTGATTATCACAATGAATAACAGTCGGCTCCAATGATTGTCCAAACAATCTTGCAAGGAGCTTTTGAAGCCACTGCTTCTCGAGCTACTACACAAGCTGCAATATACTCGGCCTCTGCAGTGCTTAGTGCCACTGAAGACTGTTTCTTGCTACACCAAGAAATCATCACAGACCCCAAGCTAAAGCAAGAACCAGAGGTGCTCTTCCCAATCAAAATCAGAATATCCTTGCAGCTTTAGGTCTACACTAGAAGAATATCTCAAGCCATATCCAATTGTGCCACACAAGTATCTCAAGATATGCTTAGCTGCAACTAGATGTATTTGCCTTGGTTCACACATGAACTGACTAAGTGCACTCATTGCATAGCAAATATCTGGTCTAGTATTGACTAGATACATCAACGATCCAATCAACTCCCTATACATAGTGGGATCCACCAGATCTGAACTAGTTGTAGACTCACTCAACTTCTTCAAATTGGTTTCCATCGATGTAGACATGGATTTGCAATCCATCATACCAAATCTCTTCAAGATGTCTATAGTATACTTCCCTTGACTCAGAATGATCTCATTGGGTCTCTGCCACACTTCCAATCCTAGGAATTAATGCATATATCCTAAATCCTTCATCTCGAATTCAAAAGCTAACTCCTTGCATTTGATAATGAGATATTCAGCTCCAGTAAGAAATAGATCATCAACATAAAGAACCAAGATTAATGCCTCACCATCAACTACCTTAAAGAAAAGATTTGAATCAGCATCATTCTTGGAGAAGCCCGAGCTCATCAAGTATCGATCAATCCTCTCATACCAAGCACGAGGAGCCTACTTAAGGCCATACAAAGCCTTCTTCAATTTACAAACATGAGACTCCTTCTCATGAATCTCAAAGCCATCAGGTTGCTCAATGTATACCTCTTCTTCAATCACGCCATTAAGGAATACTGTCTTCACGTCCATCTGATGTAGCTTCCATCCCTTAGCTGCTGCAATAGCAATAATGGTCCTGATGGATGTATAACAAGCAACCGGAGCAAAGGTTTCTTCATAATCTATTCCCTCTTTCTGAGAGAATCCTCTAGCCACAAATCTAGCTTTGTACTTTTCAATGCTTCCATCAGCCGCATGCTTGATCTTGAAAAGCCATTTAGAAGATACAACAGATTTCCCTTCTGGTCTTGGTGCAATATCCCAAACATCATTCTTGATGATAGATTGATATTCTTCAGCCATAGCATCTCTCCATACTTGCTGACTTGATGCTTCCTTAACACTGGAAGGCTCAGATTCAATGATATGACTCATTAATGCAACATAGCTTGGAAACTACTGTGGTCTTTTGCTTTCTCTGAATGTGCCTCTAGGAGCTGCAAACTTTTCTGCCTCCTGCATTGTTTGCCTAGCCCATAGAGGTCTCTTTCGACCTATGACAATATCACTTGGCCCATCAGTTGGTTCCAAAGGCTCAACTGGATCACCATCCTCTTCAGGTTTAGTAGACTCCCTCTGAATCTCAGGAGTATGATCAATGTCCATGTCCTGAGGAGTCTCCTGGTCTTCATTATCTATCTCCATGTATGAACCTTTAGATCTTTTGAATGCAACATCTTCTTCAAAAGTGACATCCCTACTGATCTCTATCAGTTTCTGACTTGGAATGTAAATCCTGTAGGCTTTTGAAGATTCACTGTAACCCACAAATATTCCTTTCTTGCCAGAAGGTTCTAACTTAGTCCTCTTATCTTTAGGCACATGGATATAAACAGGACAACCAAAGATTCTCAAATGACTAATCTCAAGCTTCACACCTGTGAAGGCTTCTTCAGGAGTCATATTCTCCAAAATACGATGAGGGCACCGATTTTGAACATACATTGCAGTTCTAGATGCTTCTGCCCAAAGGAAGGTTTGCAAGTCTTGATCATGGATCATGGCTTTAGCTGCCTCAACAATGGATCTATTCTTCCTTTCTACAACACCATTTTGCTGTGGATTGTAAGGGACACAAAACTCCCTCTTAATCCCTGCCACGATACAAAAGTTACGGAAGCCTCCAGAGATGTATTCTCCTCCGTTATCAGATCTTAGAACTTTGATCCTCTTCCCAGATAAATTCTCTACTTGAGCCTTAAACTCTTTGAATTTCTCATGTACTTCTTCAGATTCCATAGTCTTTAAGAAATAAATCTAAGTCTTTCTAGAGTAGTTATCAATGAAAATTACATAATATAAGAAACCACTCAAGGGTGCAACAGACATTGGACCACACAAATCAGAATGAATAAGATTTAGAATGCATTTTGATCTACTTTCACTACTATGAAAAGGGCCTTTAGTATTCTTACCCAATGTGCATCCTCGACAAGTACCATCATGCTCCTGATAGAGTCTTGGAAGGCCAGTGACCATCTTCTCCATGGATGGAAGAGCTCTGAAATGGAGGTGAGCAAGTCTTCTATGCCAAAGCTCGCTTGAACTGGTGGAATCATGCAACAAGGCTTGCATTGGACGAATGGAAAGTCTATAAAGACTCTCTTGCCGAACACCAATCACTCGGGCTGTCTTGATGCTAGAGTTCTTCCGCCAAGCAAGAACTTTTCCCTCAGATTATGCAACTTGATATCCCTTGTCCTCCAAGGCTGAAATTGATACAAGGTTCCTCTTGATACTTGGTACGAACAACATATCACTCAAATGAAGAGAGATGCCAGAATCTAGGTGGAGAGAGGAGGCTCTTGCACCCTTCACTGAATAGCAAGCATCATCTCCAATTATTACTTGAATGTTGGTATCTCTCTCCATCAAATCTGAAAGATGCTCTCTAAATCTGGTAATGTGATGAGAGGCGCCACTATCAATCAACCTTGTGCTGCTATCGGTTGGAACATTGCTTGATAGGGTTGAGATAAATAGAAATCTACTTGAATTATCTCTTGAATCCTTCTGAGGAGAGACCTCATCCACATCCCCAGTAGAAGCATGCTGCTTAGGTCTTGTTGCACAATCTCTCGCATAGTGACCAAACTTGTCACATCTGAGCACTGTATATGGGAGAGATCCTTCTTCTTCTTAGATTCAGGAGCACCATCCGATCTTCTATCTCTGTTCCTCTTGAAATTGCCTTTCCTTCCTTCTCTTCCTTTCCTCTTCGATGTTTGAGCAGCAAGTACATGATTGTCTTCATTGTTAGAACTTCGTCCATTACCTCTTACTGCCAATCTTGATTCCTCTTGAATACAATCTGCCTTAAGTTGATCAAACTTTGGTAGCTTCGATCTTCTATTAATACCTTGGATAAATGGCTCCCAAGATTGAGGAAGACCGTTAAGTGCCAACATGACTAAATCTTTATCATCAACCATATTACCAATGGCACAAAGTTGATCTCTCAACTCAGTGATCTTCATGAAGAAGGAGATGACTGAATCTCCTTTCGCCATCTTGATGTGATGAAGCTGTTGCCTTAATGCAAGAGCTCGGCTGGTGTTATTAATCTCATACAATCCCTCCAAGGTCTTGAACATCTCTCTCATTGTCTTCAACTTGGAGATAATAGGCACAAGGTGATCCTTCATAGAATCAATCAATATCTTCTTGGCCTTTGTGCCATTCTTCTTCCATGGTGTTTTCTCATTCTCATTGGAAGGCTCGGGGACTTCGCTCTCCACGAACTCAATAATCTCATTTTCTTCCAATGCAATCAGAACTCTAAACTTCCAAGAGGTGAAGTTGGAGGCACCTTCAAGTCTATCTTCAACCTTGAGACCGTTCATCATTTTCGAAGATAAGATAGACACACTAAGATGAGAACAAGAGAGGAAGAGCACGCTGCTTATAGAAATCTGATCACAATCTTGCTTAAACCCGCTCTGATACCATGTTAGTTTTAAGATCAAAAATTAAATAAGCCGATATAGAACAATTTAAACAATTTGACACAGCATATACCTTAAGAAAACCCTCCAACTCGAGGGAGAAAAACCCAGAAACAATATATCTCTTATATATTGAATAATGAAAAGCAAATCGCTTTTACAATGAGACCAAATACAAGGCCGAATCAGTCAGCACCACACTTGATGCAATCTCCAACAATAATATCGAACTTCTTCAATGAATCGATCTGCTGAAAGTAATACTCAACTTCTTGATAAAATGTGAACTTGAACAAGATGAATGAATATCAAATGATGGAGAGTGAATGCCTATATATACAATATGAATATGACTTCTTCCAAGAGGTGCGTCTCTACTCAAGAGGTCGGCCTCTTCAAGAGAAATGGTGCGATTCATCCTTCAAGATAAGTCGGCCTCATATTAGAACAATGTGACCCTTTTGAAAGGTGGCGAACATACACTTATGTCGGCATCATTAACAAATATTATTTAATATTTATGTGAAGCACCTCTTCACAAAAAGATGTCTCCAATAAATAAATAGCTGTAAGCTATATTTAATTTATTGCTTTATGAAAATCGCGTCTGGAAGTAAGAAGCCCGCCGCTATACATCAACAGGTTCTATGGTACCTTGGTCTTTGCCTTTCAACTAAGTTGCCAGTTCGGGTACGAGTTCAAATATGGGTACGACTATACGGCAATTTTTTTTTCCTTGGGTATGGGTACAGGTATTGGAATTTATCAACATAAACATGTTAAAATTATAAATTTAATTATAAGAACAATGATATTCATTAGACATAAATGATAAACATAATTGCCAATAAATAGAATATTTAAATACCTCATATAATCATATTCATAATTTGCAAAAATGTAAATACTCAAGTCTCAAAATGTCATTACACATTGAAAATTCAAATTACATTCAATATCTAATTTAGTAGTCTTCAAATTCTTCTTACAATTTGAAAAAAAATGGCTGAGGTGGCCCTGAACAAGAATAAAATCAGTTTGGTCCATAATGTGCCCAATACGTGCTCAAATTGTTATGACCATCATTTTCCTAAAAACGCTTTTCTTGCACAAACATTTGGGGAAGAGGTTATGACAAAGAGAGTTGAAAAGCCTAACAAAAACTTTCAAGCAAGTACAATGTCCTCTTGCTACAGTACCTTCTTTGAACTTAAACATACAAAAAATGCAACAGTTGTATATTGTTCTTTTGTATCAACTCAGCAGATCACAGTTCCCTAGTTGACAAATATTTTTGCCAGATATGTAGGATTGCTATTGATTGAACTAATGTGTAAAATTTGCCTTCAACTTAAATGACCTTGACTGCACCAACCAGCAAAAACTCTGACAAAAGGTTATTTGCTAAACAGAACAAACAAACTCAAAGTAACTTTGCCTTTATGCTAAAACAGACCAAGTTGGTGGACCTCACAATTTGTGTTCTTTTATTGTTGTTTGCACTTTTTAAAGTGCCTGCAGAACAGGTCCTCCTTGGGTCCACCTGGGTACGCCCAGGGTTCCGCCCAGGCTTCAAAGGACCCACAGAGGACCCGGGAAGCTTGGATGGAACCCTGGGCGTACCCAGGGCAGTACCATCCAAGGACCCGGACCAAGACTGGACTGGGCAGGGTGCAAGGGCCAAAACACAAAGACCCGGTAACAGAGCTTTTCAAGCATTCTCAATTTGAGCCCAAATCTGATGATTCATTAGATGAGGCTAATTTCTCACTTGCTAACTCGTTCTTCAAACCTATGATGTATCTTTTGCCTTTATTTTCAATAGACAATAGATTCTTTTTCTAGTTATGATTAGCTTTTGTTGCAATCATCCAACCTTGCCCCAATTATACTGTTGGAAAAATGTTTCCATTTATGTTAAAGAAGGAAATCACATTGTTGGCATTGATGTCAAATAGGAAATCATTGGTACAAGAAAAAGGCCAAAGGCCACTAATCGATGGACAGGTTACCTCTTTTGTGGCAATGCTTTAACTTCACTCTATTCTTTGTTGCTGCTGGCTGACCTCCTTCATATTGGTGTCTTCATTATACTCAAGACAGTCTTTTACATTTGCTGGCCGACCTCTCTATCAATCACTAAGATGCATATATCTATATGAATATTAATTGACCAAGTAATAAAGTATAATAGCAATTAAGAAAGGAGCGATTGAAGAAGAATAATGTGCAGCGATTAATATTGTTCTAAATGGCAGCGATTAAAAGCAATTTTTAAAAACTATTAAAGGCAGCGATAAAGACTAATAAAAGGCAATGACAAAGATTAAAGAAGGCAGTGATTAGTATAAAAGTATAAAGGATTATTAGACAAAAGGAGTGATTTGAAGATAAGAAATTGTTAAGGCAGCGATTGGTAAAAGAAATGATTAATAATGAAAGAAATGAGGATATAAAATGAAATGGGGAGTGTGTGTAGAAGAGAAAGAAGTGAAGAACAAACATTAAGGAGAAAGAACAAGTGTGGAACCAGAAAAAGGATAAATCATATAAACACAAGAAGAGTTTATGAGGAATAAAGAATAAACATTTTATCAAGGCAGACTTATGCATGAAGAAAAGAATAAAAGATAAATTAGAAGATAGATTTGTGAAGTGGAGAATATATAAGTGAATAGTATATATATTAAGATCATCCGATAAGAAGTGTGGAACAATAGAGCAGATATAAAGGTATATGCAGACTTGAAAGAGACTACATCAAATTGTGGAGAGAGGATATGAATGTCATTGCATAATCAAATTTTATGAAGGCATAGAAAGACATAGTCATCCATTGAAGAAGACATAGTTTGTGAAGGAGAATAAATGCAGATTTGAGAAAGAGAATATATGTAGATGTATGAAAGTGAAGAAGAGTATATATGAGCAGATTTGTTGAAGCAACATTCATAAGGTGGAATTTTGTGAAAGTTGGTGCTTCCTAAATGAGAGATTTGTGTTTCTTGCTAAGGTGGTGCTTAGCAAAGGGGGTTGGTGCCTCTAGTAGGTTGGTGCCTACAAATTGCGGGGATTGGTGTCTTCAGTGGGTTGGTGCTCACAAATTATATAAGAGGGGATTGGTGTCTCCTGTAGGTTGGTGCCTACAAAGATTGTAAAGGAGATTTATATGAAAGCAATATTTTGCCGTGGTTTTCTCTCATAAGGGTTTCCACATAAATTGCGTGTTCTTGTTATTGATATTGTGCAATTGATATTATTGTGGTTGTTAGTTTGAAAAAGTAAAAGATTGTATTATATTGATTCAGCCTCCTGCCTCCCCCCTCGCCCTTCCCCCTCAGTATAATCGTGTGCTATTTTGGGCCATGAGTACTTGAAGCATTTTTGTGTCATATTGATCCATTCCCACCAATTGGAAGGTTGGCAACTATATCATAGTTAATGATATTCCTTCAAGTTTTCTTTATAATCATGTTCAAAATGAATCTACCATTGACAATTGTATTGGAGACTGTATTTCCTGATATTTCCATGTTGTTGACTTATGGCCGCTACGCTAAGTTCATTGTGAATAACTTGCATCCCTAACAAAGGAGGCTACACAATTGGTCCCTTTTGTTTTTTTATCTTTTTCCTCAATGAACATTGCATAATCCAACATGAGGTGTGGGTGTGTGTATTTTGTATTGCAGTTAGAAATTTGAGCATTTGTTGTTATGGCTACCTTTAGTTCTAGAATTCTTTTAACAAATATATTACCTTTATAGGTACTTAGGTTTACAACACTTGCCTTACAATAGCCTTGTTTATAATAAGTTCACTCATAGTTGTCGCCTCTACATGGGATTGCCATCTTTCTTTAGTCATTTTCTTTCCAACCTCTGCTCTTGCTTTGACCAACCTTCGCTTCTGTCAGTGAGTCTAGGGAGTTTACCTCATTTCTGTGAGATCTTGTTAATGCCATTACTTTGCCCTCATTAGCTACATCAATCATATTTACATTGACTTGCTTTGAACAGTTACCATCTCCATGATCATTGGGTCCACATCATTAATAGAGAGTTTGGGAATGCCTTGATTGGTGGGGCAATCTCTTGGAAATGGCCTCACTTGTTATGCTTCTAATACTGTATAATCAATTAACCTTGGTCATCGTATTCAATTTGTCTTCTAACTCCACCTTCATTTTGGCATGTGTTTTTCCAATATCCACTAGGTAATTGCGTGTCGATGCATTAGGGGATGATTCTTTTGTTGCTTCCCTAGGGTGGTGTTTGGTGTTTCAGAGAAGAGTTATAGTTGTTGTGTAAGATGGTTTTATGCTGTTGTGTAACAAGTCTGCAATTGCTGTGCAACAGTTTTTAGTTGTTGCAGAACAAATCTTTAGATGTTGTGCAACAGTCCTCAGTTGTTGTGTTACAAATTTTCTGTTGCTACACAACAATTCCCAATTGATGTGCAACAAGTTAGTCACAAACTTAATATAAGTTTTCAGTGTGCGGAAGCAGTTCCTAGGGATTTCAACAGTAATGATTTCTGGTTAAAGGTATTTTATTTGTAATTTTCAAAGCACCCTTGTTCAAGGGTTGATGCTCAAATTGTTGTTAGTATTTTTTCTATTTTTTATATACAAGGGAGTCGACCCTATTCACAGTTAATCTACAAAAAAATTATTAAATAAAAACAAAACAAAAGACCCTAGCAGCCTAGCATAAAACATTTAGAATTAAGGCACAAAAACAAAAAACCAAAAACTGGGAATGTGTTACAGTTACACACCTTTGAAATGCCATTGAATAAGAGCCAACTAAGAACTGAAATGAGCACTCAATCACCTGCAAACTCTTCCATACACAACTCACCTGCCACCACTACTAAAAAAAATAGTGCAAATCGATAAAAAAATGAGCACTTTTTTGAATTGAATAGTCGGAGTTTTCAATGGTAAATTGCAAATTTATGTCAAGTATCGATGAGTTTTCCCAAGCTATAGTTGAGATTTATAGAAAAGCTCAGGGATGTGTTATTTTGTAACTTGTGAGCCATTTCAACTCACAATTCCTGTAAGTATTGTGTCTATGCCTACCACTGAGAAGATTGAATTTGCTTTACAAGGTACCTGGACTTCTATTTGGTCACCAACTTGAGTGCTCATCGCCAGTAATGAGAGATATTGGATAATATTGAGTAATCTATTAGATGAGCATGTCATTGCTCAAAATCTCATTGGTGCATCTAATATAGAATGGTGCATGTTAGGCTATAAAAATGCAACCTTGGAGTTGCAGAAACAAAAGGTTGATTTGCTTAAAGGGGAGGCACAACTCATAAAATTTAGCATGCAACATTGAGGAAATGCTGAAAAAATTGCTGTATAAAAGATTTCCTTATTCCAGTCTACATTTATTTGGAAATGTGTAGTGTACTACATCACAAGATCACTAGTGTTTTCACTTTTCTGATGTCATCATTACTTTGCATTCCCACTATGAATTTTTGCCAATATGCTCCATTTCAAACAAAAAAATAAGTGTTATATGTTTTTATTTTTCAAGGAGCCAAGAGATAGATGATAATGGATAAATCCTTTTTGTGGTAAAGCTTGAAAGTGTTGTTTAGAAATAAGTAAAATGTTGGATTTGGAAATTATATGAATTTTTAAAATTTTGTTCATATTGCAAGTTTAAATGATTTGCAGGCTTGAATTTTCGCAGTTATAAGTGTGAAAATTCAAGCCTACAGGTTGCTTAATTGAAATTATGTTCATATCGCAAGTTTAAACAACCTATAGGTTTGAATTTTCATAGTTATAACCTGCAATTTGTTTAAGTGAAATTGTTCATAGGCCTGCAGGCTTGAATTATATCTGTGAAAATTCAAACACTTTTACTTTCAAATTTTCAACACTTTCAGGGTTCAACATAGAAAGGAATCCAGCAAACATTACGAAAATTCTTAAAATTGTTTGAAACTTTTGAAAGTGATTGTGCTGATCATTTTAAAGTCGCACAGAGATTACATTTTCTCATTTTCTACAATTTTCAGAATACAGTTCTTTGAAAGTGACTGATAAAATTTTTGGATTCTCAGAATAAAGTTGTTTGAAAGTGACAGAGATAAAATCCAAAGAAAACCTGTGTATTTGTGTGCCCTAAGTTGCTGCCAGTAAGGTGCCCTAAATCTCCACTGGCCATCGCCCAAAATGCAAAAAAACCTGCGTGTTCACATTTGTGAAATGCAAAAATCACAATGAGTTTTTAACTTTAGGCAGCTAAAATGATTTTATATCCCATTCAACAAGTTTTAACAAATTTTTAACAAGTTTTAAACCAAAAAAATGTCGCAAATTTTTCAGAAAACCTTCATCAAGTTACTTGCCACAGGTTTTGACTCACGAATACTCCGTGTTTTGCATCTATGATATAGACAATGCCACTGAATCATACTTATACATTTCATATCATAATTCAAATCACAACTAATATTGTTTATAGAGTCGGCCTGTTAAATGCGTCTAAGTGAAAATAATGATCTTTATCAAATACATGGTTATGTGGTCATGATTACACTTGTAGAAAATCCTAAACTGTATTCAAGAGAAAGGGGCCACCAAATGGGGCACTACAATGCTCAAACGAGACAATTGAGAATGGGCTTGCATAATGACAGCTTGTGGATGCATGCACATGTTTGTGTGCATGAGAGACTGAGGGAAACACTGAAAATCTCAATTTCTGACAATGGCAGTGATATTATCAGAATTTTTACAAACAGCAACTAGTCAAACTACTAGGATTTCAGTGATTAATTGCTTATACATTTCATATCATAATTCAATATAGAGTTGGCCTGTTAAATGCGTCTAAGTGAAAGTAATGATCTTTATCAAATACATGGTTATGCGGTCATGATTACACTTGTAGAAAATCCTAAACTGTATTCAAGAGAAAGGGGCCACCAAATGGGGCACTACAATGCTCAAACGAGACAATTGAGAATGGGCTTGCATAATGACAGCATGTGGATGCATGCACATGTTTGTGTGCATGAGAGACTGAGGGAAACACTGAAAATCTCAATTTCTGACAATGGCAGTGATATTATCAGAATTTTTACAAACAGCAACTAGTCAAACTACTAGGATTTCAGTGATTAATTGCTTATGCTTTCTTTCCACTTATTTCAGTTTTCTTTTGGTTTTGCTGTGAGAACCTGGCTTAAAATTAAGAAATGCTGAAAGCAATTAAAATCCAACCCAATTAGATTCTTTGTTTAAGGAAATTAAATTTTTAAGCATGTACATTGTAAGTCGTCTCAAAAATATATCCGAGTTGACTGCAAGGTGCAAAGAAGTCTGAAATAAAAATGCCCCCATTAGCTGATTTCCAATTAATTATTTACAGTTTTAATTGATTGTTTCAAATTATAGGCTGATAATGCCTCGTGTAAAATAAAGATGATTGCATTAAATTGGAAATGTTATATTTACTAAAAATGAAGGATTGCAATAAGCATGCTTCCCGCTCTCCTTGATTTCAGCCTGCTATTTGTTTTACTTCTTGCCAAGATTTTGTGAAGAAGTTCAGAAAACTATTAACGGGACATAAAGTAAATTGATCATATTGATGTGAAAGGTGTATAAATTGACCCACTGGTTAACTTTTTGGACTCCTTGAAATCCATCCTAATAAGACCCAAAATGGGGAAGTGAAATAGTCTAACTTTGCAAGTCAAATCTCAAGAATCACAAATTCAAACATTCAAGTGGTGAACTTACATATGAAAGAAAATGAATCTCAGCTATATTTTATTGAAATGTTCCCAATTCTTGTTACCACAACTTTTGAGTTGTAACTTGTTTCTTTCCTCTAGGCAATGGTTGATACTGTCTGCTCCTTTCTGTCAAAATACAAGGAAATTACATTTGAAAGAACAGCTTGTGCAAGTTGTTAAAAAATATTACTGCAAACTATATCCAGTAAGCAATTATTATGTTTTTTTTATTGTTTATTGGTTTGCAGGATTGCATCAACCGAATATTTGCCTTGGAAAAAATGGGTAAGTGAGCATTAAAATAGGTACTCCAGTAAGATACTGAAATTTCATCTTGGAAAATGTATATGTTCTAAATTTACCTATGTTTTCTTAACTAGGATATTAGTTGTCAGGATAATAAAGAAATTCTTACACTTCAGGAAGGTGAAAATTTTCAGGTCGGCTCTACGGAGTTATGGATGATAGAGGCAAATACATATACATTTCTTTAGAGGAAATGAAGGCTGTTGCAGACTACATCAAAAGACAGGGGAGGGTAAGCATTGCACATTTGGCCAGTAAATCAAATGAATTCATTGCTCTGGAGCCAGACTTGGATCTTGATAAAGTTCCTATTGAATTGGATGAAGATTACATTGTTAACAGTGAGTCAAATGCAATTGCTGTTACATAACATGCATCTTGGATTATCATTAATGATCTGGATATTTCTGAGGCTGAAATTATCTCATGCATGTGAGGGGCCTTTGTACGTTTCGTCTACTTTAGAAACTTTGTGCAATGTATACTATGGATTCATTTATCAGCAAAATCAACTATATACGAGTTAAAATTGATCAATACAGACAGTCTAGAGCAGTTGCAACCACATCTAAATCCGTTTTGTTGTGTATGCACAGTTTAAATTTTACTCTAGCTATGTTTACCTTTTCTGAAAAAATGTAGGACATGCCCTGCCATGGAGCTAACACATGATAATTATCAAGAGGCCATTCTGCCCTTGTGAAGTACATTTATGGAATGATAGATTTAAGTTTATGCTACAAGATTTAGGAGAAAGAACCTACTTAAACACTATATGTGTAATGTCTCCCTTTTTGAACCGAGTTGAAGCAGAGAAACCAAAGCTTATTTCTATGTTCCGTAGACTGAAGGGAAGATTTACAATGGAATAAAAGCTAATAGTAGTTTATTAAAGTTGTCCCAAAAACGTCTAAGCTATAACATTAAAAAATATTAATTATTATTATTTTGAGCTAAAAGCAAATAGAAAAACTCAAAAAGTGAAAAATGATGAACATTCAAGTAAAAGAAATATTAATTACCTTAAAAGATAATTAATAATTAACAAGAAAAAAGATGAATATTAAAAAAAAAATTAATTATTTTTAGGATTGGCTGGAAAAGGGACAAAACAAAAACAAAAATATTGAAGTAAAAACAGATCATTCTTTTATCATTGACAAATTTCAGAAACCCTTTGTAGAGTTGAAGTTCAACATATTTTCCTCGAGGACGAAACCTTCTCCTAGAGGGCGAAAATCTTCTAGTTTTCTGTGTTGGCTTCATAGAGAGACAAAATTAGACTTTACGAATTGTGATAGGTATCACACTTAAAAAAAATAAAAAATAAAATAAAATATAAAAATATGTTCATTTATTTCTGCAGTTAAGATGCTCTCAGAATGAAGCAGGCCGTACACCTTTGAAGCTGCTGCCTTGGAACACCAAGGGGTTTTTAATTCAGAAATTTAGAATTGTTTGGGTGCCGTACGTCTGGAAATGAAATGAAATATTTTAATAACGTCCATGAGGCCACATCAGTCTAAGGGACCCAGGAACAACACAAGACCGTTAGCAAAAAAAAGAGACCCTAAACAGATTAAGATCTTCGTTCGAGGTCAGCCCTATGACAGTGAATTTTGATGATGTAGTTTGCCAATTTGACCAACCTTTCCTCCTCAAACAAGATAGTTAAGTTATCAACTTCTAAGGTATCCTCATAACTGACCCAAATATCTTTATACGCTGAGCACTCCATAACAAAGTGCCACTCTGTCTCCACCAACCCCATGTCGCAAAAACGACATTCTTTTTTCTCTCTCTTCTTTAGGAATCATCCACCTGCCTATTTCACATCTAACACGATGTGAGCTAGTCCGAAGTTGAGCTATCAACATCTTTGCTCTCCATTTAATATTTGCTCCTATATAGGTCTTTTCTTCATGGTCCCCCTTGGGATTAAATTCTTCGATATAGTAATTTTTTTTTCGCCCTGGATTTTTTGTCCATATAGCATTTTTGAATTTTTGCTTCACATACTTTTTTATTTCTTCATTTGTACTTGGACAATCTTGCATGTTCACACCCCATTTTCCCATCCATTTTTTGTTTTGTTTCATCCATGTATTCTTTCTTCTATCCAACTTTTCTTCAACAATTAGCTTAGGCCAACGATGGTTCTCCATATTTTGGACCTTCTGTAGGTAACTTAGTAATCGAATCATCGCAGAAGCTTCCAAGGGGAAAGTGCCTGTCTCCGCCAATAAGATCTCATAGGGTATTGCAGTTTTGAGTTTAAGGCTGCTAACAATTAGGTGCTTTTGAATTCTTTCCACTTGCCTCCATTTCTGATCGACATGTTGCTGCCCCAAATTTCACATCCATATAGAACCACCGGGGTCACAAGTAAGCCAAACAAAATTCTTTTGGTTTTTCAGTCCCATAATTTAGCATTTCTACACCTGTTTTGTAGAGAATAAAGAGCTTTCCAACCCCTTTGGATTCTTTTTGCTCTACAAGTTTCCCAATTGAGCTTGTAGTGAAAATCAGGCCAAGGTATTTGTATTCATCCACAATTTCCGGCGGTTTGCCTTCAAAGATAAAGCTAATTTGTTGTTTTTTCTTTCATAGAGAGAAGATCACCATTTTAGTTTTACTAGTGTTCACTTGCATCCCCACCTCCTTACAAATGGATTCAAGAGCTTTCAAATGTTTTCTTAGCTTATGTGCTGTTTTAACAATCAGAATGAGATCATCAGTATACAAGAACAATTTTATTACATAATTGGCCGAATACCTTCCCCACCAACTTTTTCTATCCACTCTTCCAACTTGTCAATGTAGAGCCCAAATCTGATGAGCTAGTGAGGTGAGGGGTCGTGGGGCCCATGTCAATCATTTCTATTTTTAACATGAAGAGGGATGAGCTACGCAGCCTTGAAGGAGACTTGAAAATATTTTATCAGCAAGCTAAGTGCCTTAGGTGACGCGGGCGAGAGTGAGAATATTTTTCCAAAAGTCCTTGCTGGTCAAATACATACTTTGCAGATTTTGTTTATGGGAATTAAGGCTGTGCACTATCCCAAGTTTGTTGATCACATTGAAATTGAGATTTTTCTGATTGTTTTGTCTGAATTTGCCAGCTGTAAAGAGGAAATGACAAGGAATAAAAGGGAGTCACAAGGCTGTAGTCTTTGAATGATATTTGCTGCTGACAAAAGGAATAATTCAAGGAGCTGCAATATTAAATTAAGGAATTCAACAAAGGGTCAGGGCAGTAGCAAATGGCAGCTATCAGATTGGAAGCTTTTCCAGGTTCTTTATCATGTGAATGGTATTTTTAGTATTATTTTATGAATACTTTATCCATAAAATTCAAAAGGTCAATTATTAGTAATTTTATTAAGTATTGTATTGTAAAAACCACTAAATAAAAATCCATATGACTGCGGAAATGTCTGAAAATTGTTAGAAGGTATATCTCAGTAGGAGTGAAATGGTAATGGAGACAAATGTGAATTTATTAGTGGGCACAAATTTAGAAGCTCCAACTCGGAAACCTTTGATAATTTCTAATAGGAGGGCTTGTATACCTAGCCACTCATTATATCTTTTACAGAGTCACATGAATACACATAAGTACATTGATGGATATGCAACGACCTTTGTAATTCATGATTAATAAACACAAGCACATTAATGTCAACTAAGAGTCACTCATTGTATTGATCATTTTCATCATGTTTGATTTTACAAATCCCAACAAACTTCCATCTAGTTTGGTCAATTAATTGGATGGAATTTGCAATAAACAAATAGAAGCACCCATTTAAAGCGGTTTGTTTTCTTTTCAACCATGTTACAATTGTAATTTAACAATGACCTGTAATTCTTCTTCCAATGCAAATTCTTTTTGATAGATATCAATCTTATGCGAAGTCTCTAAATTTTTTTTTTAATTGGACATAACCCATTAAAAGAAGAATTCTCAAACAAGAGTCAAGGCTCAAACATTTGAAAGAAGCAAATGAAGTGAAAAATAGATCAATCAATTGTAATCAATTATTTAAGCGAGGAAGAAGCCAGGCTCAAACACCTGTAAACAGTCTTAAAAAACTATCCTTAGTAGTATAGTTAACACTATTATCAAGGAGACCACTATCAATCATGAACATCTCTAGCTTGATTTTTTTCACCTAAACTCTATGTTATCGTCTACTAGCTTTTGTTTTGGAAGAGATTGGAAGATTGCTAACAATTCCTAGAGACAATGCAATATTTTTCCACAGAAAATGCAACTAGTTCACTAGGTTTTTCACGTGCAACCTTAGGCAATTTACTTAATCTTATCTTTTCTTCTTCATTCTAAATGCTTCCAAACACCCTAAAATATGTCTCCAAACATGTCTAGATGCTGTTTTAGTTGGTTTGTGTGTAAGGAACTCTGAAGATTGACTTCTTTATTAGGACAACTCCCAACAGGTTAACATCATATATCAACAAATTTTGCACATAGTTTAAAGTATTATGATTTCTAGTAGTAAAAATATTTCTGGTTATTAAGTTGCAATAGATTAGTTTTAGATTCGACTCTTTAGATAGGTATTAGATTAGTTGCTTTACCATTATTTTTAATTAATGCATGTTATTTTCATTTCCAGCATTTCAAATAATACATAAACAAACTAATCAAATGCAATAAAACAATTTGAAATATAAGTTTTTAGGAATATTAAATTTAGTTTGTTTTCATGTTTAAAAACCTTAATCTATACCCAACTCTTTCATATACTAGTTAATTCAAGATAATCTAAAACAATAGTAGTGAAATTCAATAGAAATACATAAATGACTTCAAATTCATAATTTATACAAATAAATGTAAATAATTGAGAATGAAAAAATTAGGAATTAGCAAGAGGAAAGTGAAGAATTTGTGTCCTTAGAAATTTGAAAATGTAATAATCACCCCAATTTTTTTTTAAAATTTCAACTAAAGCAAAATTATAATGCAATGTCTATCACTTTCTTATCACTCAATTCTCAAGATGGGCAAGGTGAGAACATAGTGTATAGAACCACACCCAATTATTTAAAGTAACAATTGAAGTAATCTAATCAATTGAAGCACACAAGGTGGCATAATTAGCCAAAGATTCACTTCTTTAGTGGAGTATGTTTGATGCAAGAATTGATGGGAAACACTTCTACATTTATTCAGAGGAGTGTGCAATTACAATAAGCATAGACACTTCTCACTTATTCAACAAAGTGCAATTACAATAAGCACAAACACTTATCTCTTATTCAATGAAGTGCAGTTATATTAAGCATTGACACTTCTTGCTTATTCAACGGAGTGCAATTACACAACACATCTATTTCCACTTATTCAATAGGGTAAGCAAATACATCAAAGTGCTAGACAAAGCCGTTGAGGGTACTACCATCTAGGGTATTACAAAATATCTAATGCAATACATAACATTATTTAGAAAGATACACTACTAATATATGTTGGTATAAAGTTCTGATCACAAATGAATATTGTTGCAACAACCCAATTGAAACCAAATAGCATAGATAAACAAATATTCAAATATCCAACAAAGATATACTTTTGATAGATGGCATTAGAAGCTGATTTTAGATCCGAGATCACTGGGTTCTATTAATAAATTGCCAAATTAGAATTGAACACACTAAGAATACACTAAAAATTGCTAATTACTGAAACTTGACTAACTAAAAACTATAAGATCCTCCAAAAACTAGAATCACTCCTAAAGATTTGAAATTCATCTCAAACATGTTGAAACTATATACATGAAATATAAAAAAGTATAAGTAAATCTCCTTATACTTAAATTTTTATTTTATGTACGACTTGTCAATATGGCACGCCTCCTTAAAGGGAGCAAAACCATTCCTCACTTCACATGCCTTCACTAACTAGTGCAACTAACCCATGCAATGGTACAACCTGCTAAAACTTCACGCTTCACTCTCTATAGCTCAGGCAACAAGAACAATTTTGTTCAATAAGGGAACAACGATGATTTGCATCAATACTTCAAACCAGATCAGAAAACTCTTGTAGGTACAACCCATGAAGAAGTACGACTAGCATAGGGGATAGTATGACTATCCAACAACTTCATCAGTTCAAACCTTCACTAAAAAAGGAAACTCACCAAAACAACATCAAACACACTCTACAAATCAACTCATCAAAACACATCAAATGTACCCATTATCAACAAGAAGATTGGAAACTTCACTTTCAGGTACATTTATGGCTCCTGTATGAAACCACCAAGACTAGCTAGGGGAGTTTTCATCCCCAAAACTAATATTTTCAAGAGGGCTTTCATCCTCAAGAAAATCATAGATGAACACAAGTTCTCTCAAATGCAAAAGAAAAAATCATATCAAATGTAACTTCAACATTGAGCTTTCAATCTCCTTTCATAACACTATGGGAGAAATATAAAATAATAATTTTCTTTTCCTCTAAAAGCTCTTTTTAAAAATTAGATAATATTTTTTATGGGAGCAAAAGTCCCCTGTGTGCCTACATATCCCCTTTAAAGGCACAATTTAAAATACTTTTTTAATAAATAAGTATACTTTAGTTGCCCTTCTTAATTTATCCTCTTTAGGACAACTTAAGTTTAATCATTTAATATTAATAAATCACCCAAGTTGCAAAAAGCATCAAAATGAGATAAATATGAACTTTTGACCATACCATAATATTATTGAGGAATTAGAATGATGAATCAAAGCAACTTGGCATCAATCTAAAAATAGCATTCTTCTCCAAGAAGTTTGGAGAGCTTCCAAAAGACAAAATTGCATTATGAGACCATCATGAGGCTTACCAAGATCACTTGAACTCACTACCATGATAAAAACCATTGCTTGATTAATCTTATGCTATCCAAGAAAGTTGGAGTTCTCCCTTGACCACCAATTAGCTTATGAGAAAACTGAAAAAATAGGGTAATTGTTCTCAAACGATTATGCTTGAGAAGGGGACATTACAAAAAACCATAATATGATTGATGATTTGGAAAGGAGGCAACAAGAGTCAAGGACGTGAGGAAATTTTTAGTTATTTGTTAGCCTATGGTACACAAGAGTTGGGATCAAACACCCCTACAAGCCACTAGTGTTGGAGATGGGTGCTCCTCCCAAGCACAAGCATCACTTGGGTGTTGGTGCTAGTCATTTTTGTAGTGTTGGTCACTTTTGTTGTTTGACGTTGGTGTCTAGGTCTCATAGTGCCTTGAAAATTTCTATGAATGCTTCTCTTTGTGTTTAGAGCTTGAATTTGCCATTAGGTGCTTGGGAAACACTTCTAATCTTTGGATATTTTGATTTGAAGTTATAAGGAAGAAAAATGGAGTAGCTTGTTTGGTAGATTGTCTCAATTAGTACCGTAGGTGGTTTCTTTCAACCTCACAAAGCTTGAGGAAAGTTTGAAGTGTGTGATGCCCTAGTGTGGTGTTGTGGAGTTGTACGTGCAAGTTTTGAATGGTAAAGAATGAAAACCCTAGAGGAAATATATATGTGGTGTGTGTAAGTGAGATGATGAAATTGATAGGGTATGGAAAACAAAGAATTGACTTATATAATATTTCTCCCCTTTTGTTTTGTTTACATTATTTGCAAATATTCATTTACATATGTGTGTAGTGTTAGTTTATAGCTTAATTTGTATGTACTTTTTGCTTCTTACTCATATTATGCTTACTTTTCTTTTCAATTTTTATGGGATCATTCATCTCTTTCTTCCCTTGTTATACTTACATATCAATTCTCTAGATGGGTATTATTTTATTGTTCTTGTAAATTATTTGTAATTTAATTCTCTCCGCTCTTCTTGTTTCTCATTCTATATTTTCCCATTGTCAACCTCCCTAACTATTTATTGAGAAAATTTTGCAATCCTATCGTATTTTTCCTCACCTTGATGATGGATCATGGACTATGGTTCTAAAAGTCTATGCAAAAAATAACTATCTAGATTTTACCAAAAGCATTCTCAACCATTTACATGAAATATGAGAATATTATGTCTTGTTCATTGTAGATTTACTCACATTATAAATTCAAGGTTTATTTCACTCCTAAAATAAATTAGTACAACATTCTAACTTATAATATACATTTGAAGCATACAAAAATATATTTAAAAGAGATTGCATCTTCCATTAAGGGATAAGAATCTTCATGGTGCCAAAATCTCTAAGTGTCTTCACTTCAAGCATGAACAAGTCAACAAGAAGTTCTCACCTCCATTCTACATGATCTTATCAAGCACATGCATGGCTCTAGCCAACTCTTGAGCCAAGAAGGCCAAATCAAGAACTAGTTATACACACATTTACCATAAATTTATGACCAATGTCACAAGATGTCAAAATTAGTTAGGAAACCACAATGAATGAATTCATTGATTCAAATGAGGGGAAGACAAGAGGAAAAACCTCCATAAGAAGCATGCAAGATCATAGTGAGGGTCTCAAACCCAAGTAAAATCACAAAGCACCATCATACACCATGATTCACAATATGCCATCTACCATTTCCACTATCCAATGTGTCTCAATTCCAAAATCATAATAGAATTTTTGTTGCAAGAATGAAGGTGTTGTCATTGATGTCAACTGGTTAACTAGTTATCAACTGGTTGTTGTTGTCATTGATGTCATGTATGTAGGTTATTGGCTTTATATGTTGAGGATATTGAGAAAATTATAAAGGAAAAAGTTACAGGTGTTCAATGGTTGCTCTGGGTTTTGCTCCTATGTTTGTGTGGTTCAAATATGTTGATCATGGTTGTTGGAAGCTGGTATATCCAGATTTTTGTCTTTTGATTCATTGTACAGTGTGAGTTATGTTCACCAGTTGTGAACTGTGGTTTTTTGTGTATCTAGTTGAGGTCTGGGAGAAATGTTATTGGTCCAGGTTTCTTTTTGGCCGAGTCTTATGACTTGCAGTTCTAGAGTTAAGTTGTTATGATTATGGAAGATAATTTTGGTGTTTGGAAAGATTGGATCATGCTAAGGGTTGCGTGTGCTTAATTGTTTTATGCGTTTTACAATGGTTTGGCTGACCTTGTGTTAAACACTACTTTTGAAGTTTATGAAGCATGTTGGGACTTATTTGGGTCCTCATCAAGCATGTGTTTGGGTCGCCCTCATTCTAATTCCACCCTAGAATGTTTTGGCATCGACATAATTTGAATTTAATGTTGGATGGCTAACTTTGGATACGTTTCAAAGTTGAAGATGGTATAAATACAAGATGAGTTATTGGTGAAAGATGTACAAAGAGATAAGTGCAAAGAAATAGAGTAGATAGATGCGAAAAGGATGCGAAACAATGTGTGTATGTGTGTGAGTGTGGCAGATCAGTGCCAATTCTAAATGTTGAGTTTCTGGATACAGTGAGCTGAAGGTGTACTCTATCATTCATGCATGTTTGCAAGTGTTTGAGCGAATTGTGGTGGAAATATCTTGCATTGAGATTGTCTTCTCTCTATAACATATCTCTTCTATCTTCTTTGTATCTCTGTGGCAGTGAGCCCTCTGGGTGGTTAACCCTTGTTAGATAGTGAGTCCTTAACCAGACAGTTAGTCCTATTTTGACAGTGAGCCTTCTCTAGCAGTGAACTTTTGTAATTGGTTTTGATATTCTTTATATTGTGAGTTAATCCTCACTATGGTTTTTCCCTTATTGGGTTTTCCACGTAAATCTGGTGTTACCGTGTTTGTGTGATGCTTTTCAGTTTTTGCCTTTGCACTTAATGTTTAATCATTTTATCAGAGTAAAGGATTTGTGATTGATCTAAGTTCCAGTGGATGTTTTAAGGATTAAAATTCGCTACAACTGATTCATCCCCCCTCTCAGTTGTCTTGTTCAACAATTTCAAGTTACTTATCTTTCCAAATGCTAATAGATTGGTAAAGGTGCTTCCCATAAGAAGATTATGTACCTCTATCAACCCTTTAAACATATTTTTTTCTCAATCAAGTTAGAGATCTAAAACCAATTGATTATAACATAAAGAAAAAGTTAAATAAGGACAATGAGAGGGGTTGATCCAATATCTTACAATAAATGAGCACTCATGTTTGGTCACCCACAAGAAAATAATAAAAGAGCATCATCTTCATGAAACACCTTTCACATTCATTCTATATTCCCCTACAAAAAAATTAAAGCATTCCTTTTTGTTTCATATATATTGAGAAAGAAGAAAATACACATGAAATAAAATAGAAGCAACTTACATCATAAGGTAGCTTCAATAAAGTGGAAGACTGTTCTTTGATCCCCCTTCTACTCACTCCCACAAAGCAATCTTCCTCACCAAAAGTTTCGAAAAATACTTACAAAGTAAAGAGTTTTCAAGAGTGCTATTATCTTTTTAAAAAATATCTAAACAAAAATAAGAGAAAATAGTCTAAAGAAGATGGTTTATATGGGAGCACCATGTCATCTATTTTCATCTAATAGGATGAGGATACATGGCCTTTCACATGTATACACAACCATTTCTTCCAAAACATATATGCAACCCATTTTTTTCCATGTGCACTCATTGACACAAAAATATGGAGAAGGGTTGACTTAGATAACCCACACTCAAGCCTCTTTCATGCCTCTTAACTACTTGTTTTTCCTTAGCTAGTGGGTGATTACTAAACTCACCTAACAATTCCAAATACAAATCCCATAGAGTATTGCCCATATGTACTTCATCAAGTGGGCTATTTTTATATAAAAATATTCAATTGACATATTACTTTCTTGTAAAAAATGTTCCTATTCAATTCTAAGGTTACATTCAAAAAATAACATTTTAGAATTCCAAAATATCACGTGAAATATACATAATTTCAATTATGAAAATAAAGCATACACACTTAAAGGTTGACATTATTTAACAAAAAGGGTCCTAGACTACTCATAGACCAAGACAATTCATGTAATTGGGAAATCATGATCAAATACTCATTACTTCACAAGGTGAAGTTGGGAGATAATGAAAGTTCTTGACTAATCTCTTTTTTCCTTTTTTTTCTATTTGCACACTTATTGATATACTTGCACACTCAATACATACATAAAATACATCTAAAATGTACATATTCAAATCAACATGAATAAAATTACACTATTCATTCACAAAAATTAAGATTAATCAAATGCATAGTAATTATGACTTATTCTAATAGTTAGTATCAATGATTAATTTCAATATTATATATTCATGCATCTCTTAATAATATTTTGCATCTATTTTTTGTAAATCATTGTGCAAACCACAAATTTATTATTATAATTAAATCATATCAAATTTTAATCTAATATTCAAACTTTCATTTCTACAATTTTTTCTTTTCATTTCCACCATTCTTAAATTAAAATAGCATATGAACTTTAATTAAAACAATTTAAAAATTAAAATTAATATCACATATAAGCATGGCTATTCAATATAACTCAAATCAAATCAATATGAATGAGAATTAATGTTACTATCTAAGCATCATATATCCATAAGTTAAATCAGACATCCACCTACATCATCTTAATTATCATTGTCATGTATCAAGATAATAATATACAAATCCAACCTAATAAGTATCCTAAAATAAGACACAATAGGTGTGAGTGGGATGATAGAAAGAAATGGACCTTACATATTCCCCTCTTGAATCTTAGGCACGCGATCTAAGTGCTCTCTCATCCACCCCTTGCAACCCCTATTATGAAACAACATGCTTCAAGAAGCGTCATATACCCATAAATTAAATCAAACATCCACCTACATCATCTTAATTATCATTGTCATGTATCAAGATAGTAATCTACAAGTCTAACAGTATCAAGTATCCCAAAATAAGACACAATAGATGTGAGTGGAACGACAAAAAAAAAATGGACCTTACATACTCCCCTCTTGAATCTTAGACACACAACCTAAATGCTCTCTCATCATCCCTTGCCTCCCCTGTTATGAAGCAACATGCTCCAAGAACCAACCCATAAGGGAAGCTTACAAACTCTCCCCTAGTTGTACGATCCTGTACAGGTCTTTGTATGTGTGGACAAGGAGGTCCACAACCCAGCTGCCCCGTTGATTGTTAAGTCGACCTCTTGGACTATAAGATCCAAACTGTAAAGAAACCTAATTGATCTCTTGTCACTAACTAGTGTGGTACCCTTAATGGCTTTCAAAGAGTTAAAATGCTAGCTTACTCAATATCAAGGAGGCAGGTACCCTTGTTTTTTTGCATCCACTCTTATCACTCAAGAACTTCAGCCATAGGCTAGCCTTCTTGTGATCCCTGAGATCACTTAGAACTAATCTATGCCTTATAATGAGCACTGTGAATACACTGTAGATATCTAGGATGGTGATAATCCACTCACCCTATGACTGTGGGAACAAAAAAGTGTTACTTTCTGCATCCTTGGATAGAGGGTTGAGTTGGGTGATGGCGAGTCTCTCAAGAATCGCCCAGTTATCGTCTCTCAGTAGATCGAGAATGTTTGGGATGCTCTCTACCTAAATTCCACTCTCCATGCAAAAGCTCAAACAAAGCTTGATTAGTCCAAATTCCAAAACTTAAGTTAACAATTAAAAATAAGCCTTTTCCCCCCTCTGATCGAAACGACATTCTTGGCAAAAGGCATCTGTTTTGTAATTTTGAAATGATTTCAAAAACGCTGCAACAGTCTTGCAATAGCCGCTGACAATCTGAAGATTATGGGGCTTTTGCAATAGTAATGCAGTGGTTTTGAAATCTTTGGATGTCACGGGTTTTTAATGGTGTTTAAATTTGAAATCAATAGTTTTGTTAAATCATATTTAAAAATTATAAACACTTCAAAAAGAAATGTTAAAAACATTTAAATTTAAAAATTTAAAAATCACATACATATTCTATATATATCCTCACAAATGATTAATTATAGTTTCATCAAATTTCAATTTTAAGTTGGTTTTACACAAATTTCATTTTAATTGTAAAGAGTGTTCTTTTTTCACATCTAATTAGGGCAAGGATGCACCCTATTGCACTTTCCATCATCATCATTTGACAAGCTCTTTACAAATTAATTTTGTTAAATCTATCACTAGATGGTTAGAGAAAATTACGTAAGTGAAAATGATTTAATTTTGAGATTCGTTATGCTTACAATAACTCCTATCTTGCTATGGAGACTAACCTTCTTGTAGGTTTTGAGTGCATGAATGACCCTAGGTAATATTCAAAAACCCTACATAGGCAACATGTCTTGTTTGATATTCTCTTATATTTTTGTCAAAATTTATGAGAATGCTTTCATTTGAGTCAATTTTGTACCTTTCATAGGTGGAAATGAGAGGCAAGACATGTAGTTTTCAAAAGATAAAAAAAGGAATGGTACATCATCTTGTTATTTGTTTTATAACAAACTTCTCAATATTTCATCATGATCACTCGATTTATGTTTTAATGTTTTTTTAGATTTTCAATAAGATGGTAGAGACAAAGACAAATTAGGCCAAAGCCAACTCCTCATGACTTCAGAAAATGATGCTCGCACTTAATTCCCACATGATTAAATTGGAGGGACAACATGCAAGTAGCATAAAAGGAATGGATCAACATTTTTAATCCAATTATGACTTAACACTCTCAAATGCCCTTATGGAAAAAATAAATAAAAGATCTGACATCTATTATATCACTATATCCACACTTGATCTCCCTACACCAAGGATATTTTGTATTTCATCTTCCATGTTTTCCCTCATCTTCCCATATTGCTTCCATTGCTATCACTAGCTTCAATTGACATTAACACTAGTTATTATTACAATGACACTCTGTATAGGGCATATAGAGTCTAGTAGGAGGATGTGATGCCATCTAATGTAGGGGTGGCTAAATAAAAGATTGTGTTTCCCTCACACACTTTGACCAACTATTCATAATATTGAATAATTAATGCAACATTTGAAATGTTTCACATGGAAGACATTAATATCACTAAATGGTATGGCAGTTGTTCCTCATGCAATCATTGCAACGTACGTTAGTGGCATAATTTTGTATCACTATCAACCTTATCACATGATCCCATTGTCAAGAAGCAAGCTTAAGATTATAAGCCCTTAACTAATAAGGAGATGGCCTCTCCTAAAAAATGATTGCACCAATTTTTAATTCTATCCCCTCCTCCTTATATTCCCTAATTTGAAACACAATCCACCATATAATTTTTGCTTCTCTTAATGTGGCTGAAATGGATACTTTCAAAACTTCATGTTAGTTCTAAGGTGCAAGAAATTAAAGTCTCCAACATCTAAGCTCTACATCCTACATGATTCATACAATTACAATAATAATGGAGTCCCTTTCAACCTATTTTTTCATCCATGTGCCATGACCAACTTGAGCCTCAATAGCATGGATTTGGCCTTAACCATATTATTTGAGCCTTTGTTGAAATCCAATGTTATACAAATTAGTTGGCTTATGGAATCCCTAAAAACACATCCTCCTTGTGCTAGAGTAGGGTTGCCTTTTGATATTGTAAACACCTAAAATCATCTACATATTAATTGCACCTGATTTTATCCCCTTCCAATATTAATTAAATAGCACAAATTATTTAATTTACCCTCCCAATCGTCTTCGATCAAGTTATTCCACAAAAATAAAAGGTTATTTGGAAGATTACCTACTAATCTATATAGAAGGCTTCAAGAGAATATTTGGAAAGGAAGATTTAAGATTAGAAGCATTACTGGACACCCTAGTATGTAATGTTATAAGACGGTGGTACAACCATAAGTTGAATATACCAACTAGGAAAGCCTTTACAATTTTGATTAAAACTAGATAGCTTCCAAAGGAAGGAGATTGGAAGGTTACACCTGAGTACTATGGTGAAGTAGAAAAAGAGAAACATTTGTAAAATTATATCAAGGAATATATTAAAAGAAAGAATATGATGATAGACTATACACTCAATTATTCTATTGGACCTTATCACCTATTGCAAAAAACTAGTACATGAACCAAAAGAAGAGGGGAGAAAATAAATTTTGGGATGTAATGAAAAATGAAATGTAAAACAATTTCATTCTATATTCCTAAGAAAAGTATACGGGGTACACCACAAAGGATGAATGAAATAATCTTGTCACTGAAAAAAGAAGTTAGAATTATATGTGAAAATAGAAGAGATGAGACTATTACACCAAAAGAAGAGTATTTAGAAGTGTAGTGTTAGAAAATGTACTGCTTTACATTTTCACACTTTGTTTGGTCCCCTTAATAAATGGACTTAATTAAGCCTCTAATTGGCCCAAAATTGTATTTACAAGGCCAATTAATTACAATTTCCTAAAGGGGGATTAATATTTAATTAATGCTTTATCATTATTAACACCTTGAAATGAATAGGTCTTGGCAATTTAGGTCAAGACCCATTCGCCCGTCCCCTTTAATTTCTAAATTCAAATTTAAAACATGCTTTGGTGGCATTTTATGATCCCAGATTCATATTCAAATGTCGGCTTGTAATGTTTAATTTTCAGGAAATTAGAAAATTACATATAAAAGCAAGGGTATTTTTTCAATTCAAAATATCTAGCAAGAGGACAACTTTCATATGAGCAAATATTATTGTCAAAGGTGTTCAAGAGCATATTTCTCAAGCATTTTTTGCAACATTCAAGATCTCAAGCATCATGCCAAAGCTATGTTCATCATGCATGTTTTTGGAGCTAACATTGTGGTGTAAGTTTCAAGCATTCAAGCCAAATTTCAAGCATCAAGATCACATCATCAATCAAGCCATTCATGCAAGATCAAGACTTTGTAGAGATCTACTAAGTTTCAGTCCTTCAAGGGTTTCAAATCAAGGGTTTGGTGAGTTGCAACATATCAATTATTTATTCATCATTCCTTTCATGTTTCATTGTTTCAATTCAAGGTTTAATTACCAAAACGGGGTTTCACCAAGGCAAACCCCCATTCACCAATTTTTTTTTTTCCCTCTTGTGTGTTTTTTAGGTCCTAGGTTGAAATAAAATTGAAGATTGGAGATCTCTAAAGTGCAAAATTGCAAAAGTTTTAAAAGTTGTCAAAGTTGCAAGAAAAGTTGTCAAGATCACGAAAACTCAGATCTCAGATTTATTTCTAACATTTTTGTAGTGAAACCTATGGGAAAAGGCATCTTAGATCCATCCTCAAAGGCTCCCAAAAATTCAACTCAAAATAATGCTCCCATGAGACATTCGCCATTAGGACACTTTGCAACAGTTTTGGACGATCAATAACAAATTTTTAATGACAGGTGCAAAAATACCAAACCTTCCCAGATTTTTCTGAAAGTTGTAGGTTCCATTAGATTAAGGTTTAGTCTTATGATTTCATGTGTTACTTTTCACTTTTGGTTTTATTTACAATTTTTAATCTTTCTCCCAAAAGTGTTGTTTCATCAATCTGCCTCGTCCACACACATAAAGGAAGTTGTTAGATATTCAATAGAATTGACTCACCTAAGGGATGAAAGTTAATTCTATCTTGGAGGATCTCAATTCTTGAATGAAATAGAATAAGGTAGGTTCATCACACTACTTTCCCCCTTTCTATTTATATAAAATTGGTAATAAACCCCCAATTTTCTATGTTTTGGTGAACCTACGCTCTTTTTCTATGTTTCATTATGGTGAACCCGACATTTTGAACATTTTAATTTCTAATTTGGAGATCATTCACACCCTAGATCTAGGATTTTCATTAGTTTAAGTTTGCATTTCATTTAGGGTTTCCAAATTTAGTATTAATTCGCATTGAATTTAGGGTTTTAAATGTGCATTTTGCATTACTTGAAATTTGAAAAATACAAATTTTTTTGCATAATGTTCTATTGATTTTACATAGTAATTTCATATTAGTGTACTTTTCATCATTCACATTCAAAATTGAGTTAAAATTACATTCAAAAAAGTGTCATATAGCTCATCATTTGTCATCAATTCTACTTGCATTAGGTCATCAAATTCTGATTTATTTTGTCATAGACGTTATAGTTTGCAACCTGAAACATAAAGCACAAATAATAACTCATATTTTGGTCTTTTCATTTTTAAAAACCCTATACAAGGACCCATTCGCCCTTGGGAGAATGACTCCTTGAGGGCCCATGAAAACCAACTTTTCTGAGCATTTTTGTGGTTTTCTACACTTCCTAGACCCGCTGGTAAGCCACTATTTCAGTCTATCAATTTTTGGGAGTTTTTGTTTTATGAATTAGGTTTAATCACCCATTTAGTGTAGCCATTTTAAATAATTCCAAAATTATTTCACTATTGAAAATCATCAGATCTGTAGGACAATTGTCTACATTTCTGAAGCATGGCATAAGTTGGATAGATTACATTTCATGTTAGCATGTTTCCTTTTCAAAGATGTGGTTTTGATATGGTTAAAAATGGATTGCATAAGTACAACATCCCTTCTTATGAATACAATTTAGAGCAAAGATAGGAGGTCATTAAGAAACATGTTAGTCATCCTCCCACTATCTTTCCTAGTTATGAGAATATCTTAGTGGAACAAAAACAAACCATTGTCACATTCCTTAATATCACCTTTCCTATCCTTCACTCAAACCCTACTATCTCTCCCATTTTTGAGGATGATATGATGCAAGAGGATACAATCATGAAAAGCATAATTTTTCCTCTCTTGATCTACCTCTCCTACTAGTGACAAAGGTACCTTGGTGAAAGAAGATACAATCATTGAGAATGATGAAAATCTTGTTTCTCCCTCTCCATATACTTCTCCCACTTGGGACGATATTATGACACAAGAAGATGAGATCATTAACACATTTCTTAACATCACTTTGCCTAGTCTTCATTCATCTCCCAACATATATCCCACTTGTGAGAATTCTTTAGTGAACGAGGATGCAATCATGGACAATCATGACAATCAAATTTTTTCTTCTCCCAATATCCCTCATATTTTTGAAGAGGATGCTTTGGTGTTAAAAGATCCAATCATTGAGACCCATGACCATCCTATTTGTTTCTCTTCACCTACCTCTCCTACTTGGGAATAAATTATTGGACAAGGGGATGTAATCATAGATAACCATGACAATCATATTTGTTCTCCAAATATCTCTCCTCTTTGTGAAGAAGATATCTTGGTATTAGAAAACCCACTCATTGAGAGTCATGAGAATCTTGTTTCTCCATCTCCCAATGCTTCTCCCACTTGGGAAGATATAATTGAACAAAAGGATGGAATCAATGCTAAGAAAGAAAATCATAGTTCTTCTTCTCTAGATACCTCCCCTTCTTATGATGTAGTTATCTTAAAACATCCAAACATTGAATGCCATGAAAATATTGTTTTCTCCTCTCCTAAAAAATCTCCTACTATGGAAGATATCATTGTGCAAGAGGATGATAGCATCGGTACATGTCTTTCAAATGATAGTAATGTGGATTCCTTAGATGAATATGATAAGGTGACATTAGAATTCCCCTCTCTTTAGACATCCTGAGAGTCCTCTAATTATTAGACCTCCCAAGTCACCTCTTGAGCCACTTCTTACCATTTATCCACCCTCACATCAACACCAAGTCCGAAACAAACCTGTGCTTATTATAATACCATCTCAACACAATGTTTCACAAAAAACAAGTTATAATACCATTGCTCAAATGTATAACACAAGGAATAATAGCCAACCACAAACAATACCTACTTTATTACCATTACCTCAACCTATCTTGCCTAGTGCTCCGTGTTTGCCTTTGCACAATGGAAAGGAGTATGATCTTGTAGAACAACTCAAAAAAAATATTGCTAAGATATCCTTATGGGATTTGATTCAAACATCACCTAATTATCATGGCATGCTTCAAAATTCTTTACAACAAGTTATCCCTCCTAGTGCATAACCAAATGATGTAGCAACCATAATTCAAGGTATGAACTTGGTCAACTTAGACATTACATTCCATCAAGATGAGTTACCTCCATTAGAAGTGCGAAAAAAAATGAGGCTTTCATGGTAGTGTCTAGCTTTAATATGATGGGATAAAACAAACTCTCATTGACAATGGTTCAACTCTTAATGTTTGTAGTGTAAACCTTCTAGATAATATTAGAGTGGAAAAAATCCAAATTCAACCAAACTATTTTATCTATATGTGGTTTTGATAATGTGGGAAAGTAACCTCTTGGTGTGATAACATTGCCTTAGAGTTGGAAAGGTCACATTGCAAACTCCTATTCATGTCATGCCCAATAATCTTTCATATAATCTTCTCTTGGGTAGACCATGGATCCATGAGATGAATGGGGTACCTTCAAATCTTCATCGTTTAATGAAATATGTCTATAACAACAAGGTTTATACAATCAGGGCTAACCCTCACTTAGAATTTTTCTTGCACACTGATAAAGAAAAGGAAAGTCCTTTGAAAAAATTGATACCAACTTGAAAAGTAGAACCCGTGCAAGAGGAAGAAAAAGTGAACAATATTGAAGAAGTCACAAAGCTATTGGATGATGATTGGGGTTCATTGGATTTCACACCTACGTTCGTGGGAGAATACAATATTACACACAAATCAAGAAAAGAGAAAGAAAGAAACATAATATCAACACAAGCAGAGTCATCAAAAGCATGTGAGTCCACAACTTTTAGCAATGAAGAGGAAAACACAAGTTATACATCCACATATGAAGAGTGTGATTATAAGCAACCAGCAAATCCAAAAGTGCTGGAAAATATTTATGGAAGATGTTAATTTTTTTTGAAATAACTTGGTTATAATGGAAAAGGATATGGTGCTAGAGAACAAGGTATTTTTGTCCCCATCAAGACTAACACACAAGAAATAACTAGTGGTCTTGGTTATTGGCTCTCGAAAGAAACAAAAGAATCAGAGAAACCTTCACTTAATATCAATGTTGTCACACAAAACAATCCTAGAACATCTTCAAACACATGTCTTAGTAATTATTGGGGTTCATTAGATTTTACACCCTCCTTTAAGGGGGAGTACAAAATCTCACAATCTAAAGAGTCTTGTGTGTGTATGAAACCTTGTACTAAACAAGAAATATCTTTGACAAAAAAGAAAGGAACATATTCTATTATTGATCAAGAGGGTACCTTATCGAAGATTCTCCAAGCTCGCTTGATATCTCTACCTCCAAGAACACAAAAGAAAATGTACAAAAAAATATTTTTGTACATATCATCGAGTACATGGTCATTCAACTAATGAATGTAAGGCTTTGAGTGATAAAATTAAACATCTTAAGGATTGCGATTCTCTTGCTTGTGTTGATTCACCTATTTCCTCTAATTGATACCAATTTTCATCCTATCATGTTGCTCATTACTATGTGGTATTATTAGCTTTATGTGTTGCTCATTGCCATTCATGGTGGTACAATGTTAGGTGCAACCATATTTCTCTTGGTAGCAACATGATAGTTCTTGGTGGTTGTCATTGTCTCTATGATTGGGGGGCAACGATAACTAGTCTTTGGGAGGTGTGCATTCTTTCCAAGGATCCTCTCATTCTCTCTTTTTACTTAAAATACCAGCATAGAAAGTATGTTGATATTTTAATTGGGGGGCATATTGTCCCCCTTTCATTGTTTGCATTTTCCCTTATTAGTGATGATAGCATACATCTATTAGGAAGTATGAAATTTTTATTCAAAGTGTGGTATTTTCAATTCAGTGATGTGTCTTCTTGGTGGTGTCATTCGGTTTGATATCCTTCAAGATTGTGACCTTTCTTGGCATATGACATTACTCTTAGTGGTAATGCTATGGGTTGCATTCCCTAAGTTGTGAATCTTTTATCCTCGACTAGTCCTCTCTTGGAGACATTAGGCACAATGTGCCCTAAGGTGAGATCTTTCATGAACTAAGAAAATCCCATTTGAATATCCTATTCCATGTATCAAGGCCACCAAGCATAACACAACTTGCTTATTAGTGGAGCATTTTTCATGATTGCTTAGCATAATGTAGCTTGCTAGCCTTGTGACCATTTTTGTGGCACCTTATCAAAGTTATCAAGAGGCATAAATTTGGTATGGTTAGTAAACTAGGAGCCTAGACAGAGGCACAACTTCCCATTAACCACTTTTTGGGGGCTCACCTAGTGGACAACAAATTTCACTAGCCCTTGTGAGTGTTTTTTTCATGACTATCAAGCATAACACAACTTGCTTACCTATGGAGCCATATTGTTCATAAGTGATTTTACATCCTTATGAGTGTATTTGATGGATGCACGACATAACACAACTTTCTAGTCCATCTTTCTTTTCTCTTCTCATTAATTTTGACATTGTATATTTATGTATCTTGTCTTGCTATTGCATATCATACATTCATGTGTGTCCCTTTGTACTTATGTTGATTTTCCATGGGATCTTGGATCTTGGGGGCTTGGCCACCTCGACCTTGATCTTTGTCATCCTATCCCATTAACATTTGCTTACTTGGACCCCTTTTGATGCTTATTTATCTACTTTAGTGTGAGTTTGAGTGTAGGGCTCATCCTCTCACTAAAGTGGGGGCTAAATGTAGTGTCGAAAAATGTACTACTTAACATTTTCACACTATTTTTGGGTCCCTTAATAAAATGGAATTAATTAACCCTCTAATTGGCCCAAAATTGCATTTACAAGCCTAATTAATTGCAATTTATGAAAGGGGAATTAATATTTAATTAATGCATTTATCATTATTAACACCCCGAAATGAATAGGTCGTAGTGGAGGTGGATTTGGAGGCAATTTTTTTTGAAAAAATGGCTGTTATAGGGTGGTTCTTAGGCAAACGACTCTCAAGATCGAACATTGGAAGTTGGGTGTAGAAGAACTAGGGCAACGGGCACAATTTTTTTACCAAAGGGATTCTTCATTGCAGTAATGGAAAATGAATCAAGTAGGGACGAAATACTTTGAAAGGAGTGGAAATGTAGGAATATGCACATGTTCTTATAAAGATGGTCTAGGAACTTCAATCCCTTAAAATGCAAACTGACAGAAGGAATGAATTGGATACATCTTTACAATATTTCATTTGAATATTGGTCTAGAAAATGTATAAGGAAGATAGGAGATGCTTTGGGGAGGGTGATTGATTTAGATCTAAGAAATAAAGAGTCACTAATTTATGCTAGACTTTGTATTTTCACAATATATGATATCCCGAAAGAAATAAAACTAATGTCGGGCAGCGAAACATGGAATCAATCCCTGGAAATAGAACAACAAAAATTCTTCTGTCTAAAATGTAGACAGAAAAATCACAATGAAGAACATTGTAGGAAATTTCCTCGAGTGGTAAGAGAGGTGTGGAGGGAAAAAAAGAGGGACGCAACAATGGATACTCAAAGGGATCAAAATGAAGCAAAAGATCCTGCCCTAGCCCAGAATAATTGGGCAATAATTCCCTTTGAAAAAATGAAATTTTTAGCCACTGAGACTGAGGAACTAGAAGAGGGGGAATTGGAAAATCCTCTATCAATAATGGCCCTACAATCAATCAACATAGAGGACAACATGGATTTAACATTAAAATTTTCCTTATCACAGGAGGGAGATGATGCAATGGATATAAGGGAGGAGCGTCACATTAGCCAAACTATAAGGGCTCCATCCACTACCAGGGTTGGAAGGAAAATGAACAAGCAGAAGATTGAAGATCCTACTTTAAAAGGTGACCAAACTTCAATTAGAACCTGTAAGAGAGGGAGACCAACCACTGTAAGGCCCCAGGTCATGAAAGGCCAAGAGCGGAAAGGCTGCCCTAAGTTACCTTAGTTTAAAGGATGGTTAGGATAGAAGGGATGAGAATGATGAGGATTATGTGTCCTTCGATCACTCTACAATCCTGAGAGTTGGAAAGAGACTAGATGAGTCACTTTTCAGAGTCAACTCTACATCTCAGGTAGCTTTTTGTCGGAGGACAGAAGTGCAGTTCTGGGATGACAACATGGCGTACTGGCGTCTCACAAGTGCGCTGGTGTTCGTACGACAAGAAAACCAGAGAGACGAGGTTGGAATCCTGAAAAAGGACTAACACTCTAGTTTAGTAGTTTTGGGAAGTAAAGAACAAGACTAAGTAAAGCGAAACATAAATACATATATGATAAAAGAAGTATATTACTGCAAGGGTGACGAAGATAATTTCATAGAATAATCCTCTTGGTAGCTTGCTTCGAGATCTCTCCACCTACACACAAAAAAGAGGGAAAGTGTTGGGGCTATTTAGGGGCCCACCTCAATCAGACCCCCCTTTTGGTGTTTCCACCTCCATGGACAACCAAGTTTTCAATGATAGAAATAACGATAAATAAAGAATACAAGCTACATATACAAGAAACACTACAAAATAGTACGTGCTTACTCAACTGAATACGATAGAGGAGATGAGAGGAGCTTACCACCTCCGTCCAAAGAACTCAAGGCTTGTGGAGGAGTGAATGAGAGGAGCTCAAGCCTTTGTTGTGATGACGTTTGTCTTGTGCTCGCACTATTAGAGTGATGGAGTGGTAGATTGCTGCAATGGAGTGAAAAGTGCTGCTACAAAGCTTGAAAGTGGAACGTCTCTATAGTCTCTAGCCGTTGGAATCTGCTAGGGATGTAAGCACACTATGCGGATGTCTACACGCCGCGTGGGTGTCCCCAACAGAAAATGCCCCCACCAATACACAAACAGCGTGTCAAGTGGAATGCAAACAATGGGCTTAAGTGGAATTAAACCTCTACTTTTGGTTTTCTAAAGTGCAAGGGGGTAAAAGGGAATTTGCGTTAGGGGTGAAAATTCATGCTCATACATTTTGCCCCCACTTTAGCGAGCACGAGTATTGATGAGTGCTTCGGTAAAGTAGAGTAGTAAGAAAGTAACAAAGAGATGTATACCTAAACTGACGAGGAAGTAGAGCACGGTCTGGTGAACTCATAAGTGCTGGAGAGGACTTCATAGTTCCATGGAACCACAAAGATGAAGTACAAAAGTGTCTCACAGGCTCACGGTCCTGCAAGGGGGGTATCCTTCAAGAAATCTCACATGAAGTAAACTAGAAAAAGAACCTTACAGCCCCGCAGACCTATAAGGGAGGTATCCCCCAAGATCTCTCACATGAGGGAGACCAAGAAAAGCACCTTATAGACCCATAGACTTGCAAGGAAGGTATCCCCCAAGAACTGTCACATGAGGGAGATCGAGAAAAGAACCTTATACATCCATTGACCTGCAAGGAAGGTATCCCCCAAGAACTCTCACATGAGGGAGATCGAGAAAAGCACCTTACAAAACCACAAACCTACAAGGAAGGTATCCCCCAAAAACTGTCACATGAGGGAGACTGAGTAAAGGGGCTCCATAGAGTCAGAGATGGCGACATGTTTACCCGTAGATAGAACACATCAGGAAGCGACCGTGCAGGCCAGTGAATGGACAGTCACACATACCATCGCTAAATTGTAAGACTTTCAAAGGGGTCCCTCGGGAACCCTTCAAAAGGAAGGAGGGTCCACTCATGGGACACGCTATTTGAAAAGTGAAGTCTAGTCGAGCTGCCCCTAAGCTAGACGTAAGGAAGTGAGGACGGTCTAGTCGGGTTGCCCCGGACTAGATGTCAAGGTGTGAAGTCGGTCCAGTCAGGCTGCCCCCAAGCTAGATGCCATAGAACCTGTTAAATTTTTTTGAAGGGGTCCCTTGGGAACCCGACATGAAAAGAAGGGGTCCACTCAAGGGACACACTATTCAAAAGCTACCGTCTTCCTTCTCAAATTGACTCATCACCAAGGAATCCTTTTGAAAGATGTTCACTTCATCAAGGAATTCAAATGGAAGGAGATGCACTCATGTGAGGGGAAGACTAAGACCGTTCCCGCTTTGGAAGAGGGTTTCCAAGTCCTTTTTTTATGAACCCATGATGACAGAAACATGTTCTGCTAGGGTTTCAAGTTGAGAATGCAATTCTAACAAAGAAGTGTATGAAGGGTCTTCGAGAAAAGATTTGTTTGGAAATGAATGCGTTTTCTAAAGACCAAGTGATGCGGAAGAGGCATTGTCACACATGATAGGGACAACTCAAGCAAAGACGAGAGAAAGATAAAGAAAAAAGCAAACAGAAACAAATCATACATAAAGGCATAGGGGGATTTGGTTTCGCGGGGTCAAAGCTTCCTTTATTTTTATATATATATTAGGTAACCATGGAAAGAGGCGAAAGATCATCAATCCCCAACTAGATCAAGAAGAATGCAAAAAAGACAAATAGAAAAATAAAAAATTGGGTCAACATGGAAGGAGGCCTAAATGCTCCCGATGCTTTGCATCATCCCCAATTTATCGAATTTCAGTCACAAACATGGAAGAATAGATATACATATAGAAGAAGGTTTAGAACACAAACACGACGCTTGTATCCAAGCACCAACAGGGGTGATGAGGGTCATCCAAGAAAATATAGCACGATTACGGGGAAGCACATCACAACACACACGCATCTCATCTAAAGATCAAGAAGAGGGTCTCCCCCTAACACTGGTTGACCAAGAGGTCATCAATTTCCCACTCTAGATCATCGTAGGGGGAAGGATGATGATCTTGTAATGGTGTAATGTTAAGGGGAGGAGCTTTCAATACTCCTGCAACAAGGGCCAAGCTAGAGGGACCTGTGAGGTCTCTGTTGCTCAACTCTTGTGGGTCCAAGGTCAACGACCTTGCAAAGATCGCTGATAAGGTCAGAACTTCATCCATTGAGTTAAACATGCATTTAACGGGAGTGCCATGCTTCACCTCAGTGGACAGAGGAGTTTGTATTCAAGGTTCACCACTAGGATCACCAAGAGACTCGGGAGCAATGACAAACTCAGGGGAGGCCAGGACTGGTTCCGTTACTAGGATAGAACAAGTCAACTTGGGGCCACCTTTCAGAGAAGGTGGGCTCTTCTTACGTCCTTCATTGATGGAGGGGCCACACTCTACCTTCTTCTTCATCGGAGGAGGTGGACTCCCCACAGATGAAACAAGGAGGGTCGAGGGAGAAGAGGAAAGAACCACAGTGGACCAAAATGTTCACCATGTCCATGCGCTTTGGGAAAGGCAAGACATCCAGGATGGAAGTAAACAAGGGAGGCTCCACCGAAGGAGCGATGAACACTTGCACCTTTCTAGGTGCATGTGCACTCACAACGAGAGTTGGGAGAGATTCAGAGATAGAAGGAGGGAAAGAGGAGGATGCAGTAGGAGGTGCAGTCTTCTCCTCCTTCTTCTGTAAGGTGGCTTGCTAGGCTAGGAGGGCCTTTTGCGAATGCTTGCGCTCGCACGCAAGGCAGTTTCTATGATTCTTCGAACTAGAAGCCGGAGCTTGTGAAGGGACAAAAGGCTCCTACTCAGCCATGGGAGTGTCTTCCACGACTGTTTCCAACAGAAATACAAAATCCTAAATGGGAGAAGAAGGAACAGGTTTAGAAACGGTAGGAGGAGTTGACTCTACCACTTTCGAGGTGGATCCTTTCCCGTTTGGGGGAACAAGAAGAGGTTGAGGGGAAAAATCTCTTCACAAACCTTTCTTTCTTCTGTACAAATAGTACCAGGGTCTTGGGGACCCTTAGGGAGGTTCGATATCCTGACTTTGGGGTTTTTCCAAGGAGGCATCATTGGACTCAGTAGGTAGAACCCGGGCTTGTTCATCCAGTACTCCTCCCAAGACAGGGGAGTAGACGAGTTAGCCCAAGAGGGAGTGAGCTTCTCCTTCCCCTTTCGAGAAGAGGAGGTAGATGGCAACTCGACTATAGGAAGGGTCAACTTTGGCTGTCCTTTGCCTCCAGTCTTATACTTCACATAATTCTTGTAATGTAGATCTGTCCTCTGAACTAATGGGAGTGGGCCAAAAGTGATCCAATGAGTATCCTCCATGAGATACCTCAAGTTGATATCTAGTGTCATGCACTACATGCATGACACCTTCATGGGAAAACTTAAGGCACTTATGAATCACAGAGGCAATCCCATTCATGGAAGCTAGCCAAGGTATACCCAACTTCTCTCTAAACAGGTTCGACTCAGGAATAACGTTGAAGACCACGTCTACGTTCCTAGGTCCAACTAGGACAGATAGTGTTATCGATCCATAAGGTTTTAGAGAAAGTCCATCATGCATATGGATGATGGATTTTGTTTTTTCATATTCCTCCCTTTGTAGGGAGTTTAGGAGTAACGTCTCCTTTGTGATGACATTCACTCTACTCGTAGGGTCGACTAAGACCCCCATCACAATGTTGCCATTAAGGCGAGCGAGAATATAAAGCAAAGAAGGCTTACCATTTTTGTTGGCACATCTTACGAAGTAAATGTTACATCCAGTAAACTAGTCACAAGGTAGGGAGAGGGAGTAACAGTAACCATGTTAACATACGCCTCAGGATGAGAAATAGAATCAACGGGATCGATAATCATGTTAGCAAAATGTGATGGAAACGGGTCCATGTATATCTGCAATTCACTATTAGCTTTCGCCATTAATTTTTTCATGTTTTTCTTACCTCCATCAAGATGGATACTATCGTCCTCGATGCAATCCTATATCTCATGACACAGGCGCATGCAACATTCAGTATCGTGTCCATTAACTGGATGGTACTAGAAATATATGTTTTCTTCATACTAGCTAGGGTATGGTTCTCTGACTAGTTTAGGAGGTGGTAGGATAAGGATCTTATCCTTCACCAACTTCTGCAAGATGGAAGAATAAGACTTTGATAGCTTCGTAAAATTTTGGTCGCGTTTGAGGTCATTGTTATCCATAGCGGCTACTACATTCACAACAATTTTACCTCTTCCCGAGATCGATACGATAGATCTTCCTTCAGAATGGGAGTGCGAAGGAGGACCCCCGAATTGAACCACCGTTTGTTGGTTCTCTCATAAAGCTGCACACAAGTGTACAAAAGAAGGATACTTCATGAGGGCAGACTTTTCTTGCCAAGGCCTTTGTAAGCTCCCTATGAAGACCACCTATACATCAGAATCGGGTAACATATACAAAATATGTGAGAAGAGTGCTTGGTACCGTGCTATAAAGTCTGTAATCTTTTCATTGTCCCCTTTTTTGCATCTAGCAAGGTCTAAGAAGGTCATCTTTGGTCTGATATTGGCTTGGAACTATCACAGGAACTGATTCACAAGATGATCGAATTTGAAGATGGAATTATCGGGTAAGGAACAATACCAGTCTAGTGTTGTATCTTTGAGGGGTCAGGGAAATAGTTTGGCCATCAATGCATCGTGATGGAAAAATTCTATGCATAAGGCATTAAAGGCGGACACATGTGTCTGTGGGTCCCCTTTACCACCGTATTTTTGGAATTTGGGAATCTCCATCCCTTGCGGCAAAGAAGTGTTCAAAATTGCAACCAAAAATGGGATGTGTCGAAAGAAGGGTTGGAAGATAGGTTGGGCCGAGGCCTGGGAAAGGTTTTCCAGCTAGTTCTAAATCTTCCCCATATTCTAAAGAAGGGTATTCAAGATAGGGTTGTTAGAAGAAATAGGACCATCAGAACCACCGCCAAAGCCACTACCATGACCACCACCATGACCACTGCCAGAGCCACCACCGATGCCACCACCACCAGTGTGGCTTCCACTGGTGCCACCATCATGACCACTGCCAGAGCTGCCACCGATGCCGCCACCACCAGTGTGACTTCCGTCGGAGCTGCCTCTGCCAATGCCATCCCCACTTTTGAAGTTTATGCCACCAAAGCCTTTGCCTATCGTTTTGCCAAATCCTCCACCACCGGAGGCGACCAAAGGGGTGAAGTGGAAACCCAAAGGGTTCCTATTTACTTTAACACTCTCAAAACTTTCAGAAGTAGCAGGTATATTGACCGAAGGGACCGCGTCAGCCATACAAACAGATGTAGGAGGCATCGACATCTCCAGCTGCCTCTCACAATCTTCAAAGAGTCCACCTCGTATTATGTGACCATGGCTCAAGGGGGCACATGCTTTGGCCAGACCAATGAGACTAGCTAAGAGCTCTACACCTGTCTGGTTTTTTTCCACCATGTATCTTATTTCACTGATCACCTTAGTAGTCCTAGCCATCTTTGGGTTTCCTTCCAAGTGATTTTCCAATGCACCTAACCCTTTATAGAGGCTAATGATGTACTCGAAAGGGATACAAATGACCTCATTCTCGTCTATGGATGAAGAGGTCATCAATGCATGGGGAGTAGAGATGTAATCAATTTTGTCAAGAAACCCAAATTCACCTCGTGATACGTGCTCCTTTGTGATACATGAAGCTAGAGGAGACCTTCATCTTGTCCATCAGAAGGTGTCACAGAATTCTTCTAACAATATGCCCAGAGGTCATAGATTGGTTCATGAAGATCATAAAATTTCACAACACACTAGGGTACAACGACCAAGAGGTATACGAGAAAAAGTTCAGGATGCCGACAAATGGATAGATGTCGGTTCACGTCGGGTCCACCAAAAATGTAAGAGAGGGGGACCAACCACTACAAGGCCCCAAGTCACGAAAGGACAAGAGTGGAAAGTCTACCCTAACTTACCTCAGTTTAAAGGATGGTTAGGATAGAAGGGATTAGAATGATGAGGATTATGCATCCTTTGATCACTCTGCAACCCCAAGAGCTTGGAAAGAGATTAGACGAGTCACTTTTCAGAGTCAACTCTATGCCTCAGGTAGCTTTCTGTCAGAGGAAAGAAGCATGGTTTTGGGATGACAGCGCGACGCACTGGCATCTCCTAGGTGTGCTAGCATCTGTACGGCCAAAAAACTAGAGAGACGAGGTTAGAATCTTGAAAAAGGACTAACAGTCTAGTTTAGTAGTTTTGGGAAGTAAAGAGCAAAACTAAGAAAAGTGAAATGTAAATACGGATATGATAAAAGAAGTATATTACTGCAAGGGTGACGAAGATAATTTCATAGAATAATCCTCTCGCCAGCTTCCTTTGAGATCTCTCCACCTACACACAACAAAGGGGGAAAGTGTTGGGGTTGTTTAGGGGCCTTCCTCAGTCAAACCCCTGTTTTGGTGTTTCCACCTCCACGGACAACCAAGTTTGCAATGATAGAAATAACAATAAAGAAAGAATACAAGCTACGTATACAAGAAACACTATAAAATAGTATGTGCTTACTCAACCGAATACGATAGAGGAGATGAGAGGAGCTTACCACCTTTGTCCAAAGCGCTCAAGGCTTGTGGAGGAGTGAATGAGAGGAAATCAAGCCTCTATTGTGATGGCATTTGTCCTATGCTCACACTATTGGAGTGATGGAGTGGTAAATTGTTGCAATGGAGTGAAAAGTGCTGCTACAAAGCTTGAAAGTGGATGCTCAAAGCATGGAGAGAGTGTGCCAACTTGTTCAAAGCTTGAGAATGGAAGAATGGAGTGAGAATATGAAGGAGAAGATGAAAAAAGACCATATATGGGTCGGCCAGTCGAAGAGGGGTGTTACAATTTGACTTGCAATCGAATGTGTAACGTCTCTACAGTCTCCACTTGTAGGAATCTGCCAGGGACGTAAGTGCATTGCACAAATGTTTGCGTGTTGTGTGGGCATCCCCGACAGAAAATGCCCCCACCGACACACAAACAGGGCACCAAGTGGAATGCAAACATCAGGCTTAAGTAGAATTAAACCTCCACTTTTGGTTTTCTAAAGTGCAAGGGGGTAAAAGGGAATTTACATTAGGGGTGCAAATTCATGCTTATACAAAACCTACATGACAAGATCCAAGGGAGGAGGCCCCTCCCTTGGGAAAAAATGAAGATCTTAACATGGAACATTAGGGGATTAAACTCCCCTAACAAAAGGCAACTGGTTAAACGCCAGGTGGAGGTTCAAAAATCTGAAATAGTTCTACTCCAAGAAACAAAGCTAGGAGGATCAAAATCTGATTGCTTTCTTAAGTACATCAAAGGCTGGCAAGGAAACTTTGTGGATGCCGTGGGCGCATTTGAGGGCCTCTGAATTCTATGGAATGAAACAAACTTGAAAGTGGAAGTGATGAGGAAGCAACAAAATTGGATGAAAGTCAAGGTAAGTATAATTTTTTCCAATCTTAATTTTGAATTTTTTATTGTGTATGGTCCAATTAAAACATAGGAGAAACAAGCTATATGGCAAGAAGTAGGACGGGAGTTGTCAAATGCTAAAACAGTGGTAGGCAGGGACTTTAATGCCATATTGGACATATCTGAAAAGAGTGGAGGGATAAGGAGGGTCTCACAATCCCAAAGGGATTTTATGGATTTCATAGAAATCCATAATCTGTATGATGTCCAAACTTCCAATGACTCCTTTACTTGGAACAAAATAAGGAAAGGATTTACCAATATAGCTGAGAGACTTGATAGATTTCTAATATCAGAAGATTGGCTCCAGACAAATCTACCCCCAAAATATGTGATTAGAACAATTTTTATGTCAGACCATTTCCCAGTGGAATTGAGCATTGAAATAGAAACAAAACAGTCGAAAGGCCAACTCAGATTTGAGAAAATGTGGCTATGAAATGATGGCTTGTTAGACCAAATAAAAACATGGTGGTCGGACCCAATGAGGATACAGGGGTCCAAGATGTTCCTATTCCATAACAAGTTGTTACGAATGAAAGAAAACCTAAAAATATGCAACAAAAGGGTGTTTAATAATATTTTTGTGGAAAAGGAAAGGGTAGAAGTGGCTCTTACAAATTTGGGGGATAAAATAATAAAGGACGGAATGAATTTGGTAGAATTTGAGGAGGAGAAGCATTTGATGGTGGAATACAATGAACTCCTTGCTTGTGAAGAATGTTACTAGTGCTCAAAATCCAGAGAGGCTTGGTTGGAAAAAGGAGACTTAAATACCAATTTTTTTCACAATACTACAAAGATTAAAGGAGTTGGAATAGAATAACAAAGATCAAGGATACGGTTGGAATGTTGTCATCGATGAAGATCACATAAAGAACACGGGCAAAAAGTTCTTCCAAAATCTATTGGGTGATTAGGGGCTGGCATAAATGTTAAACTTAATCCTGTTAGAAGGGACAAAGGCATTGGTAACCAAGAAGAAAATACCAAGCTAACAAATCCTGTAATGGTAGAAGAGGTGAAGGAAATGGTATTCCAAATGAAACCATAGAAAGCCCAGGCCTTGATGGGTTCAATGCATTATTTTATCAGGCCTGTTGGAATTTCATTAGCAATGAATTAGTTGGTGTGCTCGAAGAATCAAGGAGAAGTACTAGCATGCTCAAAGACTTGAACAACACGAACATAGTCCTAATTCCGAAAAAGGAAAATTGTGACTCATTTTGGAATTTAGGCTGATATCTCTCTGCAATTCAATATATAAGATAGTGGCAAAGGTGATGGCTAACAGAGAATCTTGCCTCACCTTATCTCGGGGGAGAATATCAGGTTTGTGCTAGGGAGAAGCATTATAGATGGAATCATCATTGCCCACGAGGCAATTCACACTATGAAGAAAATGAAGGAACCTAGGATGATTGTCAAACGAGATCTCAATAAAGCTTATGATCAAGTGCAATGGCGTTTCTTGATGAAACAAATGATAAATTTGGGCTTCTCAAAATAATGGCTAAGTTGGGTCTTAAGTTGCATATCCACAAAATGATATTCAATGGTAATAAACAACACCCCATGTGGCTTCTTCCAAAGTGAAAGGGGCTCAGGTAGGGTGACCCTTTGTCACCCTTCTTGTTTGTTCTGGTTGCAGATTCATTTAGCAAAAACATCTCCAAGTTGTGCTCTGAAAGGAGATGGAAAGGTATTTAGGTGGTGCCTTCCTTAAATGCAGTCTCTCACCAACTCTTTGTGGATGACACACTTTTGTATGGCGGTGCGTCGATGGAGGAAGCTAAAACGATGAAATCAGCCTTGGACAAACTAGTGTGTGGAGCAAGTCAAAACATTAATGTGGAGAAACCAAATATATATTTTTCAATTCTAGTAGGTGGATCAAAAGGATAATCAAATCTATTTTAGGCTTTAATGAGGGAAAGCTCCTTGCGAAGTACCTTGGGGTCCCACTCTTTGACTAGCAAGTCAAATAGATACATTAGGAAGAGACATTCAAGAAATGCTCAGAGGTGTTGAGCAAATGGCGGGGGAGGTGGATGTCCCTCGTAGGACGGGTAACAATGGTCAAAGCCATTCTGGCAACAATTCCCATTTATCTATTGGTGTGTTTGGATCTCCCCATGAAATCAACAAAGTGGATGGCGGTTGTCCAAAGAAAACTCTTGTGGGACAGGGCCCACAATAGGCACATAATACCACTAATTGGCTGGGAAATAGTCATGTGATCAAAAGAAAATGGTGGGGCAGGTGTAAAAGAACTTGGAATTCAGAATAAGGCCCTAGGGTAGAAATTGGTGTGGAAACTATATAGTCAACCGGAGGTTCAATGGGGAAAGGTCCTGAAAGAGAAATATTTAGACACACAAGAGCTGGAAAGAATTTTGACAATAGCTAATCCAAGGCAAGGCTCAAAAATTTGGAATTTTATTCTAAAATGCAAGCATGTGACTACCAACCACCTTAATTGGATCATGAAAGATGGTAGCAGAGCGTCTTTTTGGTGGGATTCTTGGAATTGTTTTGAACCCTTGGGACACTATTCCTAATCTTGAAGAAGCCATTCAACCAACAATTGATTCATACAGGGACTCAGTCAGATCATTTGTTAACCTCTCATGGTGAGAAGGAAGGTGGGAGTATAAGTGGAAGGAGTTTGAGATGCTAGACGAAAGGTTGAAATCCAAGCTCATGGAGATTCTCGCCAACAGAAGGGTGCTCTTCACAAGCGAGGTAGATTCCATAAAGTGGTGTGCAGTGAAATCTAGAGAATATTCTTCCAATTTGGGCTACGCTGTAATCAAGAAAGAAACCCAAAGTGGATGGCCGAAGAGGTTGTGTTGGGGTAAGTTTGTTCTCCTGAAAGTTGGGGCTTTTGCCTGGATGACCATTCACGGATGCATTTTGACTGGTGACAGGCTAAAAAGGCTTGGGATGCAAGGGCCCTTCAGGTGTGCACTATTTTAGGAAAATGAGGATACTGGTAATCATCTGATTTTAAATTGTGTCTTCGTGCAAGCTTTAGCCGGTGCTGTGCTCAAAACTAAGTTGGTATGCCCCCCTGTGCGATAACATTAAAGCTGCCTTTGAATCTTGGCAATCCATTGATAAGGGATCACTTCTCACTGGGTTATGGGAAGAAACTCCAACTATGATTATTTGGCAATTATGGTGGGAGAGAAATCACATCTTCAAGGGGCAAGCAACAAGCACTAATATTGTGGTCACCAAAATTGAACTCAGAATTAGCGAGCACTTCTTAGTAGCTATTCAAAATAGTTCGATAAGGAATATCTCCTCTTGGGATAGACAGATGCAAAAGGCTTGGGGGTTGATCAAGATTTCAACTGGTTTAAAATTGAAAAATAAGTCCCAGAGGAAGTAGGTGAAGTGGCAGCTTCCCCCCTCGGGAAGGCTGAAATTGAACTTCGACGGTGCTTCGAGGGGTAACCCTGGGCCATTGGGTGTGGGGTTTGTGATAAGAAGTGACCAAGGTGCGATTGTAGGGGAAGAATCAATTAAGCTCCCTGATAGATCCAACAATGAGGCTGAGGCAACAAGTCTAATGGAAGGCCTCAAATTCTGTGTAGACAAAAATCTAAGCCAAGTGGATGTTGAAGGTGATTCAGAGGTCCTTATCAGGGTTATGGGTCTAAGGAAATCTCTAAGTTGCAGGCCTTCTTGGAAATCATCATTCCCCTGACTGATAAGATACGTGACGTGAGGGTAAGTCACGTGTACATGGAGGCAAACAAACTAGCGGTTGCCCTGGAAAATGAGGGGGTTGATCAACTTAAATAGAGAATAGGCAGTAAGGAAACTGACACATGGAGATTGGTGGAGGTACTTCTAGCTTTTGAATGCGACATCTAACAATGCCCTGCCCAAGGAAGTGATTTGGGCCCTGATGAATCGTCTGGTTCTTTCACCTTTCATGTTTTTCTCAGGCTTTGGGAGTTGGGTAAGGAAACTTCCAGACCCCTCCCCTCTTCAATTACATGCAGGAATGCAAAGAAGAAATGTTGGAGGCGTTACAAAGTCAGGGAAGGTCAGTATGGTGGTGGAGATTTCAGCGGTATGTTGCTGCTATAGGATCTCGGTAGGCAGGGGAGAATTCCATGAAGACATCCTGGAGACATATGAGGATTAGTTGGGTCATCTTTTTAAATCACCTTTGGAGGATTTGGTCATAGCCATCATGAGGGTGATTGGTGTTCACAGGTTGTGGGGTGATCATCACCATGACAATTTGATGTCGAGTTGGTTCTTTAATAACTTCCTATATTCAACGGGCAACAAGCACTTGACAAAGCGTTGTATTGGTCTAGTGGCAGACATCCACAAGGAAGTTGTCTCGATGTCACTGACTAGAAGCGAAGAGTGGCCCACATAAGGTTTTTTCTATGTGAATATTGATGTAGAAGAGGCAAGGTTTGATCCAAAGATACTAGAAGCAACGAAACAATTTAAGGCGACAGTTATGGCTAAAGACTTGAGTCTATTTTCTGATCATTTGGCTAAAAATGAAGGCATCCTGTCGAGAATGGATATCTCGAGGCTGATAGACACAAGGCTTGGTTTGATTACAATTCTGTCAACCATTGAAGAGGAGGAGGATGCAACCAAGGATGGTGTAGCAGATGGAGTCGATGGTAATGATGGAGATGGTTTAGGCTAAATGTTTTTTGTTTGGGTCTATGTGGGTTGGGATGGTCTGTGAGATGTTTGTTGCTTGGATGGGTGTTGCTAGGAGCTATTTTTCCCTTATAATGTTCTCTCTAAATGTAATTTGTGTTTTTAATGGAAAGAGTGCTACCCTCTAAGATAGCTATTTACCCCCAAAAAAAATATTATGATTTATTAAATATTATTTAATTAATCATTTATCTATTTATTATCTAAATAAAATCTATTTATCAAATTTTATTCAAATTGTAATATTTATAAAAAAATAGAAGAGAATAATTTAAATAAAACTAATTAAATCCTTTTTATTTCTTTAATTAATTAATTTTTTAATATTATATAATTTGATCAACTTTAAAAAAAAATTAATCTCAACAATAACTATATGATAGTAGACTTACCCAGGAAATGCTATGCATGTTGATAAAGCCTGAATTTATTTCTTGCTCCCAATACCACATAGTCTCATTTCAAGTCTTTTGTTTATGTCCCTTTACTTTGTTTAATCCTCAATTTATACTATTTTCTAATGATTTCTTTTGATTTTTTTTGATAAATTAATTGTTTTAAAACTTGCTTTAATCATTAAAAACATTTTTCTAAATGATTTGACATAAAATATTGATTAAAATTATTTCATTTCATTCCTATCAATATTCAATATCTAAAATATATTAGGATAATGATAAAAATATATTTTATAAGATATAATTGAGCTATAATCTTTAAAGCATAATTGTTCCATGGGGACGTGTCCCCCCCAAAAAATCCCGTGTTTCTTAGACGGGGACGTCTTAGAGACTTGGGGACTTTGGGGGACGTCCCCCCACCAACCCACCACTAGCACCACCATCCCACCACTAGTGTCGCTGTCTCCAAGAAAGAGAGGATGATGGTGTGTCCTCAAGACATCTAGGGGACTCCTAGTTG